>CP139502.1:114310348-114807350 GCA_021014915.2 Artemisia tridentata subsp. tridentata | reverse complement strand
ATATAATATATATATATATATATATATATATATATATATATATATATATATATATATATTGGTTCTATAAAAAAATCCACTTTGGTGGAAAAGTGTGCAAATCACCCCTCCCTTCCCACCTCTTTTTTTTCCCCAACTACAAGGGCCTCATTGTAACTTCTTTTGTTTTTTAGGGATAAAATTTGTAAATTGATATATTTTTGTATTATAGTTTCTGATCTATTTTTGTGTTATAGCTGTTGACTGATTTAAACATGTGTTGTATATTATATACGAAATAACTTCTTTTTTTTTTTTTTTTTTTTTCTTCGAGTAGTTGAGATTTATATTGGATAAGTAGATTTCTAAAATGGAGCCCAAAAGCTTTTTGCTACAAGAAAACTTGAAATTTCATATTCTACAATGTTAATCAGCTCACTAACGTATAACAATGTCATCAGAAAATTAAAAATACTTTTATGCATATATTGGACATTGATCCTACCAAACGTATTATACTAGTACAGAAAATATACATAGCACATCTAACAAACAAAACATCTCAATGTACAAGCACAAGGAGATTTGATTCGACTCGAATACAAATCGGAGATATCCAATTTAAACATTCAGAAAAGCCTCTCAAACTTTGAACTTTCCAGGGATTAACGCGGGTCGATCTTGAGATTTCGTTAACCTCAAACTGTGCTTCAACCTTTTATGCTCAATTTAAACTCATATACAAGGATGGGGAACCGGGCCTGGTAACAAACAATGCTCAACTTTTTTGAATACTGCTAGACCATGTCTAATTCTTTACAGATTTTAGTATTTCTTCAACTTCAGCTAGCGTCTGCTCGTTTATCTGAACCTGTGCAAGTTCTGTGGTAGCCGTAACATTAACCTGCACCTGAATAGAGGAAGAGAAGTACAATAGAGTCAACGCCTGAATATTACACTGGTTACCGTATCTGCTAAAACGAAAAACTAATTAGAGATGATATTGGTGAAATTTTAAGAAAATAAATAACAGATAGCGAAATAGAATCCAGGCACTTATTAAAGAATCATCACTTCTGCGAGGGGCCAGGGCCTTTTTCATGATGTATTTGTCTGGTGGATTAAAACAAGGCTGTTGCAGGGGGTTCCATCAGTGACCAGATTGACCCATAGAAGTTGAACTGGAATCAGGCCTTCTGAAATGCCAACAGCAGGAGTCAAGAGCATAGAGGCAACCTCACCGATATTTGAGGAAATCATATAGCTGGCAAGCAGAGAATATACAATTAGTTTGAGAAAGATGATCCTTGAAAAAGTAAAGAGTCAACGAAAAAATCTAGAATACTAATATAAATCCAATAAAATCTACTCTTTAATCAAGAAATATAAGAACTTTTAGATAAATTGCAAAAGGAAGCTACAAATAAAAGAGAAACTCACCGAATAAAGGCCTTCATATTGTTGTGTATAGACCTGCCTTCTCCAACAACAGCCACAATTGTGCTAAAATTATCATCTGCTAAAACCATGTCAGATGCTTTCTTTGTGACTTGCACTTAAACCTAACTCCCACCAGAATTAGAAAAAAATTAAATGATGAACTTAAACCTAACTCCAACCAGAATTAGAAAAAAGGCTCCGCGCAACATATAGTAGTGAGTAAATCATCAATTTAACCGAAAAGCATTAGAAACTAACTCCTAGAGTATATAATCAAATGAGATCCACTGATATCAGCAGCTATACAATAAACTAATAAAGGCAGTTGTCATGTATGCTTTAGTATCAAAAGATACGCAGATGATTGAGACTTACCTTAGATTTAGCCTACTGAGCCCACATTAACAATCCATAATCTTAAGTCTCGCAAGCTAATTAAATAACACGACCAGTTATGACCTAGCAAACTAAGAAAGATATGTCCAAATAGATGCTCTAAACATGCAAATGGATGCACTAAACAAGTTTAGACCCAAATGAGTTTGACCCATTACATAATTTCTCCATTTTGACCCAAATCTGTTTGACCCATTTACAGAATTTTCCCATTTTGCACCATTACAGATCCCCATTATGACTTATTACATTTTGACCCATATCGGGTACCTAATATGAGCACCAAAAAGTCCCATCAAGAACATGTGTATATGTGACAATGAGCAAACACCAGGACCAGATTCTATATCTTACCAAGCCACTAATAGCCAACTAGATGGTAGCAGGTAATAACTTCTTAGGTTTTTTAATTCAGGGAAGCAGCAGGCAAGATCAAGTATCTGTTGGAGAAAGGAGTTACGTTTTGATTTAAATAATAAACATGCAAAAATGGATGCACTAATATGTACAAACAGATGCTCTAAATATGCAAACAGATGCACTAAACATGCAAACAGATGCCTTAATAAGTCCAACATGCAAATGAATGCACTAAACATTCAAATGGATGCCCTAAACATGCACATTGATGCCTTAATTTGTCCAATGATTAACCATACTTACTTATGACCTAATAAATAAGAACATAATAAATAAGTAATCACCTATTTTACCGTTATAAAAGTTAGTTTCTTTTAAGAGAAAATCTACTCTTTTGGGTGTCAACGTTAATATGGAACTACAATTCTACAAGTTTATGAGGATTGCAAATACTACATGTCAACTAATATGTAAGTTTTGTATGATACTCCAAAAAAGGGAGGGACAAGGATGATGGGACAAAACACTTACCTGAATCAGATACAGCAAGTCAAATTTGCAAATGTTATAACCAATTATGATATCTGGATCAATTTCACGAATAAAATCCTGCAAGGGACAGAGATATATAAAGCTCATGTAACATAGTTAATTCACAAGTCAACATATGGAAACTAACGCAGTGCAATTTGCACCCGATTGATCCTACCAAATCTTATCACTGCAAAAAATCTAGCCACGTTCCTTATCAACCCCCTCCCAATATGCTGATCTGGCTAGCCACCTGATATTAAACAATATTTACATGTTCCTACAATGAGCATACAACTATACAAGTCTTTCACTAGCAAAGAATTAGAGTTCTTACTCAGCAGCGGTTAAAAACTGTGTAAATAGGCGAACTATTAGTCCATCCAGCTGCAGGTCACACATCAGCACCGGAAATTTACCAAAGCTTAAATGTTCGAGAATCCTAGTCATCTTAGTATAGCATCCACGAGATGCAGAAGAGACTTTCTCGAACGTGATTACAACGAGCTCAAAGAAATCCTATGCACCAACCTAAAAGCTTTACGATGGATTTGTAAGGCTGCTAACACGTCAAGAATAATGAAACTAACAAAAGGCAATTATTTATTTACTGCTATAAAGGATACCCCCAATTTATTTTTTGCCAAATCTTAACCTGTAAAACACAACACTCCCTGCAATCCACAAACTAGAGACATATGAGTACCAGTATCTTAGTGTTAACATACAAAGAAAACACATGAAAAGGAACAAGTGCAGCTACTTCAACGCTAAAAAAGGCTTCATCCAACAAATACCACCAAATTCCTTCATAACTAGCAACTGCCTTCTGTGTATCAAATTAAATGTAAATGGATGCACTAATATGTCCAAATAGATGCACAAAAACATGCAAATGGATGCTCTAAACATGCAAATAGGTGCGATAACGCTTATTTTAGACTCATTCTTGACTAGACTGAAAAAGGTTTGATTCTTCAGTTTACGGATATTGTAAGAGCTGGAGCCATATAATGGATGGCCTGTAGGGTATTCACAATGCAAGAAACAGTTGTTTGAGGCTTAGATATGGATCGATTGAACAAGAACTAGAGAGAGAAAGTGGGAACTTCTAGAGAGAGAGAACTATGTGTATATTAGCTTGAAATGTAGGGAAGTTCCAACCCTTCCCAAGTGTGGGAAGGGGCTTATATACTACTACATATTGGTGCCTCTAGTGGGCTGTGGAGTGAGCTGACAGTGGGGAAAGCCCCGACCCACTCCACAAATATAAATACGACTAAGTTAATACTAATATTACTAATAATACTAAACGAATATATATAAGCCTACGAGCTATATAAATGCTAATTAGATACTCGGGGTGACCGAACCTTCATATGAATGTTTGTATTCCTAACAATCTCCCCCTAAGGGAGGTCACCCCGGAAATAATAATTTGAGTTCTAGCATTCTGTCTTCTGAACTAGATGTCATAGCTCGTAGTCTTCGATTCTCTTATTATCTTGAAACTAGTCTTCAGCATGATTCTTTGAAATGATCTTGTGATGACCTTCCTTTGTCTTGGATGATTTTGAGTATTCTTCGAAACTATCATCCAACTTGTTTCCAAGTCATCTTTCAGTAGTAGGTCTCCATGTGATGAAATATACTTAGAGCCAACATGCTCACACTATATGGCGTCATGATCTTCAGCATCAGAGTTTGCGGAAGCTGTGTTGAAGGTCTTTTGGGTGATCATGACTTTGTTGAATAACAATGATGAAGTAGTGTGAACATGTGGTAGAGGATTGGCATCTTTTCTGCAACCAACTACAACAGCAACCAGCTACAACATTCCACAGCTGCAACCGCCAGAAGTTCCTGCATAAGACAGTTAGCAACAAATCGACCGGTACTTACAGGTTTGGACTTCGAGATTGTTAACAGCATAGTGTGGAAACTCTCTCTAATCCTTACCAAGACCGTTCCTAATCGAAAACCCACAGAGGGCTTTTTAAGACTATGCCGTAGCATTTCAACGATTAGGTGAGTCGCTGGAGATCACTCCACGACTGTAGACCGTTTTGAAACCGCCGCGACCACTAAGCGTAATTCACGAGGAATTACCGAAGTGACCTGCTTTCAGGGCTGCTTGATGTTGACCCTGGCAGGAATTTCCATTCAATCATTGAGAATTACATTTGTAAAGTCTCTCATGAATGTTCTGGCAGATTGCTAAGATCTGCGTAGGACTCATAAGTTTACAACTGGTGTCCTTAATGATGAACAACCAGTGTAGAAATAATCCGTGTTCCTATGAGATCTTATTGTGAATCTCGTGGCACTAGACTCTATAGTGCGTTTTGATTTAGTGAGCGGAGGCTGGAGAGAACTGCCACCTTTTCAATATCATCTAACTCGGAGTGAGAGAGATGATAGGAATGTATTGAACTCCGTGACAATTGAAACAAGAATCCTTTGAGGGACCTTGAGTGGCTAGGGAGGGTTGTGCAGCGTATCACTGGGTCCATGATACTTTGTCTTCAATGCCAGCAATCAACTAAGTGATTCTGACAGCATATGTATTGACCCGGTTTCTGCCTAAGTTGTAAGGAGGGCTTCTTTCTTTTCACCCTTTATCTTTACAATTCTTTTTCATTCTTCAACCCCTTCAGTGCTTACCGAGACTTCATAACTAACACCTTGTTGGGTTTGTTCCAGTGTTAGCTCCATCTCAGTCGGCACTCTTCCCTTAATCACACTTTTCTCCTTTTTAATCATACCTAAGGACTTCTACACTAACTAGTGGATTGTCCCTGGGTAGATCCCTCCGGCTCTGGCGGGATCGTGGGAACTTGTACCTAACCTTACCATCCTTATAACTCCATACATTCATTAAAATGGTCGGTCTTTGGTGTACTTCCACGATTGCCATAAACCAAATCTTTGAAAAATCTCTCAAAGTGTTCATGATTCTGAAACACATTTTTGCAAACACTTGAGAGTTTTATATTTTTCAAATGCTCCCCCTCAACATGTGCTCGGTTGATTGTTTTATAAATTTGCACATGTTAGGTAGAGCTCGCACTTTTTGAATTGATTGATTTTCCAAGAACATGATCATCGCGAGACACGCTTACATCACTAGTAAACTAGCTTGAAATTATTACCCGTCCAGATCACATTCAAGGAAATTCGCTCGAAATCGGTACATTCTACTCAGACACGTCCTTTGCGAGACACGCTTACATCACCAGATAAACTGGCTTGAAATTATTACCCGTCCAGGACATGTCCTTTCGACTACTGACTTTAGCTATCGTCAATTCATTGGTGAAGTCTGAGCCACGATCTCTTGCGATGCCAAATCCTTTTTGTTTCCACAAAACATTTGCTCCCCCTCAATATGTGCATCGATATACGAAAGAGTTTAGCACATATGAGAGAGCTTACATTCATGTCCAAAACATCACATTTTATCAGATTTCATATTTAAATCACATTCTCTCCCCCGATCAAAAATTTCAAACCATTTGAGATTTGTGATCCCAATTGATTTAAATAAGTTAGAAAAATGTGGGAGAAAATGTGTCCGATTTAATATTTTCTGATAATGGAACATACTATGCTCCCCCTTAAACTAAGAGGGAGATTCACTGCTTATTATGCACAATTCGACAATTATGACACAAATGATATTGACCTTTTTGCGCAGATGATGTAATCACCCGCTTTTCTGAGTTAGTAGTCAACATCAACTATCCATTCACCAACAAATCTTTCGTAAATGTCGTTGATCCCCACTTGGCGAGACCAAAATAGATGAATGGTGGTGGCGGTGGTGAAAGTGTTGTTGTTGTTGTTGCCGACGTTGTTGTTGAGGTGAATTTCGAGCCAATCAATAGAGTTTGATCGTCTGATCAAATGGTTAGAATGGGAACTGGTACATTCATTTTGGCTATGGAATCTGCATAAGAATATCAACACAGATATACATACATACAGATACACTATTCCTTAATAGCTACCCTTCAGCAGCTTGCCACATTATAATACCAAGTTCATCTTATAATCAAACCATAATCAGGAACTACGTCAAACCACTATCTAGCATGAAGAGCAAATAGCAATCATGAACATGGCAATTCACACGGATTTCAATATTCAATTCAGGATCTTAGGAACATGATTCTAACATAATAGCAATCTACCTAAGCGAATCCTGAGAACATATGCACAATATCAACAACAATTAAGCAGCAATCGACCAACAAAAGTCAAACGACATTTGAAACTCATTCATTTAGATCATACAAATGCCAGTGGAGCATTCAAGAACATCAAACACAACTGGTTTTCTTACTTCTTTTAGGTTTTGAGTCTTAACGTATTTAGGGGATTAAACGAGGATTCCAAAGTAACACAAATGAACCTTCTAGATACATAAAGCTAGGAAACTATAAGCAAATTGCACATAATGTCCTAAACTTTCTAGCAACTAACACGTTTGGCCATTTGATATAAAGTTTTAGCAAGATCCTCTTCAACTAATTCCCCATTAACTACAAAACCATTTCTAACAAGTATGATTTAACCAATAAATCCGTTTGATGATATAAAATTTGAATTCACTCTCCCCCTCAATCAATGACCCGTATTTTAGTTAAATATTTGTAGTCGTTGATTGAGTGAAAATTTTTATGCACAATCCAAGTCTAAAAGAATTTCAAGCAACACATAATCACCAAGTGTCTCACAAATAATTTTCAGAAGAATCATTGAATGAAAACTATTTGTATGCAAAGAAGATTTCTCTTCTTTTTCAAGAAATGATGCACTGAAACGTACATCAGATCGAAGAAACATGGATATAAAGTAATCCATGCCCAGGTGAACATCACCCAGTTGGAGGAACAACCGTCTTTTTGGCGACGTGCTTTCCCCATTGTGAAGCGCGGGTTGCTATCTAAAGTAATAGCAAGCCATTTAGACATGTTTTAACAATCCATTTTAACTTATGCTCGAGCTTCATTTAAAGACCCGTGCCATTATTGAATGACATTTCTAAGTCCGTAAATGTTATCGATAAACAGAAGACATGCCTAGGTGAAACTATTTTTGGTATTTTCTATTTTTTTTTTTTTTTTTTTTTTTTTTTTTTTTAATTTTTATGGTTTTTCTGGTTTTACGCATCTCTATTTACAATTTGCAGGTTTTCTATAATTTTCTATTTACAGTATGTTTTAAGATATGTACAATCTATATTATTCAGTTTAAGACGATGATGAAATGAATACCGAAATGAGGATACGTTCAGTATGTTGTAGAAATCTGTGGTCAATCATCTCTTAAACTTTCACCACCAAAGCTTTCGAGGCTTCTGAAAAATCGACGAAACTTGAGCCTTCCCAATGTACAGCTTTGATAGCTTCCCCCCAAACCGACAATCTTCTTACTGAGCAGATTCTAAGCTTTCTTTCAAGCTTACATAAGGTAAGAGTACAGCGAAAACCGTAGCAAACCACATCAAGTATTGCTGCTCCTTTTTAAGAATAATCATCGTGATTCTCCGCTCGGGGATCCTCAAATAGATCAGCAACGAATCATCTCACATTTGAATAATTCTTCTCACATTTCTTCCCGCTGAAGACTGAAGAAATGCCTACCAAAAGTATCCAGAGACCACTTCCCCCCAAGTAGTTGAAGAGATTCAAACAGTCTCATTGTATGAAGCCCGAAAACCCGAAGTACATACTCAATCCCATTAATGAAGTCGAAAATGTAACATCAAGATCAATTAAGACCTAGAAATCCCCTTTTCTCCCTTCAGGAAATTGCATATGAGAATTGTTACACCAAAGTCAACTAAGTCCTGAGTGTTAGCAATTTATCCCGTGTGCACCTCTTTAATTATCAGAAACTGTTTCATACATATCTTCCCCCACGTAGTTGGAATATTACATCAAGACTCACGAGTTAAAACACTGATTTTCTCTGCGGATATGACATTTGTCTTCCCGGAATAACCTCAACTAAGAAGAAGTATAAAGTTCATCACGTGTACTCGTTGTGCATTCAGATGTATATCTCCTTCCCCCTTGCTGGTTATGATACCTCAGAATCAGCAACACATATTAAGAACATATTCTTGAAATCTTGTGAGAAGAACAAATTAGCTCAAATGTATCAAGTGAGAATCAACCGCTACCGAAGCACTTTCTGACTATCTTTACCAACCCTTAAGTAGGCCATCTGAATTGATAACTGATGAAGCAAACCCGATATACCAAACTTGAAATTGAAGTAGAATTCCCCATTCTCGTGACTTGAACTTGCACTAATGTTGGAAGAACGGTGTAGAGAATTAGTGCTCCACGCAAATCTCTAAGTACTCAATACCCAACCAAGGTATGAGACATTAACACCTCTTATGATTATCCACAACGTCAACGGCGTGTGACACTGAGTACTACATCGTAACTCCTTTAAGTGATAGTTACCCCGACTGCTGGTAACTAGATAACCTAAGTCTTCAACTTAAATCTTAAGCACGAGCAAGTTATCATAGAAAGTCATGCATCCAACCAACCCCGACTTCAAGATAGGATAAGATCACGCCTTTGAGGAAGTCAACTTCAAACTCGAATAAGTGATACCTGATCAACTCCATGGTCACAATTAGATGCCCAACTCAAGTGAGTGAACCAACAACCAAATGTACAACGAATCACTTGTTCACACTTCTCCCCCTCAAAGATTGCATACGAGGATGCCATCTTTGATTGAACAAGTGCATATGAGGTTGATCCATTGTTAACACTTCTCCCCCTCAAAGATTGCATACGAGGATGCCATCTTTGATTGAACAAGTGCATATGAGGTTGATCTACTGTTCACACTTCTCCCCCTCAAAGATAGCATACGAGGATGCCATTTTTGATTGAGTGAATAAACGTCCAATCGAATGGAAGTAGATCCACTTGATATCTGAATGAGCATGTAGCAAGTATGAAGCCTTTTTATGAGAGTAGTCAGAAACAAGAGTATTCGTCTGACCATTACTCAAATCTCAATCACCATGCAGTTTATTCACCCTTCTCCCCCTCAAAAATTGCATGTGACGACCAACTGCCATTTTTGATAGACCGGGTGAATAAGAATATACTTCAATATACGTTTATCCCCTTGATGACTGAATGAGCATTTGAAGACCACGAAGCTTGATGAGAATGGTCATGAATAAGAAGATTCCTCTTCTTCCGAAGATAAAGCGCACTCAAGCGTACGCCTTTCTTTTCTTTGATGAACGGGGCCTGAAGAAATGTCAGCAGACGCCATAATGTTGACATTGAAACCCGAGGCTTGAACTGTTGTATTCAAACGTCGTAATGATGAAGAACGAGGCCTGCACTGATGTGTACAGACGTCATCATGATTCCCCTCATATGTTGTGAGCAGCCTGAGTCCAAATGTCAAAGGATAATCCGTACGACCTGCATTTGAAAACAGACAAAAATGAAGAGTTTGGAGTGCCGGATCCCCAATTTAAGTTGGGGTCCAGTTGGTTAGTGGGAATAGAAGCATCATTTGCTCGAGTCTCAGTAGGAGTTGGAATGCTAGTGGAAGTAGACCTAATTAAAGGGCACTGTTCTCCTAGAGGAAATTTCCTTCCAGTTGGCTTCCATTGACGTACAGGCACTACTTTAGATTTGGTTATCCTAGTTAAAGGGCACTGTTCTCCTAAAGTGAATTTCCTTCCAGTGGGCTTCCATTGGTAACCAACTTTAGCAAACCTATTTCCTGTTGCTTTCCAAGTTTGCTTAATTTCTCTAGCTCTCCAAACTTTCTTAACTGGGGTTTTGTTGGACAACTTCAGAAATTTATCAACACATTTATCATGATTACGCGAAATTAAACATTCATTACATGTTTTGCAAAGTGAATTAGGGTTCGAATTATGATTCTTTTTGTTCAAATCTGACTTGTTGTTTCTCATGCGGTCTTCTACTTTCCTTTTAGGAACACTTTTAGCTAGTGAAATCCTAGAATTCTTTATGTTTCTCCTAGGTTTTGACTCACTAGCTTTAGTGTCACTATTAACTCCTGTAGAAGGACTGATGGGAATCTTAGTCTTTTTCACTTCTAGTTGCTGAACATGTTTTGATGTGTTGGGATCTGAAGTTTCCAAGGATACCTCAAAGGTTACATGCTTGTTTTTAATTGTGGATGACGATGCAACTATTCTATCTCTTTGGTTGTGAGACTTAGGGCCAGTGCCAATGGCATATTCTAACTGTTCCTGGATCCTTTTTGTGAGGACGCAGGCATAACCTACTGCCTTATCGAGTGGTTTTCCTATTCTGTCCTCTTCCACAACCTCACGAAGAGTGTCAAGTCCATCCCTAAGGTGACAGAGGTACATTTGATGGACAGGTCTGTTGTTTCTCATGGGAAATGGAATAGGCCTCACATCAACATCGTACATTTTACAAGCAGAGACCTTTGATGCAACACAATTACAAGTGGTACATGGCATTTTTCCTTTCACCTGAGTCTTAAGATTCTCAATTTCATTTAACAAATAGGTTATTTGATCATTGTGATTGTTTCTTGTAACTTTAATAGAATCATATAACTCTTTGAAATGTTGTTTGACCTTTGAATTTTCTTCTCGATAACACTCATTTTCATGATGTAACTTATTTATGGTGTTTTGATATTGAAAATTCTGAGAATCTGAAGACGAAGGTTTATTGGTGCCATACACCTCACATTTGTTGGATTTCAATTGGGCAACTTGGGCCCTCAACAGTCGAATCGTGTTTGTGTGAGCTTGAATTTTTTCATCACGTTTGCTTAATTCAAAATATGTATCAAACTCAGGAGCATCCGAGGATGTCTTGACATTTGATATTTTGCATTTTTCTTCTAAGTGTTGATGTTTGAGTTGCAAGTTCAGATAATCAACTTCTAGTTTTGAAAAACATTTAACCATGTTATCATGGTCATCATTTTGAATTTTTTCAAGCAATTTCAAATTCTCCCCCTCAAGCTCAACAACACGATTCTGGGTAACATTCAAAGCAATAGAATACTCATGAAATTGACAAGCAGATAATGCAGAATCAGTAGCAGTATAAAATACATCTTGTGCAATACATCTAGCAATCAAATTCTCATTTGTGATGAGAATGTTCTTTCTTTCAATCTCACGAGTCTTAAGTTCTATCACATTTTGAGTTACCTCATTTTCCATATCTTTAAACACTACTTTCATTTCATTTATTTCGGTTTTAAGGGCAGTTTGCATCCCTTCAAAATGTTCTTTGAGTAGTTTAAAGAATGGCATGACCTCAGTTAAGTAACACCTTTTTGCATGTTCAAAACACCTTTCCCCCTCAGTAATGCCGGTTGGTGTTATTCTCTTCTTATATGTTTTATCGAAATCAGCAAACAGTTGCCAAAGCACATATAAGCTGATAAAGGTTTTGCTTTCAGTGGGAAGAGACAACGGCACCAAATTCCTAGGTGTATTGGGAGGATACACCGTTATGGACGCAACTTTTCTAATGAGAGGGGTGTTGGCCTTAAGTTTTTCTTCCTTAAGTTTTTCATTATCTTGTTTCCAGAATATCTGTTCAGGTGTTAACTTCTTTTGAGGAGCAAACACAGTCAAACGATTTTCCTCACTATAGTCATGGGGTTTGATTATTATTCGTCTGGCTATGCACTCGGGATCCCTCATTTTCTCATTCATTCTTTCCCTTGTTCTCTCACTTAACTCATCCTCTTCTTCTGTGTAGATATGCTCAGGCGGGTCATGATTAGGCATAAACATCACATTAGAATCATTTAATGCAGGTTGGGCTATCTTAGCAATCTCATGAATAGCTAATTTAGATTTACCTACATTGCTTTCACTATGCTTGTCACTTAACTTTCTGTGCTTATACATCATTTGGGCAGTCTGTCTGGTTTGGTCTTGTGTGTACAACTTATCTTCAAGCTTATTTTTTAACGTCTTGAGTCTAGAGAAATCATTTAAAAGTGTTGTTTCTTTTTGTTTGAATTCTAGCTTAAGTGTAGTTATACACTTTTGAACTTCCTGTTTCTGTTTGACAGACTGTTCTAGCTGACTTTTCAAAGAACTCAACTCTAATTTTAATGTTTCTTCTCTTACTCTAGACTCTTTAATAAGTGTACTCATTTGACCTTCTAATTTCTGCTCACGTTCATTAAGCTCAAACTTAGCACGCTGTTCATACATAGCCACTTGTTCTTTATAAATGTTTAGTCTAGTGATCAAGTTATCATCAGGGACAAATACAGTGTTCTCATGCAGCACATAATCATCATTTAGAACAGAAGATGCACAACTAGGTACAACAGACGCTTCGTTGTGATTCACATATTGTTCATATGGGAAAACATTGCTATTTCCCATATTAGCAATATCTGACTTAACAACGTTTGTCTGTTGTACTTTGTCGGGAATCTTTTGTTCATGCAACACATTATCATTATTAATGACAGAAGATACCCCATTAGGTTCAGCCGACGCTTCGTTGTGTTTCTCATGTTGCACGTTGTTCCTAACAGTATCTGACTCAACAACGTTTGTCTGTGGCTGATGAAGCTCTTTCTCTTGAGAATTCGGGCACACAAAGTCTCTATTGGCACCAACATAGTCAAACAGGTTTATCTGTCGAACATCTTTGGGAATCTTTTGTTTGTCACTCATGTTGTACGATCTGAGTATCTTTGATATAGCAGAATCTGAAGTATTTGACATGATATTAACATGCACGGGATTTTACAATTCTATGATTTAAACCGAGAAATAGATTCTTTCGCGGGGTTTTACAAAATCAAGAATAAACCGTGGAATGATGCTTGATATGTGTTATGATGAAGGTCTGGTAGACTTGTTGATCTGATTGGTATGGTTGTTGCAAGTTATTATGGCAAAATTTTGGTCTGAAAAACTTAGAAACTCAATAACTTCATTCTGGAGCGATTTCAGGCTTCGAAAGTTGGGTTGAATGAATAAATTCATTCAACGTGTCCTTCTCCTCGGTCTCACGGTCGTTTTGACAGGTGTTTCGCTGAAAACGGAGTTACGGTTCAAAAGTTATGGCCGTTTGAAGTTTTGACGTAAAAAGTCAACTTTGGTCAAACCCCCACGGACAAATAGCACCTCTGTGGATACAAACCGCCTAGACAAACCGCATCCACGCCGCAGAGACAAACCGCGTAGACACAAACCGCATACACGCCTCAGAGACAAACCGCGTAGACACAAACCGCGTAGACACAAACCGCATACACGTTGCAGAGACAAACCGCGTAGACACAAACCGCATACACTCCTCAGAGACAAACCGCGTAGACACAAAACGAATACACTCCTCAGAGACAAACCGCGTAGACACAAACCGAGTACACGCTGCAGAGACAAACCGCGTAGACACAAACCGCGTACGCGCCTTAGAGACAAACCGCGTAGACACAAACTGCCAAACACGTCGCTTTCAATGCTTTTTGTCCTTTTGCCTAAACTAGTAATAAGACAAACCGCGTCCTCTAAGTGACACAAACCGCGTCCAAGAACTTGTCCAAACCACACAAACCGCAGCCAAGAACACTTGAATAAACACCCACGAATCACCCAAAAACACCACACAAATCTTAAATCTGTGAATTCAAGCACCAAATACTACTCTTATACTGTTCCTAAGCTAGAAAGTACAAGGTATAACAACTTCTAATCACTAAACAAGGCACAAAATGAAATTTTTGTAACTTTTCAATTCGAACTCAAAAGCCTCAAAAACTAAACTAATCCGTGAATACCAACTCTCATGGACCTAACCATGGCTCTTGATACCAATTGTAGGGTATTCACAATGCAAGAAACACTTGTTTGAGGCTTAGATATGGATCGATTGAACAAGAACTAGAGAGAGAAAGTGGGAACTTCTAGAGAGAGAGAACTATGTGTATATTAGCTTGAAATGTAGGGAAGTTCCAACCCTTCCCAAGTGTGGGAAGGGGCTTATATACTACTACATATTGGTGCCCCTAGTGGGCTGTGGAGTGAGCTGACAGTGGGGAAAGCCCCGACCCACTCCACAAATATAAATACGACTAAGTTAATACTAATATTACTAATAATACTAAACGAATATATATAAGCCTACGAGCTATATAAATGCTAATTAGATACTCGGGGTGACCGAACCTTCATATGAATATTTATATTCCTAACATGGCCTATTGAAACAAGTTTGGAAGAATGGCCATATAATGGATGGCCTATTAAAACAATCATGTGCATATATGATTCTGAGGGGATAAATATTCCTAGTAAAATGGTCGGAATCATCAGCAGTCTAAAGAAAAAAGAAGAACTAAAGAAGCATTTACATGCTGCTACTTACCCATCCACCATAAACATAACCAAGGGCTATTCCATTCGGTATGCACATGTAGAATATTCCCATCCAAGCTGTTACTGTAACAAAAAATTATACAATTTTACCCATTTTCATAAAAGATGAAACCGTAGATTTGTAGATAGCAAAGGCGGTCTTAGGTCTGATATATCAAACCTGAGTTACTGGAGCATTATCATCAATAAATGGAGTAGCAAGACTGATGAATGAAGCCTCGCCAACACCAACTAGCCTGAAAAGTTAATGGGTGAGTTTTCCTTAAAAAATATACTCATTGATGCCCTAATTATACTCACTAATGCTATAATACCACTTACAGGGTTCTTTTGTACCTTTGAAAAACTAGGCAAGGTTAGTAGTTTCGGTGTTTTTGCATAATCTTCAGTATTTTGTTAGCATATCTCAGCATGCTAAACTATATTGATTTTCTTTTCGATTAAAAATTTGTATATTTGCATGTGTTTCAGAGATTAATTTAGCAACAGAGGAAGAAAATGGCAGATTATGATGCGGATGTGGATTTGGATGCGGATGCGGATAGGGATAGCATCTATATTAGCATCGATAACCTTATTCAAAAACAAAAAGCACAAAGAAAGCAAGGCAAACAGATTACACCTTCAATATACAGAGTTCAAAATATCCTTAGAAATGTGAACAGGTTGTCTTACAACCCTCGTGTCCTCTCGATTGTTCCTTTTCACAAAAAAAAATAAAAATTTAAAGAGGCTTGAAGCTAACAAAGTGAGTTATCTGCGCAACAAGCTCTAGTTACTTGAGTTTTATGATTTTTAATACTTTGAGCCTCGTCCAATACTACCCTAAACCACTTACAAGTCAACTGATGCACTAAAGTGCCTAAACCACTATGTTTACCTTAATCATCTATAGCTCAGCTAGCATGAGTCTATTATTATTTACTTATAAGTCAAATGTTAGCACGAGTCTCAAACGGATACTATGATACAAACGGATGTACTAAAGTACCTGAAACGGATGCACTAAAGTGCCTCAAACAGATGCACTAGAGTACCTCAATGGATGTACTAAAGTACCTCTCGATATGCCATTCTTTATAGAATGAACATCACTCACGTGAGTGACCATAAGATATGTCAATTGTCAAACCACATATCATTAATAAAGCCAGTAACTTTCATGTCCTACAAATTTACCCATTTTGGCCCGTTGTCTGACACTCTGACCCACCCCCATTCCCAGATCGATTATCGAATTGATCAGAAAGACTGAAGAAGAATACAAAACACGGGATATACCTGACCAAGTATCAACCGATGGTTGTCAGGGTAATTAAAGAACCGGTAAAGGGCTGCAAAACCAAGCAGTTTTTGTAGACTGTCCTAATGATCACTTTTCTTCTCAACTACAAGATACATTTGCTAGTCGGGATCAATGACATCTACCTGATATAGAAACAATTTAAGTGAAGAATTTAGCTCAAATATATGCAGAGAACCATGCAAAACCACATAATTATTTAGTAATCCAAAATAGCTGGATGTTACTATCAATAAAGAGAATAACAAGTGGTACCAATCTACATTAAAGAAGATCCATGGATTCGCCCTCAACGCGGACAACCTAATCATAACAGATAAGAATGAGCAACCGCACCTCAATAACATAATATGTGATACATCTTTTTAATATGCACTAAATACCTTTATAATTTACTCTTTAAAATGTGAATTGAAAATGATGGTAAACATGACATGGCCTTTCATGTAAAAGATAAGTGTAATACGCACCTCAAGCTCATCTGCTTTCGAATCCTTTAACCCCTGGCTATTAACAGATGGCTGAAGTATTTTCCAATCTGAAATCATAGATTTGTACATCGGCAAGCATCAAAAATCAACCATGATATCGAAATAAACTTACAAACTCATACACTAAACAGACATATCGATGCCTTAATATGTCTAACAATGCATTCATCATAATCATCGATGCCCTAACCATACACATTGATGCTCTAATATGTTCATGGGTGCACTTAACATATTTTTGATGCACTAAACATACAAAACATATGCTATTTCATGAAACGCTAATGCACTAATCAAACAAACAAATGCTCTAATCATACTCTATAGATGTCGTAATGTATCATACGATGCTTTAATCATACACGCTTGAAGTACTAACATTTTATGAGATGCTCTAATCATAAACCTTTGATGCGCTTACTTTTTCATTTCATTATCTAATCACACACTCTCGATGCCTTAATTTTGTAACATGATGCTTTAATCATTCTAATAGATACCACAAAATTAATAGCTTGTTAATGCCTTAATCAAACAAACAGATGTCTTAATCTATCTCGCAATGAGCAAGTATTTTCAAAGATGCACTAAACATACAAACGTATGCCCTAATCATGCTAACTAATGCTCTAATATGTTCAACAATGCACTAAACATACAAACATTTAACGGGAAACATCAACCACAAACACAGATGCACTAATACAATCTCATGCCTAACGTTTAATCTCATGCCGCAAATATACACACAGATGCCCTAAGATGTCATGTCGTTCAATATAAAACAACAATCAAATTACCTCTACCTAAACACTAAAATAAATAAACAATTAAATTTATATAAATTAAATAATTAAAAATGTTAAAAATGGATACACTAAACATAGATACCGATGCCTTAATATGTCTGATGATGCATTAATCTTACTCACTGATGCTTTAATGTGGTGAGCGCTTCACTCAACATACAAACATATGCCAAAAGTGTGTCTAACGATGCACTAAATATTCAAACGAATGCACTAAACATACAAACTCGTGCCTTAATATGTCTAACAATGCACTAATCATACTCACTGATGCTCTAATATGTTCAACGATGCACTAAATATTTAACCTAATGCAGCAACCACAAACAGATGCACTAATACAATCTGCTGCCCTACTTGATCTGATGCTTTAAATATACTCACAGATGCCTTAAGATTTCATATCACTCATTATTAAACACATATGCTGCAAATTAGTGCATCGCAGTTATAAATCTTATTCAGAAATTTTAACAAACACCTGGCATGCAACTTTTATAAACACATTTGTCATGCATTTTTCGTCAAATTTCTTCCATATCTGGTAGACAATATGATGATATGATGATAAACTTTCAATAAAACTAAAAAACTGATTAAATCATTGATTAAAATTTGATCAATTAAAAAAAAACTGTGCACTTACAGGTTAAATCTTATTTTTTATTCATTTTCTGATGATTGAAGGCTCAAAATTCACCAATATTTCAGTGCATTGACGCAGTGCTTGCACGATGAAAGACGGTTGTGACGGTGGTGGTGATTGGTGAGTAGTCTCATCATACAGATAGAGTGGCTCATCTTCATGTTTGGGCGTCGGTGTGATGGTGGCGGAGTGAAGATTGATGCGGTGGTTGCACGATGGAAGATGGTGGCGACGGTGGTGTTGGTGACAGTGGGTCGTCACATCTACGAAGGATCTGTTTTGATAAAGTATGAAAATGATATCAAAGTGACGTTCGTTTTGATATTCCATCTTTAGTTTATTTTTTTAATTTTAACCCCAAAGTTTGAAATGTGTTCATTATCTACCCATTAATTATTTTTCTCACTTTTCTATCTAGTTACACTTTTCTCTAGAACCGGACCCTATATATATAATATATATATATATATATATATATATATATATATATATATATATATATATATATATGTGTGTGTGTGTGTGTGTGTGTGTGTGTGTGTGTGTTATATATATATACACCTATATCTACTATATAAAGCATTTTTGGCCTTCCAAAAATGAAAGTCTTAAAATATTAAGTTTAGACACTTACTTCTACAAATGATGAAAGCTAATAAATAATGTGGTCATCATTTATTTTACATGATACAAACCAACCATACATTTTCTAATTTTATAATTACTTATCTTAATCAAAGTGCAATGACCCTTTAACTACTTTAATATTTTAAACGTAATGGCCATATATTCTATACTTTTCTCTTTATCGTCGTTTATGTCATTTTTCTAATCTTCATGATTTCTTTATATTAAACGTCTCTTGTTACATTTATTATCGTAAGAGACAAGGGTCGAGTACCTATTAACTCTATAATACTATACACAGTCATCATGAAAAACATATAATCAAAAATATTAGTTGTCGGAAATTTTAATTACAGGATACCCGCCGCCGCCATAACACGCGAGTATCTGCTATACTGTTTGAAAAATTAAAGAACTGATCACACCTAAGAGGCTAAGAGTATCGAATTACAAGATTAAAACGAGTTATAAGAGGGGCAATAACTACTTCATAATTATAAGAGTAAACGTCATAAATCGTCCCTGTGGTTTATCGGGTTTAACGAAAATGGTCCCTAAACTTTTTTTTTTCGGGATCCAGTCCCTGTGGTTTACACCCGTAACGGGTTTGGTCCCTTGACCGGGTTTTCCGTCAGTTGACCATTATTGGAGGACTTAAATGACGAATATACCCTCATCTTCATCCTCTCCATCTCCACCACCTCCCTCTCCATCTCCACCACCACCTCTCACCACCACCACCTCACATTTTAAAATCCCTACCACCACCACCTCTCACCACCACCACCTCACATTTTAAAATCCCTACCACCACCACCTCTCACCACCACCACCTCACATTTTAAAATCCCTATGATGAACTCAAATAAGTACATTTTATTATCATCATTTATCCTATTTATCCGACTTGTTTTATTATATTATGTATGAGAATTGATACTTAATCGTTTACTTTTGTAATTCTCAGTTAAAAACAAGCATTTGGTGAAACTTAGCAATTATGGACTAAAAATGGAGCAAAATGATCAAGATTGGAAAAGTCTACTGAATTGAAGAGATTAAAGACCATTGCCTGACTTTGAAGAATGCGCCACATGGATTTATCCCATGCGCCGCATATGAAACCTTGGTCAACGAGAAGAACCAACTTGTTTTACTCCAGATGCGCCGCATGAAGCTCCTGATATGCGGCGTATCAATCTCAAGACTTCACCAGATTTCCAAGATATTGAAGAATATTCGCGAATATTATAATCTTGGACCCCACGCGAAGTTACCTTGATACGCCGCATCGGACCAATCCGATGCGCCGTATCGGCCATATACAATCCTTACCAAGAATTCAAGAAATCAAGTGAAGATTAGAAGCTTAATGAAGAAGTCAAGATTACAAGTCGACACTTGAAGATGCTTTCGTATTTTGGCCATAAAATCTTCATCCGGACTCCGTTTTAGTTGATTCAAGCGGCCACGGAAAGAGAAAAAGGAGATCTACCTGTATTTGATGGAGATGCGGCGCATCTGGTCTTTAGATGCGCCGTATTGGGAGATGCTCCATATCAGATTTATAGATGCGCCATATCTGGTCAGTTTCAGACTTGGAGGCTACGTTTACTTATAGATGCGGCACATCTAACTCTCTAGATGCGCCGTATCGACCCAGATTTCAGAATCTATAAATACCGAACTCAGTAACGAATTAGGGCATCTTTGGGAACCTTTAGGGTCATTCCCAGACGATCACAACCCCTCCAAACAGCAGAAGATCACCCTAGAAGACCTAATTATCCTTGAAGAGCATCTCTAATCATTGTAACGTATTCATTATTCTTAATACTCTATTAATTACGATTATGTTTATGCACTTTGATATAGAGATTATGGGCTAACACCCTTATGTGTTAGCCATGTTTATGATTATTTGATATTTTGATATGTTTCTAATTCGATTGGTTGCTAAGTCTTCGTTTTAATTATTTATGTTAGTAGTTTGTTTTATTGTAATAGTAAGCTTTAATTCATCAGGATTGGTGGCTTGTGTAATGTGACAACGGAAAGATTGCACTCCTTTTAATATTGCTTTCCCATCAATTAAAGTTTATATGTTGATGTCTTTGGTTACTACTTATTAGTGCATTGATAACCTCTATGTTTATTAGTGGCCTGCGCATTTGACTACGGAAGAGAATGTGGCTCCCACGGTTATAGCTAACCTGACCAGTTAAATATAACTTTTAGACATAAGTAATCATTAAGAGATTTCTCGCCGATAAGATTAGAGCCAACGAGAAAGGATTAATTACATACACTTCATATAAAACTAGCAATAAAACAAGTGACAAGCTATTTAAACATAAACACAATTATTAAGCAGCTTTATGCGGATTCCAATAGAATGGAATCTAGACTCTAGGTACAAGAGGTAGGATGGACCGCGCCTAGTCTTGAGCACCAATCACTGCAGGTCTTAGAACTTATTAAAACTTAATCATATATGAAACTTGGTTAACACACTCTTCATATCTTTGGTATTTTCTATTGTTTGTTTATCTTAGTTTAGTTAGAATAAAACCAAACCCGTGCCAGTCTCTCAGGCTGAACCCCCCTTTACGTTAGTTTAGGAGAGTCGAATACCTCTAGAATTAGTATATTAGAAATCTCACTCTTAGTGATCGACACCCTACTTACCAACTAGGCTACATTGATCGGGTACACTGCCCGTTAGTGTTGTTATAGGTTAAGTCGGCAAAATATAAATGTAAAACTTGATAAGGAATAATCACCTATACAACGACACATCAAGTTTTTGGCGCCGTTGCCGGGGAGTGAATTTATCTATTTGCTAGTTTTATTGGTATTTTTCTGTTTTTAGTTTATTTTTGTGTGTTTGGTTTATTTGTTTTATCGTTTGTTTGTTGTCTGTGTGTCTGTGTCAGAAGGGAGATACGGCGTATTCTTGTCTGTGAATACGGCGCATCTATCTGTTTCAATACGGCGTATTGACGCTCTGTGGGCAAAAAATTTTTTTAGTTTGTGTGATTTTTAATTTTAAAATTTTCTAAAAAAAAAAAAAAAAAAAAAAAAAAAAAAAAAAAAAAAAAAAAAATTGTTACAGGAAGCTAATGCGGCGTATCCATTGTCTGTTGGATACGGCGTATTAACTTGTGCCGTATACGGCGTATCCATTGTCTGTTGGATACGGCGTATCCATCTTCTGTGACCTAAAAATATTTTTCATTTTTTTTTTTTTTTTTTTTTGTGTTTATTTAATTTTTATTAGTTTAGTTTTTATTTTTGTTTTGTCTACTGCTGTTCTTGGTTGTTTATCTTTCAGGTAATAATGAAGATGGACGATCCAGACATTACTATGGAAGAATATATGAGACTTGAAGAGGAAAGAGCCTTGAGCAATAATGGGATCTACGATTGGGAAAGAGCAAGATATGGTGCACAAGTCATCGAGGAAAAGGAACTCACGATGGAAGAATACTTGTTATTGAAGCAGGAAAAGTCAGGGAAAGAAAGAAACAAATTGCCATTTCGACACACTTGGACTTTATCAAATGATGATGATGAAGAAGAATCATACGATTTTGGTGCAATTAGGTTTCCGGCAATAGTTATTGATGATGTTATTTCTCCGGAAGTTGCCCAAGATGAAGAAGAGTCACACGTGTTTGATTTAAATGAAAATCTAGCAATTGTTTACAAAGAAGCTTATTCATCCGAAAGTGCTTATGATGAAAATGAAGATGAATGTGGGACAATGGTGTATAGTGCTATTACTTGTAATTTTCGACCCGAGATGGAAAATATATTCTCATCATATCAAAAACACCATGATAATATTCCCTCGGATGAAGATAATGAGTATTCTGATATTGAAAAGTTTGATGCTATTGCGTACGATGGCATACCGCAATTACCACAACAAACGGAAGTATTTAGGTGTGGAGCGGATGAGCCAGATTATGACCCCACAAAGGATTTTGAAGAAATGTGGGATGACTTATTTGAGGCGGCTATTCGGGATAAAGCTGATATTGCAAGACCACTAGTTGAAGATGGAGATTCACAAGATGAATTGGAGTCACTTACAACACAAAGTGGTACAAATTTATTTAATATTATTAATCCCGTTACTAATAATCTTGCTAGTTTTCCTAAACAGGTTGCAAAACAAAAGAATGATGAGTTCAAATTCATTAAACTACCTATTGAAGCACATGAAGCACCTGTAACCAACCCGTATTTGGTGGAGCTCGAGGAAGAATTTGGTGATGAGCTCTTAAACATTGCTATGATTGATGAAGATGATGATTTCGACCCTATGAAGGATATAGAGGAACTCGAACTTTTACTTGCTAAAGACCCTTTCTCATCTTCTGCGGAAGTCAAGGGACGCCTTACTACCAAAGAGACTAACCAAGAAGAAACGGGACTCATTTTTCCTCAACATACTACTCTTTCAGATGAAATGGTCAAGTCATCCAATTTATCAACCAAACCGGGTAAGGATAGGAAAGATGTACATATATTGCCAAGGTATGATTTTTATTTATTTCTTCCATCTTTACTAGCAAATTTACACTCCTATAGTGTTTATTGCTATTATCACCCGCACTTGATTCCAAGTGGGGGGAACAATACCCTATTACATAGTAAATAAGGGTAGAGTCAGGCTCGTGACTCGAACAAAAACAAGCGCTTCGTGGGAGGCAACCCATGCTTGTCTTTTATTTTCTTTTTAGTTTATTTTACTTTCCTGTGTTTATTTTTATTTGTTTTTTCTGCATGACTGCTGTCGTTGTATTGTGCTTATACAAAAGATACGGCGCATCTGTTTTCACAGATACGGCGTATTGCGTTTAATTTTTATAAAATACAACGCGTTTAATAAATTCGATACGACGCATCTTTCCCCAAGATACGGCGTATCCTGTTTTTAATAAGAAATTTTTCTAAGCGATAACGCCATACGACGCATCTGTTTTAACAGATACGGCGTATTTATTATTTTAATTAAAAACAGTTTTTCGAATTATTAAACGGATACGACGCATCGATCTTTATCGATACGGCGCATCTACTAAATCAAAAATCGATTATATTTATTAAAATTTGAATTCGTTATGATTTTTGATAATTTAAACTTGATACGGCGCATTCTAATTCATAAGCGGTGTATCTGTTTTCTGAATAAAAGTCTGATTACATTTTAACGTAATAAGATACGGCGTATCCAACTTTCTGGATACGGCGCATCGTCCGCAGATATCAGCCATTTTTATTCTTTATATTCGTTTCTAAATTCATTAATCTTCTAGCGAACAGATGCTACTGACGATTTTACCTATGATAACAGGTTTTGCTATGGAAGATATGTCAATGAACGGATATCTTACTAAAGGAACAAAACAACATGATTAATGGATTGGCAATTGAGTGCACCAATTGTCAACGGTGCTTAACAAAGTTCTTTTGGTAAAACACGATTTGAAATGGATTACAACTAGAGGCGGAAAGTCAACCTTTCAAATGTGATCGGTATTAAGGAGCTGAACGTGAGTCTAACTTGAAGACTCTGGAATAAAGACAAGTGCTGACCGGGAGACAAACCGGATTTATCTTTTAATTTTCTGTTCTGTGTCGAGTCTGTCAGACCTGCAGAAGATGCGGCGCATCTCCATCATAAGATGCGACACATCTCATGCACTGGTCATATCTTATTTTATTTTCTGCATTTTTTATTTTTGACTTTAAAACTTTCTGTCAGTTTATTTAATGCGGCGCATCCCTGGTTAAGGATGCGACACATCTTTTATTCTGATTCGTATTTATTCCAGGCTCAATACGGCGTATCTTTTTCTATAAGATACGGCGTATCGACTGACCTGATGATTTACAGTTTAATATTTCCTACAGGTTGTTGATGCGGCGTATCCAATATTCCATGAATGCGGCGCATCGACACTCTGACCTGTAATTTTTAGTATTTTTATTTTTCTAACCAATGATTAACGAGATGTTCTCGAGTCTATTTTTCTGTGGTCTCTATATTTTTACAGGTCTGGACAATTAATGAACTCACACATTTTATATGCTCGCATTCTTACATGGAGGATCATACCGAGCAAATCTCAGGGGAGTTTTCCGTTCTAATTCTTTTAATTTCCTGTTTTTAATTTCAAATTAAACAACGAGGACGTTGTTTATCTTAAGTGGGGGGATGGAGAATTAGAACGTTTACTTGTCCTTATTTTTCAAAAATATGCTTAATATGTACTTAATATGCTTAAATTTAAAATTTTTCTAGCATGTTTTTTGTTTAAGATCTAAATTACATAGCCGCACACATAACATTATTTCCAAAAATTATGATTTTTCAAAAATTCACAAATCTATGAGTGTGCCGGTGACTTGTAAACTTTAGAACTTGGCTTGTATACTATTCGAGACCACCATAATAAGTATTATTTATATAATTGGAATGACTTGTCTAAATTGGTAAATTTCTAGGATTACACCCAAATAGCCTTTATATGTTATGTGATATTAACTAACTACACTGGTTAGTTAATCCCCGTATAAACCCTTTTCTTACTCTCACTTTTAGAGTAAGATACCCCTAGAAAAACCCTCGGAGCCATTCCTTTCGTTTCTTACACCAATGTTTAAAATGTTTCGTTACACCCTTACACCTTAGCCTACCCTGTAGATTAAAGTCCGTGGTTAGTTGCTTTAGGCAAAGTGTGTTTCCTTGCGTTACCTGTGTTCGCGTGCGTAATTCATTATCTTTGGTTAGGTCGGAAAATTGCACAATGCAATGGAGTGAAAGTACATATTGTATTTTTAATTTTCGTGTGTTTACTACTTTCACTATTATTTTATCTGAAGTTATGACGATTTTTTGTGATGGTGAAGTGGTGAAATTTTACACCAATAGTTATTTATGTTTTATTTAAAAAAAAAAATGAAAAAAAAAGAAAAAAAAAAGAAAGAAAAAAAAGAAAAACAAATAAGAAAAGAAAAAGAAAGAAGAAAGTTGGAAGTTTGTTAAACCAACGATGTAAAGTTATGTAAGTGGTTCATATGGCCACTATTTGTTGTATTATATATATGGATTGAATGGGAGTTGGCCGTTACGGGAACGCCAACTAAGGTTATTTTTTTATTGAGATTTTGTTGAGTATAATTCGTGTCTACCTATAGCGTGTGTTTCAAGTGTTAAAGCGTGAGTTATTCAATGATATGAGTCTTATTCATGGGATGGTTGGGAAAGTGATTGACCACACTTAGGATTTTAATTTATCTGTTTTGTTTATCTTTCATTTTACACCAATTTGTATCCCAAATATTATCCATACCCTATATCATTCTTCATCTAAACCTTTGATTTATTGAGATTAGGGATTTGAGCAATCTTAAGTATCGTAGTCGTGGATTCGACTGTGTATTTATGATTTTGTCGCCCTTTTTGATATAATATTATTGGTGAAGATTACTTGGTCCTATCTTTAGCCTATTCGAGTTAAGGATTTGAACAATTGCAAGTATCGTGGTCGTGGATTCGATCATGTATTTGTGATTTTGTCGCCTTTTCTGGAATTTGAGATCGATAGAGATTAAAAAGGATGATTAACCCTTAAGCCTCAAAACCCTTTTTACCACTTTAGACTTCTTATTCCTTGGCTTTAGTGGGGGAGATGTGTATACTTGCCAAGCTTATGATAGAATATTCGTCACGACTGGACAGTTAAACGATTAGATTTGCTTTTATCGAAATATTTTATTTTATTCCTAATTCGTTAAGTGTTTGGTTGTGTGATTATGATAAAACGAATACGTGCTTAAATATAAAAATAAATCCTAATATCTTTTAGGATACATTTTCATAAGATTAATTCTAAGGTTTACTTGGGGACAAGTAAAGTTCAAGTGGGGGGATATTTGATGAACTCAAATAAG
Source organism: Artemisia tridentata subsp. tridentata (assembly GCA_021014915.2). Classification (NCBI taxonomy): domain Eukaryota; kingdom Viridiplantae; phylum Streptophyta; class Magnoliopsida; order Asterales; family Asteraceae; genus Artemisia; species Artemisia tridentata. Next base: position 114,780,367 of record CP139502.1, on the reverse strand, counting down.
TACATTTTATTATCATCATTTATCCTATTTATCCGACTTGTTTTATTATATTATGTATGAGAATTGATACTTAATCGTTTACTTTTGTAATTCTCAGTTAAAAACAAGCATTTGGTGAAACTTAGCAATTATGGACTAAAAATGGAGCAAAATGATCAAGATTGGAAAAGTCTACTGAATTGAAGAGATTAAAGACCATTGCCTGACTTTGAAGAATGCGCCGCATGGATTTATCCCATGCGCCGCATATGAAACCTTGGTCAACGAGAAGAACCAACTTGTTTTACTCCAGATGCGCCGCATGAAGCTCCTGATATGCGGCGTATCAATCTTAAGACTTCACCAGATTTCCAAGATATTGAAGAATATTCGCGAATATTATAATCTTGGACCCCACGCGAAGTTACCTTGATACGCCGCATCGGACCAATCCGATGCGCCGTATCGGCCATATACAATCCTTACCAAGAATTCAAGAAATCAAGTGAAGATTAGAAGCTTAATGAAGAAGTCAAGATTACAAGTCGACACTTGAAGATGCTTTCGTATTTTGGCCATAAAATCTTCATCCGGACTCCGTTTTAGTTGATTCAAGCGGCCACGGAAAGAGAAAAAGGAGATCTACCTGTAACTGATGGAGATGCGGCGCATCTGGTCTTTAGATGCGCCGTATTGGGAGATGCTCCATATCAGATTTATAGATGCGCCATATCTGGTCAGTTTCAGACTTGGAGGCTACGTTTACTTATAGATGCGGCGAATCTAACTCTCTAGATGCGCCGTATCGACCCAGATTTCAGAATCTATAAATACCGAACTCAGTAACGAATTAGGGCATCTTTGGGAACCTTTAGGGTCATTCCCAGACGATCACAACCCCTCCAAACAGCAGAAGATCACCCTAGAAGACCTAGTTATCCTTGAAGAGCATCTCTAATCATTGTAACGTATTCATTATGCTTAATACTCTATTAATTACGATTATGTTTATGCACTTTGATATAGAGATTATGGGCTAACACCCTTATGTGTTAGCCATGTTTATGATTATTTGATATTTTGATATGTTTCTAATTCGATTGGTTGCTAAGTCTTCGTTTTAATTATTTATGTTAGTAGTTTGTTTTATTGTAATAGTAAGCTTTAATTCATCAGGATTGGTGGCTTGTGTAATGTGACAACGGAAAGATTGCACTCCCTTTAATATTGCTTTCCCATCAATTAAAGTTTATATGTTGATGTCTTTGGTTACTACTTATTAGTGCATTGATAACCTCTGTGTTTATTAGTGGCATGCGCATTTGACTACGGAAGAGAATGTGGCTCCCACGGTTATAGCTAACCTGATAAGTTAAATATAACTTTTAGACATAAGTAATCATTAAGGGATTTCTCGCCGATAAGATTAGAGCCAACGAGAAAGGATTAATTACATACACTTCATATAAAACTAGCAATAAAACAAGTGACAAGCTATTTAAACATAAACACAATTATTAAGCAGCTTTATGCGGATTCCAATAGAATGGAATCTAGACTCTAGGTACAAGAGGTAGGATGGACCGCGCCTAGTCTTGAGCACCAATCACTGCAGGTCTTAGAACTTATTAAAACTTAATCATATATGAAACTTGGTTAACACACTCTTCATATCTTTGGTATTTTCTATTGTTTGTTTATCTTAGTTTAGTTAGAATAAAACCAAACCCGTGCCAGTCTCTCAGGCTGAACCCCCCTTTACGTTAGTTTAGGAGAGTCGAATACCTCTAGAATTAGTATATTAGAAATCTCACTCTTAGTGATCGACACCCTACTTACCAACTAGGCTACATTGATCGGGTACACTGCCCGTTAGTGTTGTTATAGGTTAAGTCGGCAAAATATAAATGTAAAACTTGATAAGGAATAATCACCTATACAACGACACATCACCCTACCACCACCACCTCTCGCCGCAGCAGCAGCAGCCGCCACGGAAAACCCATTACTCCCAGACCCAGTTCCACCCGTCCCAGTCAACGGTTTCTCCCCTAAAACGTCAGCGTCACTCATCTTACCCGCACCAACACCAATGGCACTAGTTTTCTTAGCCCTCCTCCTCTTCCTACAAACAACAAACAACAAAAACAAAACAACGACAAATCCTACAACACTCCCAATAACAATGCCAGCAATCGCCCCACCGGACAACCCGTGATTCCCCTTCCCATTCCTATCCCTATTAAAATCAACCGAAACCGCAGGCGGAACATCTACCTTACTAGGACAAACTTTATCCAACGGGTCACCACACAAGCCCTCATTCCCGAGAAACGCCTCCCTCCCCTTCCCCCTCAAACTCTCCGGAATACTCCCATTCAAATCATTAAAACTAACATTAAACTGATCCAAAACCAAACCCTCAAAACTAGGCAACACCCCAGTAAACAATTTCCCATATATGTGTATAATATAGCAAATACTCCCTAATACTCCCCCAATTCATACTCCCTTGCTCATACCCGCTCAAAAACCCCGAAAAAAATGGCAACAACATCGGCCACACCCTCACACACTTCCTTCTTATTTTCACCAATCCAAGCATTGTTATTTTTGGATCTAAACATCAATAATCACAGCCCCATCATTTTTACAAATCCAAAAATGGTGACGGGTGGCGTTTTCGCCCAAAAAAACCCAGATCTAGGTGGAGATGTTGGGGTGGTAACGAGTTTCGGGGTGGTAGTGTATGGGTGGTGGTTTTGCGGCGGTGATGATTTGATAAATGTGATTTTGAGATTGTGATTATTTCGGGGTGGTAGAGAGAGGAGTAAGAACATAGATGGTGGTGTGTGGTGGTTTATAAATATAAATAATTTTATAAGAGTATAATATAGCAAATGACATAATTACCCTTCTATTTGACTGTAACTTTATTGAGTTAACGGTCAACTGACGGAAAACCCGGTCAAGGGACCAAACCCGTTACGGGTGTAAACCACAGGGACTGGATCCCCAAAAAAAAATGTTTAGGGACCATTTTCGTTAAACCCGGTAAACCACAGGGATGATTTATGACATTTACTCTAATTATAAATAGGTTTAACTTCGTAAAATGGACCTAGATTAGGTTGATACACTACAACAAAAGAGAGGACGGGCGAGGACGGTTTCGGCGGGGACGCCCTTGTCCCCGCCGAAAGTCGCTAAACGACAAAAAATATGCTGAGCTGGCACAAAGTCTTGCTGACCGTTTACTAAATTTTCAACGCAATTTTTGGCGGGGACATGTCCCCGCCGAAAGTGTTTCCCACATTTGACAAAGTTTGACCAAACTTAGAACGCTTAATTGTTCCCGTGTTTTTTTCCCGCTACAACTTTCGGCGGGGACACGTCCCCGCAGAAAGTAAAGATGCACAGCACGTCCCCGCCGAAAGTATTAAACATTTTCCCTCCTAAAAGCTAGCTTTATCCCGCCAATATTTTCTGTCTTTTGGCGGGGACATGTCCCCGCCAAAAGTACTGGCGCCAATTTTTCCCGCCAAGGTTTTACTTATATATAACCTAACCGTGGATGAGAGACTGGCAAAACACAATAACCAAATCACTAATTCCCACAAAACACACATAACAATGGATGGTTACACGCCGGAAGAGGAGTGGTCAAAGGTTTTATCGTCGATGCTCCTCTTTAATGAAGTTCTTAATGAATATGGCTGGGAAATTATTGATGAATATGGTTCTTATAAGAACTGTGCACCGTGGATGAGAGACCGGATTCTGGAATGGTTGAGGAAAAAGCCGTACTACAAAGAGTATTTGGACGCTCAAGCTGACGATGAAGCTGAAAGCACGTTGGACACCAAACTTGATGATCTGGGAAATAGGGTAACAAATCTCGAAGATACGTTTGAACATATCAAGCAAAGGAAAGCAAGGAAGGGAAAAGATGGTGCAGGTTCTAGCAAAGCGGGAAGTAGCAGCAAAAAAAAAATGAATGGGCGATGTTTGTTAATACTTTCGTGCAAGTTCTAGCAAAGCAAGAAGTATCGTGTGTTGTTTCGTTTGCTTGTCGAGTTGTTTTGTTTGATCTGTTTCGTTTGCTTGTCAAGTTGTTTCGTTTGAGTCTGTATGAAATGTATGTCGTTGAGAACTCTTGCGTGTTTTAAATAAAATGTTTGCCTTCGTGTTTGTTAATTGTGATATTGTTCCTTCAAATAAGCTCATAAACCCAAACACCCTTTTGGTGCAGAAATAAGCAATCCCAAACACCCCTCTTTGGAAAGCATAAACCAAACGGCCCTTGTGGGCTGCTGTTAACCAAACAGCATAAACCAAACACCCCTGTTTGGACAGCATAAACCAAACGGCCCTTGTGGGCTGCTGTTAACCAAACAGCATAAACCAAACGGCCCTGTTTGGACAGCATAAACCAAACGACCCTTGTGGGCTGCTGTTAACCAGCTTCTTTTAACCAAAATGGTCATGGTTGCAACAACAACAACAACAACAATATTTTATTAAACAACAACAACAACACAAACAACAACAACAACAACAACAACAACAACAGCAACAACAACAACAACAACAACATTACATATGAAGATTGTCCATGTCACCTAACAGCTCACGGAGTATTGCAGCCGACTGACATGCGTGGTCGGGGTCGTCGGGATTCGTTGTCATTTCAAGTCTTGCCTCTAGCATCCTTACTCTTGTCACTAGCACCTGCTTTTGTGCCTCCAGCATGTTTATCCTAAGATCTTTTTCATTACAGTTTGAGCACCCTGTTGGTGCAGATCCAGAACCGTGAGATGTTGAAGCAGAAGAGGTTACTCATAACTGCTCATCAAAGTCACTCTTCCACATAAAATATCCACATCCATGATCTTTTTCTCTTGGCTGTCACATAAATAATGTAATTATATGATTGTTTGTATATTTACATAAATAAGAAATGTATAATTGTTCACCTTCGAAAGAGGACATGCATAATATTCCAATCCAAATGTATCTGGTTGATTTGATTTTCTTTTTTTTATATTTCCTGTTCCACAATTACACATAAAAGGATTATATCGCTGCATCTCAGATTTTGAAATTGGTGTGAAGATAAGAGGTTTGGTGTTATCAGGTGGTGATGGGGGATGAAGGAGGTGATGTTGTTGCTGTGTGAAGATAAGAGATTGGGTCTGCAAATGAGAGAGAGAGTTTATCATTTATTTGCTATTGTGGATAAGAGTTTTTGGATTTTATGTAGATTTTGGGTAAGATTTTTTGGATATTAAAGAGGATAATGTTTATCATTTATTGGCGGGGACATGTCCTCGCCAAAAGAGGTTAACACAACAGTACATGTTGGGAATTAAATATTCAAGAAGATTAATATCGGGTTCTGCTCAAGAAATACTCTTAAGTATCATTCTACTGCTAGAGCATTTGATTCTGCTGCTAGCGTTAAACATTCTACTGCTGAATGATTCTGCTGCTGGTGAAGAACTTTCTACTGCTAAGTGGATAAGTATACAAAGATATTATGTGTATTAAAGTCAACAATACACGGTAGATAATATCTTTAGACAAAGTGTTCAGTAACAAGTTGTATATTCAGATACATGTTGTATCTTAGTTACTGACACACATAAGATAAGTTTGCATGTGTTCGACTTGTCTTATCAACTTTGTAAAGATCTTTCTTGTGCTATAAAAGAAAGATCTTAGACTTAGATATTGTGTGTGAAAATTGTATGTGCTTAATTCATATGCTTAGAACAACTAAACTAGAACAATATCACAAGTCATAGAAACATTAAGATTCAAGGTTTTGTAACCCTAGTGATAGTGAAGATCACTTGTATTATCTTGAATAATATTGAATCGTTTGGTGATAACTTTCTTTGTTCATTGTTCTATAACAAACATCACTGTTCCATTTCCATAACCAAATTACCGTCTAAGTGTGGTTAAGTAGATTCCGCATACTTAATCATATTAACTCAATATATCATATACACACGTTACAAAGGTTCAACACCCTCTCAAGTGTATCGATCAACCTCTCAATTGGTATCAGAGAAAGGCTGATATAGTTGATTTAGAAGAAGAAGCTGAAGAAATGGACGTACAAGATACTCAGGCTACAAATGTTGCTGCAAAGTTGCCCATGATCAAACAGAATGAGTTTGAGTTATGGAGGTTAAGAATTGAACAATATTTTATGGTTCAAGATTATGCTCTTTGGGATATCATTATGTATGGTGATTCTTTTACACTAGGTTATACAGATGTTATTCTTGAAGGCAAAATAGATAGAAAAAGAAATACTGGACCAGTTACCGGTGATGAAAGGATACAGAAGAGAAATGATCAAAAAGCAAGAAATTTGTTGCTTATGACCATTCCTGGTGAACAGATGCTATCCTTTAGCAAGTATCCTGATGCAAAAACTCTTTTTGAAGAGATTTGTGCATGGTTTGGTGGTAATGAAACTACCAAGAAAACACAGAAGACATTGCTGAAACAACAATTTGAAAACTTTAGTTCAAATAGCAATGAATCACTTGATAAGTTGTTCTCTTGATTACATAAGCTTGTCAGTCAGTTAGCTGTGCCTGTGTTGGGGGTTGAGATAGCCAAGGAAGATCTCAACATGAATTTTTTTAGAAGCCTACCTGATGAGTTCCATACTCATGTGGTTATCTGGATGAACAAACCAGACATTGAAACCATGAAACTCAATGATTTGTACAACAACTTCAAAATTGTTGAACAAAGTCTAAAGAAGTCTGGAAACTATAGTACTAGTTCTGGGAATGTGGCACTCTTGTCATCTCCTAGTATTAGTAAGTCAGAAGAGGTAGATGAAGATGCAGGTGTTTCTACTGCTAACTATGGTGGTCCTACTGCTAGTTCACAAAAGAATGTTGCTGGACTTGGAGATCCAGCATTCTATGTATTCATGTCTAGTCAAACTAGTGGTTCTCCTCTAACTCATGAAGATCTTGATCAGTTGGATGATAATGATTTGGAAGAGATGGACATCAAATGGCAGGTTGCTTTACTTAGCATGAGGGCTAAGAAGTTCTGGCAGAGAACTGGTAAGTAGATTACCATTAATGGTAATGAAACTGCTGGGTTTGATAAGAAGAAAGTAGAGTGTTTCAACTGTCACAGGTTAGGACACTTTGCTAAAGAATGTAGAAACCCAAGGAAGCAGGATAATAGAAGCACATGGTATAGGCAAGAGAAAAAGAAGAAAGTCACAGTGGAAGAGCCAAGGGCTATGCTAGCCATAGATGGTGTTAACTATGATTGGAGCTTCATGTTTGATGAGGAGGAAGCACCAAAAGAAGCTGCAATGGTGGCCACTGAGACTGCACTAATGGCCTTTTCTGATTCAGAGGTAAATTCCATAATTAAATGTACTGAATCATGCTCTGCTCTTAAAGCTTATGAAGATCTTAAAAAGAGATTTGATGATCAACTAGAACAGTTGTAACACCCCCAAATTTTAAACGTAGCAGCGGAAGATTAATTTGGGTGTTACTGTGAGGATCGAAAACAAAATCATAGAAAAACAGCCTGAGACGGCATTTTTAATTTACATAGGTCCATAATACAAATTCAGTTACAAAGCGTTACATCAGAGTGCTAAGGTTTCTCCAAAGAAACATCAATTTAACTGAATTACAACTTTATTTTACACCATTTATTTAAGATAGGGTACGCCTGCTCCATGCCTTGCCTTGCTCCTCTAGTTTTCTGAGATACATGCTTAAAAGTCAACATAATGTTGAGTGAAATCATGGAGTTTGTAATTTAAATATCAATTCGATTCACAAGTAAGATTGTATTGAAGATACAATCAGTTTAAAAGTTAATATCGCAGTCCATATATTGCCCTAAGTCTCATGACACGCAAACGTTAACAAAGTACCGCATAAACGGAGGTGTCCATCAAATTAATGATGAAGGTTTTGCCCTCGTGTAATAGGTGATTTGCCAATTCCTATTTGTCTCAAATATAATGCATCGCGACTAATACGAATAGCAAAAAGCATTCCGTCACAGTATTAGTGGGATAGGTCGTCAGCCTCTAATAGATCTATTCATTATATTCGCATTCACCGCAGTGATTAATGGCTCATGATAAAAGGGTCTTGTGGCAATATGGTAACTTAGGCATATATCAAGTCAGGTAGCATACAGAAAAATACTTGTGATCTGTTTATAGCATGTATCCCCCTCACGGAGTTTAAAAAATATAAAGAGTTTAAAAAGTGAGGCCATGACTCACCTTAAGCGTTACTGGTGATGGTGAAAATAAACTCAGAGGTGATTATAATAACTTCGATATGGAACCTGGTAAATATATAAATAACTGAGAATCTGACTAATTTTTGGTGGTGTGTGTGTATGAGTGGTGGATGATGATTAACTAATGATATACAACGATCTAATCGTTGAAGGTGAAGGTGTTATTATATATGATTATGGTGCTCGTGCTCTCATTTCTTCAAAGAGTAAATGAGTTGATATGAAATGTTAACATGAAATATTTCTAACGCTTATTAACTAATATGCAAATAGAATGCGTAAAAATGCATATGAGGTATAAGTGTGGTGCCAAAAATGAAAAATGAAATAAGAATGTCAAGTTATAGCAGTTAGTACTTGTTCTTTCCAAATTTTACATCCTTTACCCTAACTGTGGCTCGCGTTACATCGTTAGTCCTCGGTTAAGTCCATAGTCCAATAATAGTCCGAATCTTGTCCATATGTCCATACAAATCTTGGAGTTCAATGGTATGTCAATTTAAGTCCTTTATAAACTGATTTCACAGCTTCAGTCCCTAGGTTTCACAGTTTGGCAGTTTTGGTCCTTCCAGTTAGATCGCGTTACATTTTTAGTCCTTTTTGCATAAAAATAACGGGAAAAATATTCCAAAAATTTTTATAACTTTATTAAGTTCATATTAACTTATTTCAATTTATTATTTCAGAAAATAGATTATTTTTGCATTATTGGGCCAATTTACGATTTAGAACAAGGCCCGTTAAAAATCTAGAGGAGGGGCACGTAAACTGTTTTGGGCTTAGACTTGGGCTATTTTTAGGATTCTGAAAATATATTATATGGGCCTGTTGGGTCTATCTATCACAAACCCTTGTTGGGCTTTGATTCGGCCCAACCGAATGGTTGTATTTAAGTTTTTCTGAATTTTTGAGTTTTGGCTAGCGAGATACATGTAAAACGATTAAATTTGTACGTGTTAGGGAACTTATAAGATTAAAGTTAGAATACAAAAAATGTAGTTTCCCAGATGTACTATCGAGAGGAGTAAAAATATAGATGTGTTATTTTCATGGATTCGAAGTAAACATGTCGCGAGTTGGTTATGTCGAAGTGATTTCTCAAATTTTTAAATACTTTGTTTATTTCTGTTTGTTTGCAAATATGGTTTCTGTGGCTTGCGTAGGTTGTTTTGAAGGGTTGAATTACCATTATTTTTACATATTGTTTGTACAAGAATGTGGTATGTTGGGTCGTGTACCGAGTCGTATAAAAATAAGGTATAGTAATGAAGTTAATTTGTGAGTTTTTGAGTTGTTTACTCGGCGGCTTGGGACTATTTTGTGTACCAAAATTTATTAAATAATTCTAGGCGTTCTCCCAGTTTTATGTATTTACGTGTGAAGTTTAAAGATTATGCATGAATGGATTTTTAATGTGGGTATGAAATGGGATATGGCTGTTTCATGCGTACAAGGTATTTAAAATGTATCTTAGTGTTGTCTAGGCATGTTTATACGTGTGAGTATGAAGTGAGTACATGTTCGACTAGTATATGAAATGGAGTGTAAAGATGTGGCTGGTGTGAGTGGTGACCTTTAAACCTTCCAACATGGAGGTTCGACACTTCATGAAAGTTATGCATGTAAGCTACGTAGTGATATTTATACGTTGGGTTGTAATATTTAAAAGGTGCATGTATGATAACTAGTACGAGATTAGTGTATGTGATTGCTAAAACTTCACAGAATAAGTTTGACATCTTATGCATGGTATAAACTATCTTACTGTATGCTCAAATATATGGGTGTTACACTTTCGAATGGATTTGACCTATGCATGAGTGATGCGTGGTTATGGAAATAGAAAGCAAAAGGTTACAAGACACTTACAACACCTTTTGAAAGGTGGGGAAGGAACGTTGGTTGTTCGAAGGAGACACAAGGAGAAGCAGTGGACTCGAAAAGGTTTTCCACGCTTTGACTTCACTAGATTTTGCTTCCTAACTCCACGACAGAAAGGCTACTTATCTTTTTAAGGAATGTATTGATGGTGAAAGAAAATGATGGGTGGTAGGGAAAAGGGGAAGATCGAATGGATGGTTTTTATAGGCAAAATATCTTCACCTTTGCATTGACTAGTTGACTCTATGATTGAGGATACTGTAACTAGGGGACACTTGTATATTTCTATCCTAGTTTGAGTGTGAAGTGAGTATTGGTAGCTGTGGTTTTGGATTCTAGTTCTTGGAGTTTCCTATATTCGGTTTCCACAAATGTTAACACAAGGTTTGGACTTGTTAGCTACAAGTTGTGTACTGAGGTCTAGTTCTCATTTGAAGTATTAGAATAAGTTAGAAGTATGGTTGGAAGGTCATAGAATCAAGTGGGATGCGAGTTGGTATTGTTTTGACTTTTATAGGTATATGTATGGGTTGAGTATGGGACGACAAAATGAGTTTCGTTATCGTGTTATTACTTGATATTTCTAGCTGTGTTTTTGCATCATAGTAGTTAGTTGGGTGGTGCATTTGAATGTGTAAAAATATGTAAAGGTTAAGTTCGATATTTAAGATTGCATGTGGTTTTTTTTTTTTTTTTTTTTTTTGAAAGGCATATCGATCGGGTCTAAAGAAGAAAGCAAAGGAAATAAAATAAAATGAGTGGTGTGATGATTGGGCTTGTGCAACTTGATTGGGTTTGTGTGGGATTGATGGGCCGAATCAGTAAGGGTCCGATTGGTTTTAGTTAAGGTAGAGTTAGAATTAGTATTAGTGTTAGTGTTTGTAGATAAATGGTATTAGTTTTTGTTAAGTATAATTGAGTGATATTAATTTTAGTTAAGTGTAGTAAAATAAATAGGTGAGTATGATCACTTGTTGTTGCTCGTAAAAATGTGTTGTTGCAAAGGAAGTGTTATCTCGTGCTTGTGTATACAATGTATATATATAGAATGCATCGTGCTATTAATAACAATAATCGAAAAGTTTAAATTTCCCAGCAAAATGGGCTTTATTAAATGAAAATACAAGGTTAACACTAATTATTAAGATTAACTACAAGGGTTTTTCGTAGAATCTTACAACAGTTATATGATGCATTAGCTAATTTAGCTAATCATAAAAGAGGTCTAGCTGTTCTTGAAAAACAAATCTTGCATTTTCAAGGAAATGAATCTAAGTTTACTGATGACATGAATGCACTGAAAAGAAACATAGAATTCAAAGATGAGTGTATTACTAAACTGAATAAATCCTTAGCAGATCACAAAAATAAAAGTGAAAATGTTCAGATAACAGTAGATGCTTTAGCTCATGCCTCAGATGGAATTAATAAAATTTGGGAAGCTCAAGTAATCAATAAAGCTAGATCTGGTGTAGGATACAAGTCTGTTCCTCAACCATACAGAGGTGTTCCTTCACCTCCAGGTATTGACCTAGCACACACAGGATTTGCTGAGTTTCAAGAACCAATAATGGAATATGGTTCTAAGTCTACTGAGAGTCCTAAGGTAGAGAAAGTAAGTGAGAGTTTATGTAAAACTTCACTTTCTAAGGACAAGGTGTCCTCTGACAGGAAAGCAGATGCTATAGTTGTTGAGGAATGTACAACTGATAGTGATGATGAACAGGTTATGTCTCAACCTGAAGTAGTTAAGAAAGCAGGAACAAGGGTTCCTAAAGTGATCAAAAAGGATACTGTTAAGTCTAGAACAAACATTAAACATGTTAGGCAACCAGTTAAATATTGTGAACAATATAGATCCACTAGCAAGCCCAGAGGTAACCAAAGAAATTGGAATGGCCTCAATTCTAACCAATTAGGTGATGACTTTTTTATAATAAAGCTTGTTACACATGTGGTAGTTTTGATCATCTTGCAGCTTTCTGTAACAAATGGGTATCTGGGTATGAAAACAATAGGGTGAATTTCAAAAGGCAAACTCCTCAAACTCACTTTCACTCTAGTTCTAATTTTAACAGAATAAAACCCAGAGCAGTTTCAAAAGCAGTTTCTGCTGCTAGACCATTGATGACTGTTAACCCAAGACCAACAGTTAAATATGCAAAATCATTTTACAAAAATGCATCAAAAACTGTTCAAAGGCCCATTCAAACAAAAGCAGTGGTCCAAAAACAAGTTTGGAAACCAAAGGGAACAACCACAAAGCTAGCAGTTTCTACTGCTAAGCATGTAGTTCATACTACTGCTAAGGGAAACAGGGCAAATGCTGTTAAGGCCTCAGCATGTTAGGTTTGGAACCCAACTAAACCCAATGGTGCATCAACCATTCTTAAGAAATTAAATTACATTGATGCACGAGGCAGATCCAAGTCAGTAATGGCTTGGGTCCCCAAAGGAAACTAATACTCCTTATTACTGTGCAGGAACATTCAACTGATAAACAAAAGGATCAAGGATACTCAGATAGTGGATGTTCAAGGCACATGACAGGCAGCAAGTCTTATCTCTCAGATTTTCAATCAATAGATGGAGGCTATGTTACCTTTGAAGGAGGTATTGGTCGTAAAATTTCTGGTAAAGGTACTATTAAAACTGGAAATTTAGATTTTGAAGATGTGTTCTATATGCAAGAGCTTAAGTATAATCTTTTTAGTGTCTCACAAATGTGTGACAAAAAGAACAAAGTTCTTTTCTGTGACACTGAATGTCTTGTGCTTTCTCCTGATTTTAAGATGCCTGATGAAAGTCAAGTACTTCTTAAAATTCCTAGAAAGGGCAATATGTACAGTGTTGATATGAAGAACATTGTTCCTAAAAAGGCTTTAACTTGTCTTGTTGCAAAGGCCACATTGGATGAATCAACGTTATGGCATAGGAGGCTTGGTCACATTAACTTCAAAACCATAAATCAGATTGTTAAGAATGGTTTGGTAAGAGGTTTACCTCAAAAATGATTTGAAAATGACCAAACATGCATTGCTTGTCTTAAAGGCAAACAACACAAAGCCACTTGTAAACCCAAAATTTTTAACTCTATCGATCAATCACTGTTTATGCTTCACATGGATTTATTTGGTCCTACTTCTGTTAGGAGCCTAAAGCATAAAAGTTATTGTGTAAAACCCAAAATTTCAAAACATGCAAAATTACCAAAATACCCTTGTAACTTAAAATTTCAATTAATACTTAAATAAAACATCAAATAAATCCCAAACTCTTGTAAACTAGCAACATATGAAGTATGATAATTTTTTATTGAACATTTTAATATTCTACATGTCCTAAAAATACTTGTCACACACAAAAATATAAGATGGGCCGAATTACATATTTATATATGTGTACTTATTTGTTAAATAAATTAAAATGTATAAATAAAGGATAAATATTACAAAATATTAGAAGATCTTTGGAAATCAGAGATTTGACCTTATCACAACTATCTTGGCCGAATTTCAAGCCCTCCCCACGATTTTCTGGAGGCTGATACATAATTTTCCTAGGTTCTCTCAAGTCTAAAGAAAGTGAGAAAAATAGGAGTTCAAATTTTTGAAGCTTGGTTCGCTTGGTTTTGCTTTTTGCTCGAGTTTGGTTCTTGCCGAGAAGAATTAATCCTCCACACCTCATCCGATCATCATAATAATTATCTGGTATTTTTGTGACTTCCTTTTCATCATGTATGATCTAAATAAAATGGCTATAATGATTCATGCATGATATTCTGGTCGTTTAGAATTAAACGAATCTAAAACCCTAAAAACCAAATAAATTGTGAATCGGCTATTATGAATTTTTTGTCCTTCAAGCCTATTTTTCTCAGGTCCTATTCGTGCTATATAACACTAGAAAAATGGTTCTTGTAATTTTCAAATCCTAAATAGTCCTTGGTGAATTATTTTGCAAACCGATTAAAAAGAAAAAAAAAAGGTTTTAAAATAAAAAGGTAATCGTATGAACTAGGGTTTGGATTTGTGATGATGGATTTGATGTAATTAATGTGTTTTAAGGTTAAATCAATGATTGGTAATGATTGGAAAATTTTAGGGTTAGGGTTTATACATTTTGTTTTAACCGATTGAAAAATTAAAAGTATTTGGGTGTGTTTTGTAATTTTATAAACTTGTGGGTTATTTTTGTAAGATGCCTTGGACCAGGGATGAATCGTAAAAATTATGATATGGGGGTATTACATGTAATTTTTGTAATTAAAAGGTTTAAATGGTAAATTGTTTAATTAATATAACCGAATTGAAAAATTATAAAATAGAGGGACTTGTTTTGTAAATTATGTAAAATGAAGGGTATTTCGTATAAACATTAAAGTAAGGGGTGTAATGTGTAATTTTGGATAATTGAAGGCATAATGTGTAAATATGAATATTGTAAGGATTAAATTGTAACTTAATTAATTATAAGGTTTAAATTGTAATTTAATTAATAAAAAGGGGTTTAATTTGTAAAATTGTTAAAATTAAAGGATTGAAATTGTAATTATGGTAAACTTATGGATTAAAATGAATAACTTGTAATATTTTCACTTTAAACCTTTATTTTTGGCATATTTGTATTTAAAACCCTAAAATATGGAAAGTTGTCAAGTTTAACCCTAAGCTATTATAACTTGCTAAAATGAACCCTATTTCCATAATAATAATTAATTGATGACTTAACCTAATTACTTTATGGAATTTGTCTAATTATGGAAAATTGCTATTTTTGGAAACTTGCTAAATAAGGAAACTTTCTAAAAATGGAAACTTGCTATAAATGGAAACCTGCTAAAAATAGAAAGCCGACTAAAATGAGAAATCTGATTTAAATAAGATATTAATTGTAAGACGACCATGTATTCGTGTAGATTCGCTGAAGATGGAGTTTGTTTCCGATCTTTATATTTCTAGATGTGTTTTCACTTGCGGTATGAGGTACAGATATTCTACCCTTTTTCAGTAAGGGTGTCTCCTTTCTCATGACATTCTGGATTTCTGATTCATTATAGGATTTCCCTAAGCCATTGCTATGTTCCCCTTGATTTGTGAACTTGCTATGTTTCCCTCCTGAATTGTGAACTCTGATATTGAACCTTTTGATATTTGACCTTCTGATATTGACCTTCTGATATTGAACCTACTGATATTGACCTTTCTGATATTGGACCTTCTGATATTGAACCCTCTAATATGAACTTCTGATATGGACTTTCTGATATTAACTGAAATGGAAATTGGACGTGAACTACCTAATATGAAACTGAACTGGATACTGGACATTTGATACTTGACCATTGACCCACAGTTTGAGACTACGAGCCATAACTAGGCATGAGGGTTTCATGTCCATGTCATTGATGCACCGATGGCATGACTCTAGGGCAGGAGAGTGATGACCTGTAACGTCCCTGACTTGTTACTGATTTATTTCGTAGAGGCAGACCTTGGCCACCTGGGGCGTATGGATGCATCCTAGATTTGTTACTGTATACTGTTACTGTTTCTGTTATATACTGTTATTACTGGTGACTGATGGTGTGTGCGATACACGTCTTTCACATACTGGGAGCTAGCTACTCCATTTACTGATTGAGGACTCCCCACATGATTACTGGTTACTGAGAGGTCTCCCCTCTATATGATTATATGGTTACATGATTATATTGATACTGTTTCTGTTACTGGGCTCGTAGTGGATTACTGTTTCCTTTACCTTATAACCTTGTACTTAGTATTCCAAGGTCACCCCTCCGGATACATACTTGACTTGATACTTGACCTGACTTGATATGACTTGGGCTCGGGTTGGGATTATTGTTCCCTTTTCTCTTATCTATTGTAACTATTTCTTAACTCTTGATATATCTGCATAACCTTTTATTTTTCTTTCTTTCCTAACTCTTGTTATACCTTGCATTGTTTCACTTACTTCACTATCCCATTATTACTGCTTGTTACCTTTATATCTGTTCACTGGGCTTTTTAAGCTCAGCCGCATTTCTTTTCATGCGGCAGGTTTTAGTTTGGAAGCTGGGTATGAGTGGAGAGTACCTTGGACTTAGAAGACCTTACTAGCTATTTTGGATTAGAGATGACTAGAAGAACTTATATTTAGACTTAGTAATTTATTGTATTTCTCATTTGTAACCTTGTAGTTTCAGATTTTCTCTTGTAACCATTGGAATTCATTTTGTATTATTTATGTCATATGCTTGTGTTTGTTCTGATATGAAACCATTATTGCGACATCTCTACCCTTGTCGGGTTGGGGTGTTACATATTATCTAGTTATTACTGATGACTATAGTAGATTTACATGGGTTTTCTTTTTAGGTTCTAAGGATGAGACTTCTAGCATTCTTAAAACATTCAATACAGAGATAGAAAACCTAGTAAGCAAAAGAGTAAAAGTCATTAGATGTGATAATGGGACAGAATTCAAAAATAGAGTTATGGATGATTTCTGCAAAGAAAAAGGTATTAGGAGAGAATTTAGTGTTGCTAGAACTCCACAACAGAATGGTGTTGCTGAAATGAGAAATAGAACACTCATAGAAGCTGCTCGAACCTTGTTAGCAAACTCTAAGTTGCCTATCACTTTTTGGGTAGAAGCAGTCAACACTGTTTGCTATGTTCAAAATAGGGTTTTGGTTGTAAAATCTCACAATAAGACATCATATGAGCTTTTTAGAGGTAGAACTCCTGCAATAGGATTTCTTAGACCTTTTGGATGTCATGTGACAATTCTAAATACCTTAGACCATCTTAGAAAGTTTGATGGTAAAGCAGATGAAGGATTCTTAGTTGGATATTCTCTCAATAGCAAAGCTTTTAGAGTATACAACTCAAGAACTAGAAGAGTAGAGGAAAACCTGCATGTGGAATTTTTAGAGAATAAATCCAATGTAGCAGGTCAAGGTCCTAATTGGCTATTTGATCTTGAGACACTAACCCATTCTATGAATTATGTGCCTGTTGTTGCAAAAACTAATGATTTTTCAGGTTCACAAACAACAAATGAGGCAGGGTTAAACAAGGAGACAGATCAAGATCATGTTTGGATGCCAATATGGACCAGTACAAGTGTGGCATCAACTTCAAGAAATGATAAATCTTCTTCTGGTAAAGCTAAAGAAGATGTTGAAGATGATCACAAGGAATATGGAACAAAAGAGCAAGAAAAGGTTTCTGCTGTTGATAGTGCTTCTGAGACAGAGCATTCTACTGCTAGGCTAAATTTTTCTTCTGCTAGGCCAAATTATGCTACTGCTGGCCCTTCAGAAACAAATGAAGTAGAATTCTCAGACAATGAGGTGGATTTCAGTAATCTCCCACCAAACTATCAAGTTCCTCTTACTCCACACACCAGGTTTCACAAAGTCCACTCCCTAGAAAATGTGATTGGAGATGTACAATCAGGTGTGAAGACAAGACAACAACTGATGTCTTCAGACCAACAAGGGCTTCTTGATGCCCTTTATGCTTCAAAACAGCATTAGTTTTCAAACTCTTGCTTGTTTGTATGTTTTCTCTCTCAAGATGAACCAAAGAACATTCTGAAAGCCTTAGATGATTCAAGCTGGGTAGAGGCTATGCAAGAAGAGCTTCTTCGGTTCAAGATTCATAAGGTATGGGTGCTAGTTGATTTACGTAAGGATGAAAAGGTAATTGGCACTAGATGGGTTTTCAAGAATAAAAGGGATGATAGGGGAATAGTGATTAGGAATAAGGCTAGATTAGTAGCCCAAGGGTACACACAACAAGAAGGGATAGACTATGAAGAGGTTTTTGCTCCAGTAGCAAGGATTGAAGCAATTAGGTTATTTTTAGCTTATGCTTCTTTTATGGGCTTCACAGTTTATCAAATGGATGTCAAGAGTGCATTTTTATATGGTACTATTGAAGAAGAGGTGTATGTCTCACAACCTCCAGGGTTCATTGATCTTGACCATCCAGACAAAGTGTACAGAGTAGTTAAAGCTCTATATGGCCTTCATCAGGCACCAAGAGCTTGGTATGAAACACTAGCTTCCTACTTAATAGAGAATGGATTTCAAAGAGGGAAGATTGATCAAACACTATTCATCAAATAGCACAAGAAGGATCTTCTGTTAGTGCACGTGTATGTGGATGACATTATCTTTGGGTCTACAAGGAAGGAGATGTGTTTGGAGTTTGAGAAACTTATGCATGATAAGTTTCAGATGAGTTCTATGGGAGAACTTACATTCTTTTTGGGTCTGCAAGTTAAGCAATCTAGTGAAGGCATATTTATTAGTCAAGATAAATATGTTGCAGAGATACTTAGAAAATTTCACTTTGCTGATTCAAAAGTAGCAAGCACACCAATGGACTCTAAGAAGCCACTTATAAAAGATTTAGATGGAGATAATGTAGATGTACACACTTACAGATCTATGATAGGTTCTTTGATGTATCTTACATCATCAAGACCTAACATCATGTTCTCTGTTTGTGCTTGTGCAAGATTTCAAGTAACTCCAAAGGTTTCTCATTTAACAATAGTCAAGAGAATTTTTAGATATCTCAAGGGTCAACCTAGGTTGGGTCTATGGTATTCTAGGGAGTCACCTTTTGACTTGGTAGCATTCTCAGATAGTGATTATGCTGGTGCTAGCTTGGACAGAAAGTCAACAACTGGAGGATGTCAATTCCTTGGGTGTAGACATATCTCATGGTAGTGTAAGAAGCAAACAATTGTGGCTACTTCAACAACTGAAGCTGAATATGTAGCTGCTGCAAGTTGCTGTGGTCAAGTTCTATGGCTTCAAAACCAACTTCTTGACTATGGGTACAATTTCTTAAACACTGTCATTCATATTGATAATAGTAGTACGATTTGTATTATTAAAAATCCAGTGCAACATTCTAAAACAAAACACATTGAAATAAGACATCATTTTATTAGAGATTGTAATGAGAAAAAGTTGATTCAAGTTCTTAAAATTGATTCTGATCACAACTTTTCAGATCTTCTTACAAAAAGCTTTTGATGTTGGAAGGTTTCAGTACTTGGTAGCAAGTATTGGGATGCTTAATCCTCAATGATTTTAAACTTTGTGTTTTTGTAAATAAATTTTTTTTTGTGCTGCTGGTTTTAAAAGATACTACTGTTAGTTAAAAAGTTTGTGCTGCTGGTACAAATTTTTGTTTGTCAAGTTCATATTGTTAGTCATATTATGATACTGTTATAAGACATATGCTTTGCATTTTTGTTTCTTGGTTTTAGACTAACTATTTCAGGTATGAACATTGAGCAAAATGGGAAGTCTGAAGTGAAATGGAAGCAGCAGAATGATTCCAGTTGCTTACATAATAGGTTTATGATGGACTGAGTTTGGGAATTCTTAACAGAGGTCTACACCTAAGTTAATTAATTCTTTAAAACATCTTTCTTGAAACCTAGTTATCATATTTCACATTGACTTGATGGCTCAGTTGATCAGACAGTAACTGATTCAACTCACTTTCTATCATTTTATACTTTCAAAGTATAATGAGCAAGTCTAAGGACATCTGATAGAAAGAACAACTAGCTAAAGTGAATCTAACACTTGTGTTAGAGGTAACAATTGCTATGAGCTGGAAACCCTGTTAGGAAAACTCTTTGAATGAGTTTATCTGGACACAGGCAGTTATTTATAACTGAAAATATTGGTACTCACACAACCAGAGGTTACTTTAAACCGAAATGTTGATTAAGTGTCTGTTCCACACTTAATCCCTTCAAAATGGTTGTAAACAGTATGATTTTTCTTATCATAAAATCAAGTTCATACTGTTCTGGCAAAAGTTTCTTAAAAAGGATTTTTCAAAGAGACTCACAAAAACCATCAAATGATGGACCATGAGTCAAATGTCCAATGAATCACCTCTCATAGGAGTTAACACACCTAGAAGTGATGAGGGCAGAAACTTAAACTCTTAAGGAATTTATGGCCAACATGTACACTATTGTCTGAAAACATGTTCTCAGGGGAGGATTGGTAGATCAGATAATGCTGAAATGATGGTGAGAGATCTTCCAAACAGTGGAGGAAAACACTCACAGGGGAGAAAATATTTTGGTACATGGTGAGAAATCTTCCAAGCTCAGGATAGATAATATAATCAGGGGAGGAAGATTAACCAATAAGGGAAGGAAGTATGCTTAGAATTCAGGGGAGGAAAATGATCCATAGCAGATCAAGTTCAATCAGAAAAGACAAGAGCATACAAGATGATGAAGTTAGCTTTTTGAGAAGCTAAAATGTCTTATTATTCTACAAATAATAAGAATGAGCATTCAGTTGATGGATGCTGGGAATAAGCTGTTTCAGCTGATGGATACAAGGAATAAGCTCTTCAAATGAAGAAAGTTCAAATGAAGATTCTGGAGTATTATATATATTCAGAAGGGATGAAGCATTCAAATGGAGAAAGTTCTATCTAGGTCATGCTAAGAGTAGATTAGCATCCAAGATACACAGCACCATTGCCTCTTATAATTCCTCCATCCAAGGAAATTGCACCATCTTTTATTCAAGGTATTGTTTGTTTTCAATTCAAAGAAAGATGATGTTATTGCTGAAAAAGATTCACAGAAAGCAGATGAGTTAGACAGAAAGATAGTTAATCTTGAAGAACAAAGAAAAGCTCAGATCAAGAATCTGACTATGAAATGTTTGCAAGATCCTCACAATCATGATTTAATTCAGAAGAAACATGTTGAAAAGGATTCACATGTTTAGGGGAGGATTGTTGGGAATTAAATATTCAAGAAGATTAATATCGGGTTCTGCTCAAGAAATACTCTTAAGTATCATTCTACTGCTAGAGCATTTGATTCTGCTGCTAGCGTTAAACATTCTACTGCTGGTGAAGAACTTTCTACTGCTGAGTAGATAAGTATACAAAGATATTATGTGTATAAAAGTCAACAATACACGGTAGATAATATCTTTAGACAAAGTGTTCAGTAACAAGTTGTATATTCAGATACATGTTGTATCTTAGTTACTGACACACATAAGATAAGTTTGCATGTGTTCGACTTGTCTTATCAACTTTGTAAAGATCTTTCTTGTGCTATAAAAGAAAGATCTTAGACTTAGATATTGTGTGTGTGAAATTGTATGTGCTTAATTCATATGCTTAGAACAACTAAACTAGAACAATATCACAAGTCATAGAAACATTAAGATTCAAGGTTTTGTAACCCTAGTGATAGTGAAGATCACTTGTATTATCTTGAATAATATTGAATCGTTTGGTGATAACTTTCTTTGTTCATTGTTCTATAACAAACATCACTGTTCCATTTCCATAACCAAATTACCTTCTAAGTGTGGTTAAGTAGATTCCGCATACTTAATCATATTAACTCAATATATCATATACACACGTTACAAAGGTTTAACACCCTCTCAAGTGTATCGATCAACCTCTCAGTACATTTATGAGAGATCAACCTTGTATAGGTAACTTCTCATTTTTACAACTCTGAAACACATCATAAATTCGGCTCATTCGTTAAACATCTCATGTACAACCCTATCATCTCGGCTCATTCGTTTAACATCTCGTGTACAACCATATCATCTCGGCTCATTCATTAAACATCTCGTGTATAACCATATCATCTCGGCTCATTTGTTAAACATCTCGTGTACAACCGTATCATCTTGGCTCATTCGTTAAACATCTCGTGTACAACCGTATCATCTCGGCTCATTCGTTAAATATCTCATGTATAACCGTATCATCTCGGCTCATTCGTTAAACATCTCATGTATAACCATATCATCTCGGCTCATTCGTTAAACATCTCGTGTACAACCATATCATCTCGGCTTATTCGTTTAACATCTCGTGTACAACCATATCATCTCGGCTCATTCGTTAAACATCTCGTGTACAACCGTATCATCTCGGCTCATTCGTTAAACATCTCGTGTACAACCGTATCATCTCAGCTCATTCGTTAAATATCTCGTGTATAACCATATCATCTCGGCTCATTCGTTAAACATCTCATGTACAACCATATCATCTCGGCTCATTCGTTTAACATCTCGTGTACAACCATATCATCTCGACTTATTCGTTAAACATCTCGTGTAAAACCGTATCATCTCGGCTCATTCGTTAAACATCTCGTGTACAACCGTATCATCTCGGCTCATTCGTTAAACATCTCGTGTATAACCATATCATCTCGGCTCATTCGTTAAACATCTCATGTACAACCATATCATCTCGGCTCATTCGTTTAACATCTCATGTACAACCATATCATCTCGGCTCATTCGTTAAACATCTCTTGTATAACCATATCATCTCGGCTCATTCGTTAAACATCTCGTGTACAACCGTATTATCTCGGCTCATTCGTTAAACATCTCGTGTACAACCGTATCATCTCAGCTCATTCGTTAAACATCTCGTGTACAACCATATTATCTCGGCTCATTCGTTAAACATATCGTGTACAACCATATCATCTCGGCTCATTCGTTAAACATCTCGTGTACAACCATATCATCTCGGCTCATTCGTTAAACATCTCGTGTATAACCATATCATCTCGGCTCATTCGTTAAACATCTCATGTACAACCATATCATCTCGGCTCATTCGTTAAACATCTCATGTGCAACCATATCATCTCGGCTCATTCGTTTAACATCTCGTGTACAACCATATCATCTCGGCTCATTCGTTAAACATCTCTTGTATAACCATATCATCTCGGCTCATTCGTTAAACATCTCGTGTACAACCGTATCATCTCGGCTCATTCGTTAAACATCTCGTGTACAACCATATTATCTCGGCTCATTCGTTAAACATATCGTGTACAACCATATCATCTCGGCTCATTCGTTAAACATCTCGTGTACAACCATATCATCTCGGCTCATTCGTTAAAAAGTTTTAAATTAATTAAAGATGATTTACAAAATATTTAAATTAAATTTAAATGATTTAATAGTGATTTAACTTAATTAAAATGTTTTAAAAATAATTTTAAATTAAGTATAAATGATTTAATTTATTAGGTAAAAGTGATGTAAATAATTTTAAAAAGTTTTAAATTAATTAAATATGATTTAGAAAAATTTTAGTTAAATTTAAAAGAATTAATATCGATTTAGAAAAAATTTAGTTACAATAACATAAAAGTTTTTTTTTTTTTTTTTTTTTTTTTTTTTTTTTTTTTTTTTAACTAAAACTCTTTCCGCGGGGACATGTCCCCGCAGAAAAATTTCACCAAAAAAATCTATTTTCCCTCGTAGCATTTACTTTATCCCGCCAAACGTTTTGGCGAGTAATTATAACTTTAAGCGGGGACGTGTCCCCGCTAAAAAGTATGGCTAAATGACAAATTTACATTCGGCGGGGACATGTCCCTTGCCGAATGTAATAGCTAAAACCTAGCCTCCATATTATCAGATCTGCTAACACTTAGATAAAAAAAAAAAAAAAAAAACCTCTTCTGCTTAGGCGCTTAGCGACTGCTTCTGCTTCTCATCTGCTACCACCACAATCGCATCTCCACCACCACCATCTCCACCACCACCACAGCACCATCATCTCCTCCACACTCGCACCATGCCCTCTCGTTTAATTCTTTCTTTTTCTCATCTCCTCATTTAATTCTTTCTTTTCTCATCTCCTTTCTTCCTTGCTCCCTCTCGTTTACAAACCCAGGTGAGTGTGGGTGTTAATTTTTGTTAATTATTGATTTTTATTATTTTTTTAAATTTCTTTATTTTTTGTTATTTGTTAATTTTTGCAATATGTTAACTGATTTTTGTTTATAAATGTGTTTTCTGATTTTTGTTATTTTTTTTAGTTTTTTTGTTAATTTTTTTTGTAGAGTCTGTTGTCGAGACCAAGCCGAGAATCGAAGCCGAGAACCGAAGCCAAGAGCACAACGTGCCTGCTGTCGAGACCACAACCGAGGTTTTCTTTATTATTTTTTATTTTTTTTTGTGTTTATGTGTTACCGGGGACATGTCGCCGCCAAAAGTTTATAGTGATTAATTTGTGTTTATGTATTATTTTAGCTAGGCTATAGGGGCTGTTTGGCTTAATTAGTTTATCAGTTAGTATAAACTGAACAGAACCTGCTGTCAAGACTAGGGCTGTTTGGATTAGTTTATCAGTTAGTATAAACTGATGCAACAGAACGGCACATATCAGTTAGTATAACTAGGCAATAGGGGTAAAACTAGGGCTGTTTTGGTTGTTTGTGTATGGCTGTGGAAGGGGTCGAGTCAAGGGATCTTTTAGTTTTATAAGGGAAAATGTTGTGTGTCTTTGAGTCACTTAAGCTGATATTATTAAGTGTATATGAATGAGGTAATATATATAACTCGTTTCATTTCCTTAGACCCTAGCAAGGGGTGTTTGCTTCAACTTATTTGTGGGCTTATCACCTTATTTGATTTCGACTTATATTTTATAAGCTCAAATTTTCTAGCATATTTTGAGATTCATTCACTAATATCATCAGTACGTTTGTGTTAGGCCTGCCACTTGTCGAGCGAGTTAGACCAGCCGAGATTCATTCACTAATATCATCAGTACGTTTCTAGAATTATAATATTTTGTTTCTGAATTTGATTTTAAGATGTTAGTCATTTGTTTATAATTATATGGAATTTGATTGTGTTAGACTATTGTCAATGATTTTAGGAATTTAGTGATTAATTTCGGAAATTCCCCGTCCGAAGTTGATCATCCCATAGAAAACCCGTCCGAAATTAATTTATTAGAAATTAATTTTGAAAAGTCCCCTGTTTGGGACTGCTTTTTGAATGTTTTGTCTCATTTAGGATATGAATGCGTATAATTGATTTACTATTTGTGAAAATTTCGACAGTGTTTCCCCTTTACTCCTACGAATATGTCTTTAATGCACATATTTGGGGAGTTGAGGGGAAATGCTGCCGAAATTTTCTCAAATAGTAAATTCAGTTATACGCATTCATATATGAGACGAAACATTCAAAGAGTGGGTTAGGATTGCCTTCCATAGTTGGATTAGGTGAACAAAACGCACAACTCGTGATTCCACCTTTATGTATTTACGTGTAGATTTTTGTGAACATGTTTAATTCTAAATAATTATTTATTACATTATTAAAACGCAGTTATGCCAATTGATAAGAGTTGGGTCTCTAAATCTCATGCTAGCATCGAATTTCTAAAAGGTCTTAAAGCTTTTTGCGAGTATTGCAAGTCCTTTGTGAATATTGATGGGAATGTAAAATGTCCATGTACTCATTGTTATAACGTTGGTTGGATAAAGCATGAAGATTTGTTTGGTCACATACACACATACGGTTGGGACCAAAGTTATACGAAATGGTATAATCACGGTGAACCGGATGTCCAGACAATAGTACCCAACACGAATCATCATGGGAGTGACATGGCTGAGTTCCTTCATGATATTTGTCCGAATAACGAACAAAATGAGCCAACTGAAGGAAATATTGGCGAGACAAGCAATGAGCCAACTCAAGCAACGACACTTCCTCAACGTAACGAGTTTGAAGAGTTACTAGCCACTGCCAACGAGCCACTATACCCGAGCTGTAATTGGATGTCTTCATTGGACTTTATGGCAAAGTTTACGAACATCAAGGTCAAAGGTAAAATGAGTGATACCACATTTAACGAAACCCTAAAATTTCTCAAGGAATGTTTCCCGCCCGCTCTAGGATACAAAATCCCATCGTCATACTATGAAATAAAGAAGACATATAAAACGATCGGGTTAGGATACGAATCCATACATGCTTGTGTAAATGATTGTTTTTTATATCGGGGGGTGGGTAATGAAGATTTGCAGAATTGTCCCATCTACGATGCTAGTAGATGGAAAGACAAGAACACACTGGGGAAGAAAGTTCCTAACAAGGTGTTGCGTTACTTTCCTATCATTCCTAGACTACAACGTTTGTACAAGTCTAAACACATTGCAAAACATATGACTTGGCATGCTTCTGGGCAGTCTACGGAGGACGGTAAGATGCAACACCCGGTTGATGGTCAATTATGGAAGAAATTTGACATGAAGTATTCAAAAGAAATTTCCTATGAAAAAAGAAACGTCCGATTAGGGTTGGCTGCTGATGGTTTCAATCCGTACGGCAACCTTAGTCAGTCTTACAGCATGTGGCCGATCATATTAACAACATACAATACGCCTCCCTGGATATGTATGTGAGAGACTTCTCTTATGTTGACGTTGTTAATTCCGGGCCCTAAATCACCCGGGAAGGACATAGATATTTACTTGAGGCCTTTGATTGAAGACCTAAATATTTTATGGAAAGATGGAGTCATGACTAGGGATGCTGTCACTGGCACTGAATTCTGTATGAGAGCAGCGCTTTTATGGACTATCAATGACTTTCCCGCTCGAAGTAGTTTGTCTGGGTGGAGTGGGCAAGGTTACTTGGCTTGTCCGACATGTAATATAGACACTCCATCTGTTCGCGTGTTAGGCAAAACCGCTTATGTTGGTCACAGAAGATTCTTAAAAACGACCAATAAATGGCGGAAAAATAGACGGGCATTCTATACTCCGGTCGATGATAGACAACCTCCTAGAAAATTTACCAGTGATGTCATCTTGAATCAACTTAGGAGATTGCCTAAACGTATCCCGGGGAAACATCCAAGTTTCGGGGGTACGAACTAAAGTATTGGTCTTTTCTTACACTAAAACACAATTTAGATGTCATGCATATCGAAAAAAATGTGTGTGAGAGTGTGTTGGGTACTTTGTTAATGAATGACAAATCAAAAGACACCAACAAGGCAAGACAAGACTTAGAAAATTTGCAAATTCGTGAAGAGTTGTGGCTCGTCAACAAAGGAAACGGGAAGTGCTCTAAGCCTCATCCCACGTACTCTTTCACAACTGAAGAAAGAAAACAATTTTGTCAATTCATCAAAGGTACGCGTTTTATTTCAAAATTTATTTGTTCCAATTCAATTCGCGTATTCATTTCGACGACTTACTCTAATATCATGATTTTTTTGTCAATTCATCAAAGGTGTTTAACTACCTGATGGGTTCGGATCTAACTTCAAGCATAAAGTGACCGACAATGATAGCAACATAACAGGCTTGAAGGCTCATGACTGTCACATAATGATGCAGCGGTTGCTTCCTGCTGGACTTCAAAATTACTTGAAGGACCAAACCATCGCAACACCAATAATCGAGCTTTGTTCATTCTTCAAACAAATATGCGCTCGAACTTTGATGGTGGATGACATGTTGAAAGCTAAAGAACAACTCATCAATATTTTGTGCAGTTTCGAGCAAATATATCCTCCTGCTTTTTTTGACATTATGATTCACTTGGTTATTCATCTACCCAAAGAGGCTATTGAAGGTGGGCCTGTTTACATGAGGTGGATGTATCCATTTGAAAGATACATGAAAAAGCTCAAGAATTATGTCAGAAATAAAGCTAAGCCCGAAGGTTCAATAGCGGAGGGTTATATTGCTGATGAAGCATTAACTTTCTGTTCGCATTATTTTCGGGGTGTTGAGACGAGATTTAATCGTCCTGGCCGGAATGAGGACGGTCCAAGCCCAACAAGTCAATTTCAGGTGTTTTGATCAATCTGTAAACTGAATGGTAGACAATCATTGATTCGGGTTCAACCAGACACAATGCAGAAAGTAGTATGGTATGTAATACACAACAGTCATGAAATCGACCCGTACGTGAACGAGTACGAGAGGTACACATTTTATTTCAAAATGTGTTTTACGTAAGTTATTATTCGATGACTTATTCTAATATCATGAACATTTACAGGGCATTTCCTGGCAATGACATACAAGAAGGATTTCCTCGCTGATTTGGGAACAAGGTAGACTTATTGTATGTATTACCCTGTAAAAATAATGACTATTACTCATCTATATCTATTCTTAACTTTTTCATAGATTCGTGAATTAAAAGTAAAGAATGACCCAAGTTGTATTTCTGAGTTATTCGCTTTGGCTTGTGGACCAGCATAGACTGCAGTCTCAGTCGACTCTTACGTAGTCAACGGTGTGAAGTTTATCGTACACGACCGTGATTTACGTCGTTCAACTCAAAACAGCGGAATTTCAACTCCTAATCCTAGCGGAGGAATGTATTATGGCCAGCTTGAAGAAATTCTCGAGTTTTTGTATATTCCGTTCAAGGTTGTGCTGTTCAAAGTCAAATGGTTTGACATTAATAACGAGGGTCGCATAAAACGTTGTACCTATAGAAATAACATTACACAAATTATGACAGGCCGTGTATCGTTTCAAAATGAACCATACATTCTTGCAACACAAGCAACACAAGTCTTTTACCTTGATTTCTCGGGTAAACGTGGTAGTTGGAAGGCCGTCCAAGATTCTTATCATCAAAAGATTTGGAACCCGGATATCATCGTGGTAGAAGACAATCAAGATGTTGTACATGACAACAACTCATCACATGTCACACTCTCTGCTGAGTTGGATAAGTTGAATTATAACACCATAAATAATGATGTCCAGCCAGCGGAAGTTGAGGCACCACCACCACCAATTATCACTGATGTCGACGACGACGATGATATTGATTATGATGACCACGTTCCTCATGATTTAGCATCTGATGATGAAGACCACATCGATCGTGAAGATGAAGCTGACACTAATAATGCTGATTTTTATCTTGGTGGTGTGGGAGATTGATCTCAAATTGTAATTTGTTAAATGACACTTATTTGAATGAAATTGTTATCGAGTTGTTAAATGTGTTTATTTATTTATTTAATTATTTATTATTATCTTTTTTGGTATATATTGTTATTTATTTGAATGTGTGTATATATATATATATGCGTATATGTGTTTCTTCACTAATTTCTATGTTCTTGTACTAGTACGTTTACAGATGGCAGATGTAATAGCTACGAGCCACGGTGGGGATGGAGGTCATGAGCCACCCCACCCTCCCGGGAAGAGGATAGGCGCTAACTGCGAGCGTAAGAATTTCTCGATTATTCTAATTAAACTTGATCATTATTTGAAATTGATAACTTGTTATTTTATGTCACTATCACTTTAATTTGATTACTTGCAGGGTCTAATTCGAGAGCTCCCAGGCCTAGGCCTACCAAGCGTGGTTCCAAAATAGGCAAAGGCGGGAAGGTGGTTCGTGGTGCCACAAAGAACGCAGCACTACACGCGATGAGGAATGACACTGGTCGCCCGGTCTCGATCAGATTCGATAAGAATGCGAAAGGGATGTGGGAGCATGTTGGCACTCACTCTTCGTGGTTCTCGAGCTTTGTCGGGACGTTGTTACGGGAAACGATTCCAATGTATTACGATTCGTGGGACAAGGTTCCCGAGACCACAAAGGCACACATTGATGACCAGCTCCACGTAAGTTTTTTTATCTTTTATTTTTTTAATTATTGTGTTTATTTATTTTAAATGTGTTTATTTATTTAAATTTGTCTCTTTATATAAATTTGTATATTTATTTTAATTATATTTTATTGCAGCATTTTTTTTATCTCGGCCCCCACCTTGCCGGTCCAAATGGAGACGAGATTGTCATTAGTATCGAAGCTTACCTTCGAAAGCGATACGATGACAACAAGTACAGGCACAAAAAGAAAAATTTTACACGGCAAGGTGGGATTGAGAAACTGGAAGAGATCAAGCAAAAGCGTCCCGAGAACAAGACGGCTGAAGAATGGGAGAAGCAGGTAAATTTCTGGATCGACACGTACTTTTATTATTATTATTATTATTATTATTATTATTATTATTATTATTATTATTATTATTATTATTATTATTATTATTATTATTATTATAATAATAATAAAATAATAATAATAATAATAATAATAATAATAATAATAATAATAATAATAATAATAATAATAATAATAATAATAATAATAATAATAATAATATTAATAATAATTGCTGTTGTGGCTGTTTCGGATGAATTAATTGCCTCTATCACCCAAGTAGTGAATCTGTTTCTCGGTGGCCAATGCCCCAGGGCGTTGGGTGAATACATTGCTAGTGCTCCCCTCACACCGCTGTTTAAGCCAGGAGGTGGTGTCCGTCCCATTGCTGTGGGGACCATTTGGAGGCGCTTGGTATCCAAGATTGGTGCTTCCTTGATTGGTCATTCTTTAGATGGTTATTTGAACGATCTACAGTTCGGCGTTGGGGTGTCTGGAGGAGGGGAGGCTATTCTTCACGCTGTGAATCGGTTCCTTGAAGAATGTGGGGATAAGGTGGGTCTTTCGATGTTGCTGGTGGATTTCAAAAACGCCTTTAATTTGATGGATCGGGAGGTTATGTTACAGGAGGTTCGCCTTCGTTGCCCTGCTATTTCACGTTGGGTGGAATTCTGCTACTCCAGCCCAGCTAGACTTTATTATAGGGAACACATCTTATGGTCGCACCAAGGGGTGCAACAAGGCGACCCACTCGGACCTCTACTTTTTGCCCTAGTGTTACACCCCCTGGTTCGCAAAATTAGACTCTTTTGATCTTGCCTTCCAAGCGTGGTACCTGGATGATGGTACTATTATTGGTGATACTCTAGTCGTGGGGAAGGTCTTAGATCTTATTATGTCAGATGGACCTAGTTATGGCTTGCACCTTAACGTGGATAAAACTGAGGTTTTTTGGCCAACCGAGGATCCCAGAAGCAGGCTCGCAGGTGTCTTCCCGCCTAATATTGCTCGCCCTTTACGCGGTGTTAAATTATTGGGTGGGCCGGCTAGCGTGGACTTTGAGTTTAGTAGTGGGCTTGCTATGAAAAGGGTTGCTAAAACCATCGAGCTTATGGATGCTGTTGCTAGGCTTAATGATCCTTAATGTGAGTTGCTCCTTCTTCGTGCTTGTGCCGGTATTTCAAAGTTATACTTCTCTATGCGCACATGTTCTCTCCGGGTCTTTGAGGGTGCCCAGACTTCGTTTGATGCGGCGCTTCGTTCCTCTATGGAACGTATTGTCACTGCTTCTGGACCTGGGTTTGGGGATTGGCAATGGAGATTGGCCACACTTCCGTTTGAGTTTGGGGGGCTTGGCGTATATTCTGCAGGTGAGGTCTTGAATTATGCTTTCCTTGTGTCTAGACTCCAATCTGCTAGCTTACAGGCTAAGCTCCTCCAACAGTCTGGCATAGTAAATCATGGATCTTCCTTTGATGACGCTCTGTGTACTTTTAACGCGAAAATGGAGTTCGACCTCTTAAGTAACCCGAATGAGATCGCTGCCCCCAAACTTATGAAGAAATTGGCAGATATATATTTCACACGTGTTACTAAAATGGCTGAATCCACTTTTGCCCTATCCGCTCGACAGATGGCGCTTTGGAGATCGCAACGAGAAGACTACACCTCCGATTGGCTTAGGGTGGCCCCGATATCTGGGTTGGGGCAGACTATGAACGCTAGAACTTACTGGTGTATTTTATGCTACCGCCTGGGTGTCCCCCTGTTCTCGGTCCAGATGCCGTGCTCTGCTTGTTCCAGGTTATTTGCGGGAGACATTTACGGGGATCATGCTGTGTCATGTGCTGGTATTATTGGTATTAAGCATCGGCACAACGTGGTGCGCGACACTCTTGCTGACATTTGCTCTCGGTTTGGGATCTCGGCTCGCAAAGAGGTTGACATTGGCCTTTGTTGAGAAAGAGACAAAAGCTTACGCCCAGCTGATGTATTGCTCTATTCTTGGGACGGTGGGCAGGATGTTTGTGTCGATTTGACAGGGTCGTCTCCTTTGACGCAATCGGGTTTGGTCGATTTTGTGCCAGGACGAGTGGTGATTGAAGCAGCACAACGCAAGCGTGTCAAATATGAGAGCAAGTGTGCCAATATTGGATATGGGTTTCTTCCCTTCTCATTCTCTTCCTTTGGGGAACTTGGGAAGGATGCAGTGACCCTACTGCAACGGATCCGAAAGTTCTCAGTAACTCAAGACATCGGATCACGAGCTGCTGTTCATATTTTTAGTAGGATTAGCTTTGCAATAGCTAGAGGAGTAGGAGCCCAGTTAGTATCTCGGCTCCTCTCTAATTTCTTGTAAATCATATATTTTTGTAATGAAGTGATAATAATAATAATAATAATAATAATAATAATAATAATAATAATAATAATAATAATAATAATAATAATAATAATAATAATAATAATAATAATAATAATAATAATAATAATAATAATAATAATAATTCATTTATATAATAGTTTTTATTATTTATAATAAGCAGGTGAAGCACTGGACCGACCCGAAGAAGTTGAGGATCGGGGAGGTCAACAGGCAAAACAGGGGAAAAATGACTAGTACTAGCCTTCACGGATCACACTCCTTAGCTGTTATACGCGAAAACTTCGTATGACACTTTTTAATCATTTTATTTATATATATAGTGTTGGGTGAGTCTTGATTGATTTTATTTATAAACAGTTGAGCTCTCCCACCGACTCCGAGGATACTAGAGACTTGATCGACATGTACAGACACACCCATACGAGAGGCGACGCCTGGGAGTCTCCACTGTCCGAGGCTAGATAAGTAAGTATAATTTATTTCCAAAAACTCACCAACATTAATGCAATATAATAAATCACGATTTATATATTACTTTTTTTTTTTTTTTTTTTTTTTTTTTTTTTTTTTTTTTTTTTTTTTTTTTTTTGTAACTAAACAGAATGAGATGATACGGCTGCGGACAGAGAGCACCTCTTCTGGGAGGCGTATGTCTGACGTGGATATTTTGCGCCAGGTGATCGGTGGCAAGCAGCGGGGTCATGTTCCTGGCATAGGTCCAGTTTTACCGGGCAGTGGTCACAAGACGACTCTCAGCTCCTCACGAGCTCGCGAGGAAGCCTCCTCGTCCTCACTGCAGGAGACCGTGAAGCAGCAAGGGACCACGCTGGAGATATTGCTGGATTGGGCCAGGAGACAGCCGGGTTTTACCGAGGAGCTAGCGAGGGGCTTGCCGGGGACATCAGGATCCCAAAATGCGTCACAGGGTGAGTCTACACCTACCGGGGAGGGTAGTGGGGGTAGTGGGGAGAATGGGTCAGTTTATATTTGTTTTGGGGTATTGGACAAAGTTGTGTAGATTTAGATGGATTATTATGTGTTTATGTGTTAGGATTCCCGCTAAATTGTTCCCCGCTAGCTTATGTATAGTTTTGTAGAATATCATGTGATCACGGTTTTTGAACCGTTTTTGGCGAATTTGGATTCATATGATTATGTTTAGCGAATTTGGGTTTGTTTAGCGAATTTGGATAGTTATTGTAAAAACAGGTTCTATGTTTAGCGAAGTTGGCGAATTTGGATTAATATTATTTTTAGCGAATTTGGGTTTAATTTGTTGTTGTTGTTGTATGTTTAGCGAATTTGTTGTTGGCGAAATAGTTGTTGGCGAAGTTGTTGTTGCTATTGTGAAAGTGAAAACAGGTTCTGCAGTTGCTGCAACATTTGGTAGATTTTTTCCAGAAAAATTCTGAAAAAAATCTGGAAATTACCCATTTTGCAACAATATGCTGCAACATGGGTCAGAGGCCTTTGGCGGAGACATGTCCCCGCCAAAAGGTGATGCAGATTTGCATGTTTAAACTTATTAGCGGGGACCTGTCCCCACCAAAAGAAATTAAAAAAACAGTGAAAGCAATTTTCGAAGGGGACATATCCCTGCCAAAAATCGTTAACTCAACAGTGGAAGCTACTTTCGGCGGGGACACGGCGCCAAAAGGTTTAATTAATTAATATAACCGCTTGATTAATTAACTTTTTGGTTAATTATATTATTCCAATTTTTGGCGGGGACATGTCTCCGCCAAAAACTGTTGCCACGCTGGACAGCCTTTGACCTGCTAAAAGGCGGTGGGACCCACAAGTCGCCGCCCAAACTTTTCACTTTAACCATTTTTATTTTATAAACAGTATAAAAATGGTTAAAGTGAAAAGTGAAAAGTCAAAAAAGTGAAATAGGAAAAAATTAAAAAGGAAATATTGAAATAATTAATTATGATCAATTTTAATTTCAAATTTCAAAAGGAAACTATTAATACACATCAAAAATCGGGTTGACTCAGGACACTTCAAACCCGGCAGGTAGACCCGGTTTAATTTGACCCGTTTTTCGACCCAACCCGTCGGGTTAACCCGGTTTATGTTGACCCGTTTTCGATTGGAATGGTTTAGCCGGTTGAACCACCCGGGTCGAACCGGGTTTCAAAACATTATGTTTAATCCCAAATCACTTTTATTATTTTTCGTTTATAACTCATATATTTTTTTTATCACTAAAACTATCTGCCGCCATAAAATCCCGTTGCTATGCACGGGTACTCATCTAGTATAGTTAATAAGGGCATTTTTTCTGCTTAACCTTTGTGTTATAGCCATGATTCTTGTTAGTATTGATTTTTTATTTTTTTTTTAATTTTATTTTATTTATTTATTTTTT
Source organism: Artemisia tridentata subsp. tridentata (assembly GCA_021014915.2). Classification (NCBI taxonomy): domain Eukaryota; kingdom Viridiplantae; phylum Streptophyta; class Magnoliopsida; order Asterales; family Asteraceae; genus Artemisia; species Artemisia tridentata. Next base: position 114,745,605 of record CP139502.1, on the reverse strand, counting down.
TATATAGAAAACTTTTTGCCCAGTTTTTAAGATTTCAATATATATGTTCTTTTTTGTATCAACTACTTCTGTTAAAATAAGCTATCATAATTCACCAGACTTTACTGAACTGCAATTCCTAATAGAAGATGCTATTTAACCCGAAATCCCATTCTAAATTGCCAAAAAATTTGTTAAATTCTTTCCATTAAAGTAAGACTTTTTATAAAGCTACTGAATCTGAGTTCTTAATGCTGCGCAATTATGTGATGTGGTTGCTGAGTCGTTCACTTTCTATGGGATCATCCCTTCATAAGTAAATAATAGTAAAATAATTATGTTGAATTGTTTAGGGATTATAAACAACAGTGGAGAGCAAAATTAGGCTATGTTTGTCGCAGAGCTTTTTGGGGTGATAAGCGGTGAGCAATGGGCTTTTTGATTTTCATTGTTCGTTTGGCAGAAAAGCGGTGAGCTTTGCTATTTTTTATGAATGCTCATTTTTCCAATGCTTCTTTAAAAAGCTGTGAGCGGTGAGCAGTGAGCAGTGAGCTGTGACTATTAGAGGATAAGTTAGTTGGCCCAAGCCTGACTTGTGGGTTGGGTCCATTAGGGTTTCTCCTTTGTACTCTATTTATAGTGGTCGATAATAAAGTAATATCTACGGGGAATTATGTAGTCTACGGGGAATTATTAGCTGATATAATTGATGAATGGCCTAAGCCCGATCGGTGGGCTTAGGGTACATTAGGGTTTATTGTAATCTATAAATATTGGTTATCAATAAAGTTAAAGGGACACAGTTTCAATGTAAACATACGGTGAGGAGGTGGCTAAGTTGAGCCGCCTCTTCTATATCACCCCGTCAAACCCTAGCCGTCACCAAATATCCCCAAAATTCACAATCAAATACTATAGCTGCTGTGTCCCAATTCTTCATTCTTTTTCATTTGTCCCCACAACGAAAACAAGTGCTATTCTTTGTTTTCTCTACGTCAATTCACAACTTCTTTGTTTGCTATACTATTACTATTCAATTAGTCGTGACAGGATCTACTACACCAAACCCTCATAATTTAACTCATGCTCAAATGATTCGGACTGGTGGTTCCTTTTTGTTCGACTGCATGGTGTTTTGGTTTCTTTCTTTTTAGGCGAATTCATCAAGTCAACTGGTGGTTTTCTTGATTTCTTTATTACTCAACTAGTATTATTGAAAAAAAAGAAGAAGTTATAGTTGTTTTATTGTTTGTTAGTCGATTGTTCGTACGACTTTGTTACCAGTCGACTAAAGTTGACCGTTGGTACCAGTCCTTAAAGTCGACCGTTGGTACGGTTTTGTTACCAGTCGACTTAGCCGACCGTTGGTACCAGTCGACCGTTGGTACGGTTTTGTTACGAGTCGACTAAAGTTATGTTGTTCTTATGTTAATGTTTTCTTTTTCTTTTCTAGTTTACTACTCCAGTCCGAGTTTTCGCGATTTCGCTGCTCGGACTGCGGGGAGTATTAGAGAATAAGTTAGTTGGCCCAAGCCCGACTTGTGGGTTGGGTTCATTAGGGTTTCTCCTTTGTACTTTATTTATAGTGGTCGATAATAAAGTAATACCTACGGGGAATTATGTAGTCTAACAGTGGCTACTGCTCATAGCTCACTGCTACTGCTCACAGCTACTTTTGCCAAACATAGCCTTAATATAGTATGTTAGTTAGGATTAACATCAAAGAATGAGAATGACAACGGTATCCCATATTTCCCTTCTTGCGTGCAACAAACACGGCTAATTCCCTTTCTCATCTTTCCTTTACGCGGTACCAAACATCCCCTTAGTTTCGAGGAAAGATATGATGATTATTTTGTATACACATGCGGTCATGACAAACCATACTAGCATAACAAACCACATAGTTAATTTTATAACTAATATTAGACATCAAGCATTAGTCACAAGAAAGAGAGAGAGAGAGAGAGAAAAAAAAAAAAAAAAAAAAAAAGAAAGAAAAAGAAAAACCACCTCATAGTCTTCTGGGGACAAAAACTAACAATTTGCAGTAGAGTCAAACGATTTTCCAACAAATGTCAAAATGAATCTCACAATACCTCGAAGCCCTTGGACACTTGATCAATAGATTAGCACAGAGCCGCTTTTGAGCCTTCATGCGTACAACTAAAATATTCCACGTTATTGTTAGCCTCTTCAAAACCTCTGCATGCCCCAACATATATTTCAAAAATTGTATATCGTCTATCTGACCCAAGCAATTTTCGTATTTCATGGTTCTAAGGGTTTTTAGCATACAAGTGGGTACTGAGTGCGTCTTAAACCAGCAAGACTTCTGCTCAGGTCGGCAATAAACTTGTTTAGTCTTTTGTTTGAATACATACAAGATAAGAGAATTCAAAGTTAAACCTAAATAGAAGAAGTTAGAACGCAAGAAAGAAAATGTCGAAGCTTTACAAACATGCCGTACCTCAATAGATAAATGTTCCAACTCAGAACAGCTTTCAAGAAATTGAAAGATTCTTAGCCGTTCAAATTTATAACCACTCATCAACTCCAAATGCTTTACATTTGGCAAGTTAAGCAAAGGTGCATCGGGTAAGTTCTTCAATGAAAATCATAGTTGAATCCATTAAAAGAAGAATACATAATATGTAAAAAAAATCTGTGTAAACCAGAAAGGAACTTACAGAATTAGTCATATGGAACGAAAGCGATTTAGCTCCAATTATTCCTTTTAGAAGCTCAAGCCACAAATGACTTGGTTCCAGATCTAATAATGAAAATGTTACTGAAACCATAGCTGACAAATCTTCCATCACAAAAAGGGAGCACCGACGACCCATAATAAAGAGGTTTTCAAGATTAGGGACATTTAGCACAACCTTGTTGATAAAAAGAGATTTCCATATTCTTAGTTTCAAATGCTTCAATGTAGGGATATTGAATACATAATCGTCATCACCACAGTAGGTTATATCAAAGGGTAAACTTTCAAGAACTGGGCAGCCCTGGATGAGTTTGAATGCACCGAGAGAAGGATTGTGTCTAACATTGATGTACATGGCTTTCACACAGGGAAGATTGAAAGGAGTGAGCCACTCAGCATTATCGGTTGATATCCTCAAGTTTAACAGTGTCTTGCAACTGAAAAAACTAATAGGCAACTCGAGCAAGGTAGACCGTATGTCAAGTTTCTTAACCATCAATCTAATAGCCTCATCTATCCACTTAGTCATTCTTGACTTTTGAACCCATAAAGTAACAAAACGTAACCGAAATAACTTAATTTCAGTTGTTTTGCAGAGGTCCAAAACGTGATCCACAAATGCACAACACCTTTCTACACCATCTAAGCGAAAATCGATGTCAATGTTGGTGACCAATGTCCAATTGTACCTCCATCTTTTAGATAATATGCTAGTTCGCACCGCAAATTTGGTAGGCATTAAAGAGAGTATTTCTGAAAGAATCTCATCAGGCATGTTACTAAACCTATCGACATTCTTAAAACCCATTAAAATGGATGATACCTGCTCTTCACATCAAATTTCAAACACACACCATAAATAAAATGCAAGAAATGTTCAAGAACTTTATCAATTTAAATAAGGGTGCGTTTGGTTGATGGGGTTAGGGATGGGGTTTGGGGATCATGGTAGATATTACTTGTTTGGTTTAAATCCGTGGGCCCCAAAGTTGGGTTTCATGCCTTAAAATTTGGCATCTAGAAATCCTTAGCCTAAGTGTGAGTTTTGAAAAAATAGTCTAATCATGTGATACCCTTTATATATTCTCTCACATTCTTTCTTTTTTAACTATCTAAATAATTTTTTTTAATTTAAAATTTATTATAAAATATATTTAAATAAATATATTTTCTCTCTCCTAAACCTATCCTAAATTCAAATCCTAAACCAAATCCAAATCCTAATCCAATCCCACTTGTAACCCAAATGGACCCTAAGTTATAAATGGCGGTCAACAGTGACTGTTTTGCTAATAATTACAAAGTAAACGAGCACTTCATATGAGTGTCTGAATTTGCTTATTTCACTTTTAAAGGTTGCTTTTTTAGTTAAATATGTGCGTAAGAAATCACTTTTATCACAAAAATAAGCGGAAGCTGTTTGAATCATCCAACACACCAGACTCGAAACTGCTTATTTGCTTCTATCAAGGGCTGAGAAATTTATCAAACACTTTGGTGGGCATGACACAGACATTGCTTGATCAATGCATTTTCAGTATGCAACATCCTTTTAATTTGAAATAATTAGGCAAAGAACAATAGTGATTAACTCGAATTAATTAGTTTTACCTGATGCAATTTCGGTTGCAACTCTTTTATCGTTCTCCAAATTAATAGTATTAGGGTTTGGATTTGTTGAAGCATAAATCCGTCGGGCTGATGTTGACAATAGATTGAGCCGTCCCATGTCATCCCGATCTTGGATATCTGCTGCATTACAAGAAATAAACCGGTTAGAAGGGGTCCCGGGGCCGGAGCCCCGGAGCCACCCTCCGACGGTCAAGTCAGTTTAGTAAGAGGTATGTATGTGTTTTAGTGAGAGAGAGCTCATACCATTGAGAGTGATCAATGCCTTCTATTTATAGGACTTATTTATCATTGTCTGGTGGGCCCAGGTCATGATAGCGACGTATTCAGGCGGGAAGCTTCAGCCCCGGAAGGGTCTTGCTCCAGCCCCGGAAGGGAATTTGCTACTGCCCCGGAAGGGGACTTACTCCTGCCCCGGAAGGGGACTTGCTACTGCCCCGGAAGGGGACTTACTCCTGCCCCGGAAGGGGACTTGCTCCTGCCCCGGATGGGGATTTGCTCCTGCCCCGGAAGGGGACTTGCTCCTGCCCCGGAAGGGGACTTGCTCCTGCCCCGGAAGGGGACTTACTCCTGCCCGGACCATACGTCATCATGTCCCCCAGTCTAGTATGATATGGTTCTGATCATGTCGTACTAGACTCTACTTGTTTAGCGGCCATCATTTTTCTTCTGGTGTTGGAATGCTTGGTTTCCCGTGTTGAACGGTAAAGACCCCGTGAGAAGAACGATATTTCTATAGTCGGGGTAACACTAGCATCGACCGAATACCTTTGTGTTCATCTCTTAGTGGAAGATGATGAAAAAGGTTTATGAAGGTGGAGATGGTCTCCATGCATTATGCGGTGAAAAGGGGCAAAGGTGTAGCCACCTTGTACGAGCTTGCAACAATAGTGCGGACATTACGTCCGTCTTCAGATTTCCCGGAGAATGTACTTCCGTAGTTGTGCGAATATTGAATTCCTCTTTTTGCGAATATTGGATTCGTCTTTGTGCGAATATAGAATTCGTCTTTGTGCGAATATAGAATTCGTCTTTGTGCGAATATAGAATTCGCCTTTGGTGCGAATATAGAATTCGTCTTGGTGCGGATGTAGAATCCGTCTTTGTGCGGATATAGAGTCCGTCTTGGTGCGAATATAGAATTCGACTTTGGTGCGAATATAGAATTCGTCTTGGTGCGGATGTAGAATCCGTCTTTGTGCGGATATAGAGTCCGTCTTGGTGCGAATATAGAATTCGACTTTGGTGCGAATATAGAATTCGTCTTTGTGCGAATATAGAATTCGTCTTTGTGCGGATATAGAGTCCGTCTTGGTGCGAATATAGAATTCGTCTTTGTGCGGCGATAGAGTCCGCGTTAGTGCGGCAATAGTGTCCGCGTTAGTGCGGCAATAGTGTCCGCGTTAGTCCGGCAATAGTGTCCGCGTTAGTCCGGCAATAGTGTCCGTGTTAGTGCGGCAATAGTGTCCGCGATGTGCGGCAATGGTGTCCGCGGCGACAATAGAGTCCGCCTTTAGCGATGGGCTTGCAATCCACTTATACGCTTGAGTTAATTAGAAGATTATGCCTCCTGATACCGGGCTTGTAATGCCGCTTACATACTTGAGTTAATTTGAAGGTTACTCATCCTTGCATTTTCTAGCAAATATTACTTTTAGGTATGGAGCTGATTATGAGGTTGCTCATCCTTTTTGCATCATAATGCTTTAAAAATGAAATAGTATTTCACATATATTATAATAAATGTCGGGTCAATATCAAGTAAGATATATTTAATGGTATTATCATACCATTATAGCCCTCCAAGTTTAATGATACTTCAATTTATAAGTAGTATTAAACTTTTACAACAAAAATTTGTTTTATCTCATGCTAAATATTAGCAAACATGTTAAACAAATATTTCAAATATGAGATATTAAGGTATTTGTTTATGCGTGATGGCCGGACTCCGGAAGTCCATTAATAAAAATTGGGCCACCAATTGGATGTCCATACCTCATTGATTATTTTATAAATCAAGTAAGATTCATTGATTATTTATAATGCATGACACGTAGGGTCATCTTATCACTTATTCATAAAGCCACACGTAGGGGATTACTTTATAATATGAGGCAATGTATATATTCAATGTATGTCACCATGTCAGTACATACATTGTCTATGATAAAAGAAAGATTGCAAAACTTTGTGGAGGTAAGACCTCCACGCTTATATCTTGTCATATACATAAATTTGCTCCTCTTCCATATTTTACCAGATAAAGAAAAAAAAAAACACACATGTACGATCATGTGAATCAGAGAAAAAGATTGGCAATTTTTGCAAAAGTCAATGAAGGTCCGTTAAGCTAGTGACCGGAGCTCATAAAATTATTCATGCGGATATAGGTTCCGCGGCTCGTGATGTTGGTTGGGGTCCAGCGGACCATGGTTCACCACCAGTAAAAGTCATGTATGAGCTTTATCTTGGTAAACCGCGACTGTGTTACATCGGGACGCGGAAGTGGTGCCCGAAGTTTACCACCGGCAAAATTCGTGGTGGTTAGCTCAAAAGATTTAATGAACCATCGAACGGACAACGGAGTCATGTTCGTCTCGGAAATACCAGAGGTCATAATGGTGTTACGAGGTAAGTTTTGGTGGTTGTGACCACTTGATAGTAAGATGACCTATGAGTTATAAGTAACCAGGTCGCGGACGAGATTTAATTTTTAAGTATGAGCGACGGGTATGTTGAAACATCAGCAGATAGAGCAGTGGGATTCCAACTAGCGTTTTGCCCGGTCGTAAAAATAATGTCCGGAGATTGGCACCGGGGTTGGTGATTAAAAAAGATATCAGCACCGGAGTTGGTGGCTAAGGTTGGGATTAAAAATCCGGAGATCTATTAAAAAAGATATCAGGGGTTATGATCATTTTTGGTCTCTACGCTGTGTTGTGCGGAGGTGTTAACAAGAGTGTAATCGGAACATCGAACCGGAGATATGCCATCCGGAGTTCGAGATTGATTTATAAGTAAGCGGTTCGCCTAGTTGTGAAAACAATGTCCGGCGCTTATAATAGGTAATGGCGGAGTCCGGATTCCGGCACCCGTAAAGGTGGTGACGGTTGGGGATTAGAGTTATGGAGAACCAAATAGTTGGGATCCGCGGCCTATATGGTGCCTCTGCGGATGTTATATGGACATGGTTGGGCCGGAAATGATGAGCGGCCCACTAGTGGGTGTCATTGATGCTCTCCGGAGACCGGAGGATAGCCAATTCACTTGACCGGGGGTGTCAAAAAGTGGAGGGTTACCGGCTAGGCCAATGAAGGGGAGCAATATTTAAAAGATCGGACCTTAGCAAGGGGGTTCACAGGAGTGGAACTGGTCCAGCAAGTGTGGTTCTTTATATGTTATTTGGAATTTTATTTCCGGAGTTGATAAGATTGACAAAGGTTGTGCTTAAAACAACGGAGCTTTAAGGTCGGGCCAGTTAGCCGCGGAGTTCGAACTCACGAAGTTTAGACCAAGATGTAGATTGCTACCTTGAGATGATAGTGTTACCAGGACGTGGCGTTAACAAGAGGGCAGTCGGAACACCTGACCGGAGATATCCTCATCCGGTACTTAAAGGTCTATTCCGCGGTTTATGTAGCGTTGTCGCCCGGAGTTTCAGAGTCAGGGCTTAGAAAAAAGATGGTCGGTCTTAAAAGGTCGACTGATCGAGCAACAATTTGTCGTGGTTCATTTGCTTATGAGCGGACCTAAAATTGAAGGTATGAGCCGGAACGTCGTGGCTCATTTTTTAGTAGCATGTTCTAGTAACAGGTGTGTGGTCAGATACATGTATATTTTTAGTAGCTCATTTTTTGTTGAAGTACTTTGACCTTTGGTTAAGTGTTTGTAAATTCAAAGCTCAGTGTCCGGTCGTTAGACAATGGAGCTTGTAACCGTTGGTGTACTCCGGACATTGGAAAAAAAAAAAAATGAGAATGGGAGGTTGAATCATCCTCGGGTGTTGTGACAAGAAATCAATGAAGCAACTAATGATATTGTCAGTTGTACAGTAACACAGTTGTATAGTAAGTTTGACTAGCTTTATGATAAAGTTGCCACTTGTTGAATAAAGTTGTCAGTTAATTCACGTGTTTGACACAATAAAGTTGGCAGTGAATTGTTTGTTGACTTTATTGCATTTGGACTAAATAAAAAAAGGGTTATACTATATAAGCCCCCCTTATGATGTCAAATCATAGGGGACAAAGGGCATCTTTTTTTTATTTTGCAGTATTACATAGTTTTCTGTCAGTTTCTGCTCCGTATTTCTGACAGTTTTAATCGTTTGACTTATTAAACTTTATATTTTCTGTTCCGCATTTTCAGGTTTATAGTTTTTTGATATAAACAAAATTATAAAAATAAAAAAAAAATAAAAAAAAATAAAAAAAGTCAAAAAACAAGGGGGGGCTTGGATAACAATTTTTGGGGGGGGCTTGAATAACATGTGCCATAAAAAAAATGTAGCCTCCCCTTTGAATAAACCAAGCTATAGAAACTTGTAACGTGTGCATAATAATATGTACATCTTTTTAGTTTTCGAACAAGGTCATGGAACACAAACATATACAGTAACACATTTGTTTTATCTCTCCTTGTCAGTTGGCATGACAAGTAGGAGAGTAGGCCATGTCTCATAGAAGTGCAAGTAGGAGTAGGCCATGTCTCATGGCAGTGCTTTTTATAAAGTGTACAGTAATATATACACTTAAACACGCAAGAATAACATGGCATGGTCATTAAAGTTTAATGGGTAGTACTCCATGCATATAAAGTTGTAAACAACATATTATTCATAAATATTTAAAGACTTTTGTTTGTACCTTAAATATTATAATATGCAAGTTGTACCTTTTAAGCTATTCACAATAGTTTTTTTTTTTTTTTGCACCCATCGGTTTGGGGTGGTAAACCTTCAGCAGAAAAGGCATAAATTGAACAAATCCACCATGAATAACCATTTCTTCAGGTTGTGTCGTGAACCGACAGGGACTGAAGAACCGAACCATTTCAGTTTTTTTGCTACCGGTTGGTTTGGTTGTGTCATTTACTGAGGTTGTCGACTCGGGGTTTAAGAACCATGTGTCCGAGTCGAAACTTAGGCCAAACATCTCTGAAAGTCTTCACATAACGTGAAGGGAATTCAACTAGCATGATGTTTAACCAAGGTAGGACGAGCGTTTTGTTCATGGGTCCCACGGATGGCGCCACTTGTTGAAGCATAAATTCGTCGGGCTGATGTTGACAATAGATTGAGCCGTCCCATGTCATCCCGATCTTGGATATCTGCTGCATTACAAGAAATAAACCGGTTAGAAGGGGTCCCGGGGCCGGAGCCCCGGAGCCACCCTCCGACGGTCAAGTCAGTTTAGTAAGAGGTATGTATGTGTTTTAGTGAGAGAGAGCTCATACCATTGAGAGTGATCAATGCCTTCTATTTATAGGACTTATTTATCATTGTCTGGTGGGCCCAGGTTATGATAGCGACGTATTCAGGCGGGAAGCTTCAGCCCCGGAAGGGAATTTGCTACTGCCCCGGAAGGGGACTTACTCCTGCCCCGGAAGGGGACTTGCTACTGCCCCGGAAGGGGACTTACTCCTGCCCCGGAAGGGGACTTGCTCCTGCCCCGGAAGGGGACTTGCTCCTGCCCCGGATGGGGATTTGCTCCTGCCCCGGAAGGGGACTTGCTCCTGCCCCGGAAGGGGACTTACTCCTGCCCCGGAAGGGGACTTGCTCCTGCCCCGGAAGGGGACTTACTCCTGCCCGGACCATACGTCATCAGGATTAATTATTATGGGTTTAAAGGGGTGTATGTTTTAGCCTCGAGAGTTTTGCTCAAGTTTTTTTAGGAGTGATTGTTTAAAGTAAGTTTTGTTAGACCACATACAACGGTCTCGTTAACATCACGTTAAGGAGGAAAAAGTGGCACTTTAACGTGCGTTAACATGCGTTAACTATTGTGAGCATTTGAGTTAACGCGGCGTTAAAGGGGTGTGTTACCCCCTTAACGCTGCGTTAAGGGTTAATTTTTTTTTCACTTTGCCCCCTTTTAAGGGTAGTTTGTGTAAAAAATAATTGATATAAAGGTGAGTTAAGGTGTGTTAAAGCTGAGTTATTGTTGTGTGGGTTAAAGGTGAGTTAAGTTAAGGTGTGTAAAAGCTGACGTGGCATGCCTTAAAATTTAAGGCTGAGTTAACTGTTGTTAGTGGCCTTAGGGTATTTACTAGACTATTATTGGCTTAGCTTAGTATCCGCATGTTGCGGCCATAGGTATTTGGCTAATTAAATTCTTTCACGAGCAAATATTTTTTATAAGAGTAACTACTTCGATGATGTTGCTAAAATATTTCCTAATAATGAAAAGATGAAAAAAGACTTTGTATTTGTAATTGATATTGTATTATGTGTAATGTGATTTTGTAACATTGGTCGCAAAAAACTTTTATGCAGTATAGATACTAGTGTGGGCTGAAATTAAAAAACTATAAATAAATATGACAAGTTAGCTGGAAACAAAAATTGATAATTAAAGATGGCATGGTTTATAACAACGGGGGCTATGTTTTATATTAACGGGGGCTATCTGCTGCTACAGTGCTCGTGTCAGCTTTTGTCCTTTTTTTTTTTTTTTTTTTTTTTTTTTTTTAAATAGAAATATATAATAATGTATTGTATATATATAATGTTTTGTATATTTGTGTTTAATAATGTTTTGTATATGTATAATGTTTTGTATAATTATTTTTTTGTATAATAGCACGTTAAATATTGCTACATTAAATAACTTCAACAACAACTGTTATTATTAAATTGAACGACAACGTCAACAAATTAATTTCGAAATTAATTTTTTTCGAAATTACTTTTTTTTTCGAAATCTAAATTTTTTAGAAAAATTATTTTTTTTTCGAAATTAATTTTTTTAGAAATTTTTTTTTTCGAAATTAATTTTTTTCAAAATTCATTTTTTTTCTAAAAAAATTAATTTGTCAGGAGAGAGAAAACACAAAGTTTAATAAAAGTGGGGCCACTTTAATTTTCAACCACTAAAATAGAATATTATTTCGAAAAAAAGAATTTTTTCTAAAGAAATTAATTTCGAAAAAAAAAATTAATTTCAAAAAAAAAATTTAATTTTGAAAAAAAAAATTTCTAAAATTTGTCAGGACATATGAAGTTTATTTCGAAATTAAATTTTTTTTTCCATTTATTTTACGTTTCGTCCGTTTTCGAAATTAATTTCTTTAGAAAAAATTCTTTTTTTCGAAATAATATTCTATTTTAGTGGTTGAAAATTAAAGTGGCCCCACTTTTATTAAACTTTGTGTTTTCTCTCTCCTGACAAATAAATTGAGACGGAGGGAGTATTTTGTTTGTAACACTTTTTTTTTTTTAATTAATTTTTTTTTGAAATTATTTTTTTTTCGAAATTTTAATTTTTTTTGAAATTAATTTTTTTTTTCGAAATTAATTTCTTTAGAAAAAATTAATTTTTTTTTTCGACATCAATAAAAGGAAATATGAACAATTAAATTGAGACGGAGGGAGTAATTAAAAAATTACACAAAACATTACAAATCATTAAAAAAAAAAAAAAAAAAAAAAAAAAAAAAAAAAAAAAACGGTACGAAGGACAAAACACTGTAGCAGCAGAAAAAGGTTATAGACAAAACACTGTAGCAGCAGAAAAAAAGGTCTACCTACCCGGGTAGACCCCGTTTCCCTAACACATCCCTTAAAGATAGTTTGGCTATAAATATTTGAATGTTAATCAGGGGTAATATAGCCATTTTGCTACTTTGAATTTTAAAAAAAGTGTACTTTTCATATGTAGTATATATTGTCATAAAACGTCTACAAACAAGTTTGGTTAAGCTTATTAGCTTATACTAGAGGTCCTTATAAGCTTAATTTTGTGTGAATTTATGTAAGTGGTGTTAAACAAAATAGATATTCTTATAATAACTATTACAAATTTTAGTTTTCATTTACCTTTTAGTTATTTTACCTCATGACTTATGATAAGGTAACCTAGTATCAATTTTTTATGAGCTTATAAATCTATGCTAAAGTTCAATTTATGAAGATAACCAAACAAACACCTTTAATTTTACATTGTAATATAAGCTTATGTACACTTGATTAGTTACAATCACGAACACCTCTAGATTTACTTTTTGATATAACTCTTCAATCGGCCGGGATAAAAAAGTGATTCATCATGTGTTTAATTGATCTTTGCTCACCATATATTGTCATTATATCTATATCCGCTTGATCATTTTGTTTTTGTTATGTTTTCATCGTGTCTATTATCATTTTCTCCATCAAAATATTACTAATGCATACACATTTTTAAAGAATAGAAAAGGCCCGACATGAGGATGTCAAAGCTCTCCAAGTGTGGACGTTGGATGCCACTTAAGTCATTGTCTTGACCCCGGAACTAGGGGTGTTAATCAGGTCGGGTTGATCGGGTTCGGATCAAGTCGAGTCGGGTCAAAGGAAAAAATAACATAAGCAAACCCGACTCTATTTGAACTCGGGCTGGTCGTGTTCGGGTTAATTTGGATCGGTCCACTTGGGTCGGATCCATTCGGGTTCGGGTCAACCCGAATATGAGTGGAATGGTGATAAAATTGGCTATTTGTTATAATTTAGATAGATAAGTTATAAAAAAATATTATATTAAAAAAGATGAAAAATCTTTTATTTCGGTCAAACAGATCGACCAGATGTCGAGTTAGCTAAACAATTTCAACTCAATACCCGATCCTATTTAGTACTCGGGTTGACCCGAATAAACTTATTCGGGTTTGGATCCAAATCGGTCGGGTTTTTTGACGCCTCTTCCCCGGAACTACATCGATCACAATTGCCCCCACAAGTAAAATATACCATTTGCTCTTGAAACCAAGAAAATATTGAAACAATGTTATGAACCACCTAACAATGTGTATATTTTGTTCTACGAATTTCAGTATAACTTATTTTGAAAAATTCTAAGATGACATAAGTTCACCTAAATTTAACTATTAAAATGAAGTTAAGACAAAAATACACCGTTGGTCTCTAAACTTTCCAAAAATCATCGCCGGGGCCCAAAAGTTGAGATTTTCGTCGCCGTGAGTCCAAACCTTGGGTTTTTGAGGCCAAAGAGGTCTCTTGACCCGTTTTCCTCTCGGTCAACGTCCGTTTTGAGTTATATTAACGAGGGTATAATAGACAACTCACATTTATACTATACGTTAGTTAAATGTAACCAAACCCATTACCCTATTATTACCAGCAACACACATTCAACTAATTATTAGCAACACACATTGAACCTGTTGATATAAATAATGCCTAAAAACCTTATTAATACTTCTTGATATCTCTATGTTTTGATAATCACAAAATGTAAACTCATTAAACATAAACTTATTAAATAAACAAGTATTTAGTTGTAAATATTCATTTCTACAACTTAATCACTTAAGGTATGAATAAACAAATGCTTAATGCTTTATATGATCAAAGGAACATTTTCTTAATCACTAGAATTTTTATAAAATGTCACAAACATTTTATATCTTTTAGAAAATCATTTTTGGTATTTAATAAAAATGTTTAATCCATTATAAATTTATAAATTCAAATTTTCAACCAAAAATGGCAAAAATGTTCCAGAAAAACCTTCCCCACAAAAAGACAAATCTGAGCAACGTTCGGGTAGGGCGGCCCCCTTAATTTTACTAGGCGGCCCCCTTAATTTTAAGGGGACCGGCCCCCTATTTAAGGGGACCGCCCCGCTCCTCCAGCTGTCAGATTTTGCCTATAAATACTGGTTCATTCCTGGACTTTTTCCTCACCTTTTGCACCCCAAACCTTCTGTTCTAAATCTCTTCTTACATCTTTCTAAATCCTTTGATCATATACTCTTAAGCATTGGTTTCCAAGTGATCCAAGCTTCTACCATCCAAGTGCAAAAGAAGAATACTTCTATCAATCAAGACTAGAAGTATTACAACTTAAGTATCATCTTGTTACCTAAGTTGTTAGTTTAGTAAACTTTGTATATCATTCATTCATTTGTGTATAAGGTGTGTATAATAGGTGTAGTGTAGTGTGTAAGTAGTGAAGAAGGTGTATAAGTAGTTGTGTTGTAAAGAAGTAGTGTAGAAGTATTGTAAAGTGGTGAAGTAGTTGTGGTGTGAAGAAGTGGTGAAGCCATCGTAAAGAAGTCGTGAGATAGTGAAGAAGTAGAAGTCGCTAAGGAGTGAAGAAATACAAGGTGTGTAAGAAGTATAGCAAAGGTGTGAAGAAGTAGAGACGTGAAGAAGTAGTATTAGGAAGTGAAGAAGTAGTGTATAGTTGTGAACTAGATTGTAGTTGTGACGTAGTTGTGGTGTGTAGTAGTCGTGAGTAGTCGTGAAGAAGTTGTGAACCCATAGTGAAGAAGTTGTGAAGAAATCGTGAAGAGATCGTAAAGAAGTTGTGAAGCCATAGTGAAGAAATTATGAAGAAGTCGTGAAGAGATCGTGAAGAAGTTGTGATTGAAGTCGTGAGATTGGTTCTAGCTACTATTAGAACTCGACATTTAGCTTTGTGTCTTTAAACCGGTGTAAGCGAAAGTTGTGTAAGGTTTTCTCCGCCATAAGGGAGTTTGTTGAAGTAGTGAAGAAAACTCTCGAGCTAGGTGCTCGGGGAGTGGAGTAGGGCAAGGAAGGTGTCCTTGTAGCCGAACCACTATAAATCCCTCGTGTCTCGGTTAGATCTTTCCATCTCTTACTTACTTCTTGTTAGGATTCGGTACACTGTTAAGGTGGTTAAACCTTTTGTACTTTGTGTATATGATATATTGAATGAATATGATTAAGTATGCGGAATCTACTTAATCACACTTAGAAGGTTATTATGGTTATGGAAATGGAACAATTGTGTTTGTTATATGACAATGAACAATGAAAGCTTATCACCAAACGATTCAATATTATTAAGATAATAATACGAGTGATCTTGAGTTATCACTAGGGTTACAACCTTGAATCTTATGTTTCTATATCTTGTGATATATGTTCTATGTTCTTGAGAGTTATTATCTAAACACTTAACAATTTACACACACTATTAGGCACATATATCACTAGTCTAAGATCTTTCTTTTATAACACAAGAAAGATCTTTACAATATTGATAAGTCTTATCGAACGCTTGCTTTGAGAGTGTCAGTCATTAAGATACAACTTGTATCTATGAATATAACATTATGACTGATCACATGGGGTAAGATATTATCTACCGTATATTGTTGACTTTAATACACATAATATCTTTTCATACTTATCCGCTCAGCAGCAGAAAGTTAATTACCAGCAGCAATGTTAACACTAGCAGCAGAAACCACCAGCAGCAATGTTAACGCTAGCAGCAGAATCTTTCAGCAGCAGAATGTTTAACGCTAGCAGCAGAATCAAACACTAGCAGCAGAAACCAAATGCTCTAGCAGCAGAATCATACTTAGAGTATTTCTTTGAGTAGAACCCGATATTAAACTTCTTGAATATTTAATTCCCAACAATCCTCCCCTAAACATGTGAATCCATTTCAACATGTTTCTGAATTAAATTATGGATTGTGAAGATCTTTCAAACACTTATGTTCTTCAATATTGAATATCTTTCTCAGTAACTCATCTGCTTTCTTGTTCTTTGACTTTTAACAATATCAATACACATCTTCAGTATTCAAACATTGACCTAAAGATGGTGCAATTTCCTTGGATGGAGGAATTATAAGAGGCAATGATGCTGTGTATCTTGGATGCTTGTTTCAACAAGTGAAATCATCTATCAGCATGCCTTTGCAAGTGATGAACAAACGTAGTGAACTGAAATTGAAACTTTTCTTCATTTGACCTAGATAGAACTTTCTCCTTTGGAATGCTTCATCCCTTCTGAATATATATAATACTCCAGAATAAGCTCTATTCTTGTCATTTTCAACCTCCATGTCATCATCTTGTATGCTCTTGACTTTTCCTCCCTTTCATTGGTTAATCTTCCTTCTCCTGAGATATTAACTCCCCTGAGATGCAAATAACATTTTATCCTCCCCTGTTTGGAAGATCTCTCACTATGTACCAAAATATTTCTCTCCATCATCTGAGCTATCCATTAGAACATGTTATCAGACAATGTTGTACATGAAGCCATCAATTCCTTAAGAGTTTAAGTTGCTGCCCTCATCACTTCTAGGTGTGTTAACTCCTATGAGAGGTAATTCATGGGGCATTTGATTCATGGTCCATCAATGGATGGTTTTTCTGAATCCTTTGAAAATCCTTGTTTAAGAAATTATTTGACTTAGCAGTATGTTCATGATTTTAGAATTGAAAAATCATACTGCTTTCAACCATTTTGAAGGGATTAAGTGTATAACAGACACTTAATCAAAATTTCGGTTTAAGTAACCTTTGGTTGTGTGAGAACCAATGTTTTTCAGTTAGAAATAACTGCCTGTGTAAAGATAAACCTATTCAAAAGGATTTCTTGACAGGGTTTCCAGCTCATAGCAATTGTTGCCTCTAACACAAGTGTTAGATTCACTTTTACTAGCTGTTCTTTCTATTAGATGTCCTTAGACTTGCTCATTATACTTAAAAGTATAAAATGATAGAAAGTGAGTTGTATCAGTTACTATCTGATCAACTAAGTCATCAATTCAAAGTGAAACATCATAATCAAGTTTCAAGAAAGAAGTTTTAAGGAGGTTTGAAATTCCTAAACCTTTTCTATCATGAACCTATTATGTCAGCAACTAATATTATCATTATGCTGCTTCCATTTCACTTGAAACATCCTTTGTGTTCACATGATCATACCTGAAATTGTTAGTCTAAAACCAAAAGAACAATGTACAAAGTACTTGTCTTGTATTAGAATAATCATAGGACTAACTGTATGAATAACACAAATTAAATTTGTACTAGCAACACAAACTTTTGTAATAGCAGTAGTATCTTTTAAAGCCAGCAGCACAAACAAAAATTTATTTACAAAAACACAAAGTTTAAAATCATTGAGGATTAAGCATTCCAATACTTACTACCAAGTACTGAAACCTTCCAACATCAAAAGCTTTGGTTAGCAGATCTACAAAATTGAATTCTGAAGCAATTTTAAGAACTTGAATTAATCTTTTCTCATTGCAGTCTCTTATAAAGTGATGTCTAATTTCAATGTATTTTGTTTTAGAATGTTGCACTGGATTTTTAATAATACAAATTGTACTACTATTATCAATATGAATAACAGTGTTCATGAAATTATACCCATAGTCAAGAAGTTGGTTTTGAAGCCATAAGACTTGAGCACAACAACTTGCAGCAGCTACATATTCAGCTTCAGTTGTTGAAGTAGCTACAGTTGTTTGCTTCTTACACTGCCATGAAATAAGTCTACACCCAAGGAATTGACATCCTCCAGTTGTTGACTTTCTGTCCAAGCTAGCACCAGCATAATCACTATCCGAAGATGTTACCAAGTCAAAAGGTGACTCGCTAGAATACCATAGACCCAACCTAGGTTGACCCTTGAGATATCTAAAAATCCTCTTGACTGCTGTTAAATGAGAAACCTTTGGAGTTACTTGAAATCTTGCACAAACACAAATAGAGAACATGATGTCAGGTCTTGATGATGTAAGATACATCAAAGATCCTATCATAGATCTGTAAGTGTGTACATCCACATTTTCTCCATCTAAGTCTTTTGGAAGAGGCTTCTCAGAGTCCATTGGTGTGCTTGCCATTTTTGAATCAGCAAAGTTGAACTTCCTTACTATCTCAGCAACATATTTATCTTGACTAATAAATATGCCTTCATATGACTGTTTAACTTGCAAACCCAAAAAGAATGTAAGTTCCCCCATGGAACTCATCTGAAACTTATCATGCATAACCTTCTCGAACTCCAAACACATCTCCTTCCTTGTAGATCCAAAGATAATGTCATCCACATACACCTGCACTAACAGAAGATCCTTCTTGTGCTGTTTGATGAAAAGTGTCTGATCAATCTTTCCTCTTTGAAATCCATTCGCTTTAAATAGGAAGCTAGTGTTTCATACCATGCTCTAGGTGTCTGATGAAGGCCATAAAGAGCCTTAACTACTCTGTACACTTTGTATGGATTGTCAGGATCAATGAACCCTAGAGGTTGTGAGACATACACCTCTTCTTCAATTGTGCCATATAAAAATGCACTCTTGACATCCATTTGGTAAACGGTGAAGCCTAAAAATGAAGCATAAGCTAAGAAAAGCCTAATTGCCTCAAGTCTTGCAACTGGAGCAAAAACTTCATCATAGTCTATACCTTCTTGTTGTGTGTACCCTTGGGCTACTAATCTAGCCTTATTCCTAATCACTATTCCTCTTTCATCCCTTTTATTCTTGAAAACCCATCTAGTGCCAATTACCTTTGCATCCTTTGGTAAATCAACTAGCACCCATACCTTCTGAATCTTGAACTAAAGAAGCTCCTCTTGCATAGCTTCTAACCAGCTTGAATCATCTAAGGCTTTCAGAATGTTCTTTGGTTCATCTTGTGAGAGAAAACATACAAACAAGCAAGAGTTTGAAAACTCATGCTGCTTTGAAGCATAAAGGGCATCAAGAAGCCCTTGTTGGTCTGAAGACATCAGTTGTTGTCTTGTCTTCACCCCTGATTGTACATCTCCTATCACATTTTCTAGGGAGTGGACTTTGTGAATCCTTGTGTGTGGGGTTGAAGGAACTTGATAGGTAGGTGTGATATTGCTTAAATCCACCTCATTATCTGAGAAATCTGCTTCATTTGAAACTGAAGGGCCAGCAGTAGAATCATTTGGCCTAGCAGCAAAATGATTAAGTCTAGCAGCAGAATGCTCTGTCTCAGCAGCACTATCATCAACAGAAACATTTTGTTGTTCCTTTGTTCCATCTTCCTTGAGTTCACTTTCAATATCTTCTTTAGCTTTACCAGAAGAAGATTCATCATTTGTTGAAGTTGAAACCACACTGGTACTTATTGGCATCCATATATGATCTTGATTTGTCTCCTTGTCTAACCCTGCCTCATTTGTTGTTTGTGAACCTGAAAAATTATTAGTTTCTGCAACAACAGGCACATAATTCATTGATTTGGTTAGAGATTCAAGATCAAATAGCCATTTTGGTCCTTGACCTTCTACATTGGATTTATCTTCCAAAAACTCCACATGTAGATTTTCCTCTACAATCCTAGTTCTTGTGTTGTATACTCTAAATGCTTTGCTATTAAGAGAATATCCAACAAAGAAACCTTCATCTGCTTTACCATCGAATTTTCCTAAATGGTCTAAGGTATTGAGAATTGTCACATGACATCCAAAAGGTCTAAGAAATCCTATTGCAGGAGTTCTACCTCTAAAAAGTTCATATGATGTCTTATTGTGAGGCTTAACAACTAAAACTCTATTTTGAACATAGCAAGCAGTGTTGACTGCTTCAGCCCAAAAAGTTATAGGTAGCTTAGAATCAGCTAACATAGTTCTAGCAGCTTCTATTAGTGTTCTATTTTTCCTTTCAGCAACTCCATTATGTTGTGGAGTTCTAGCAACACTAAATTCTCTCCTAATACCCTTTTCTTTGCAGAAATCATCCATAACTCTATTTTTGAACTCTGTCCCATTATCACATCTAATGACTTTTACTCTTTTATCTACTAGGTTTTCTATCTCAGTAATGAAAGTCTTAAGGATGCTAGATGTCTCATCCTTAGTAGCTAAAAAGAAAACCCATGTAAATCTACTATAGTCATCAGTAATAACAAGACAATATCTCTTATGCATTATACTACTTACTGAAACAGGTCCAAATAAGTCCATATGAAGCATAAACAATGATTGATTGATAGAGTTAAAAATCTTGGGCTTACAAGTGGCTTTGTGTTGTTTGCCTTTAAGGCAAGCAATGCATGTTTGATCATTTTCAAATCGTTTTTGAGTTAAACCTCTTACCAAACCATTCTTAACAATCTGATTTATGGTTTTGAAATTAATATGACCAAGCCTTCTATGCCATTTCATTGATTCATCCAATGTGGCCTTTGCAACAAGACAAGTTAAATCCTTTTTAGGAACAATGTTCTTCATGTCTATACTGTACATATTGCCCTTTCTAGGAATTTTAAGAAGCACTTGACTTTCATCAGGCATCTTAAAATCAGGAGAAAGTACAAGACATTCAGTCTCACAGAAAAGAAATTTGTTCTTTTTGTCACACATTTGTGAGACACTAAAAAGATTATAATTTAGCTCTTGTACATAGTACACATCTTCAAAATCTAAATTTTCAGTTTTAATGGTACCTTTACCGGAAATTTTGCCACCAACACCTCCTCCAAAGGTAACATAGCCACCATCTAATGTTTGAAAATCAGAAAGATAGGACTTGTTGCCTGTCATGTTTCTAGAACATCCACTATCTGAGTATCCTTGATCCTCTTGTTGATCAATTGAATGTTCCTGCACATAAATGAGAAGTATTAGTTTCTTTTGGGGACCCAAGCCATTACTGACTTGGATCTGCCTCTTGCATCAATGTAATTTAATTTTTTTAAGAACAGTTGATGCAACATTGGATTTGGTTGAATTCCAAACCCAACATGCTGAGGCCTTAACAGCATTTGCCCTATTTTCCCTAGCAGCAGAATGAATTACATGCTTAGCAGCAGAAACTGCTAGCTTTGTAATTATTCCCTTAATTTTCCAAACTTGTTTTGGGACCACTGCTTTTGTTGAATGGGCCATTCAATAGTCTTTGATGCATTTGTATAAAAAGATTTTGCATTTTTAACTGTTGGTCTTGGGTTAACAGTCATGAATGGTCTAGCAGCAGAAACTGCTTTGACAACTGCTCTGGGTTTAGTTCTCTTAGACTTAGAGTGAAAGTGAGGTTGAGGAGTTTGCCTTTTGAAATTCACCCTATTGTTTTCATACCCAGATACCCATTTGTTACAGAAAGCTGCAAGATGATCAAAACTACCACATGTATAAAAAGCTTTATTATAAAAGGAAATGTCATCACCTAATTGGTTAGACTTGAGGTCATTCCAATTTCTTTGGTTACCTCTGGGCTTGCTAGTGGATCTATATTGTTCACAATATTTAACTGGTTGCCTAACATGTTTAATGTTTGATCTAGGCTTAACAGTATCCTTTTTGATCACTTTAGGAACCCTTGTTCCTTCTTTCTTAACTACTTCAGGTTTAGACATAACCTGTTCATCTTCATCACTATCAGTTGTACAATCCTGAACAAATATATCATCTCTTTTCTTAACAAAGGACACCTTGTCCTTAGGAAGTGAAGTTTTATTTAAATTCTCACTTACTTTTTCTATCTTAGGACCCTCAATAGACTTAGAACCATATTCCATAATTGGTTCTTGAAACTCAGCAAAACCTGTGTGTGCTAGGTCAATACCTGGAGGTGAAGGAACACCTCTGTATGGTGGAGGAATAGATTTGTATCCTAAAACTGACTTAGCTTTCACTGGTACAGAATGTGGCTTTCGTCACACCCAAAATGCGTGACTATATGCATATAGTCACACACATTTTTTTGGGTGTGTGTGACGAAAATTCGCGCCACCGTAGGTATCATATGGTCACGTTGTTTAGTTTGTGGCCGTTTTCATTGAAAAAGAGTGACCAAAACCCGAATATGTGTAACTAATTAGGCACAAGTTTTGTTGGATTCATCAGTATGTGTGACTATTTCCCATCCTATGGCCACATGAAAATATAATAAATGTGACGTTTGTGATGATTTAGTCACACAGCGTGTGTTGTTTTTTTCGAGTTAGTCACATACAATTTAAAAAACAGTGGCCAAAAGTGTTAATAAGTGTGACCATATGCTGTTTAAAGTGAAGAAATGTGTATTTTGTGTGACTATTGATCATCCAATGGTCACATGAATTCTTAGTTTGTGTGGCCTTTGGTAATATTTAGTCACACAAAGCATGTTTGTTTTGGGTATTTAGTCACATACAATTAAGCATAAAGTGGCCAAAAGTGTTAATAAGTGTGACCATATGCTGTTTTAAGTGAAGAAATGTGTATTTTGTGTGACTATTGATCATCCAATGGTCACATGAATTCTTAGTTTGTGTGGCCTTTTGTAATATTTAGTCATACAAAGCATGTTTTTTTTGGGTATTTAGTCACATACAATTAAGCATAAAGTGGCCAAAACTGTTAATAAGTGTGACCATATGCTGTTTTAAGTGAAGAAATGTGTATTTTGTGTGACTATTGATCATCCAATGGTCACATGAATTCTTAGTTTGTGTGGCCTTTTGTAATATTTAGTCACACAAAGCATGTTTGTTTTGGGTATTTAGTCACATACAATTAAGCATAAAGTGGCCAAAAGTGTTAATAAGTGTGACAATATGTTGTTTTAAGTGAAGAAATGTGTATTTTGTGTGACTATTGATCATCCAATGGCCACATGAATTTTTTGTTTGTGTGGCCTTTTGTAATATTTAGTCACACAAAGCATGTTTGTTTTGGTTATTTAGTCACATACAATTAAGCATAAAGTGGCCAAAAGTGTTGATAAGTGTGACCATATGCTGTTTAAAGTGAAGAAATTTGTATTTTGTGTGACTATTGATCATCCAATGGCCACTTGAATTTTATGTTTGTGTGGCCTTTTATAATATTTAGTCACACAAAGCATGCTTGTTTTGGGTATTTAGTCACATACAATTAAGCATAAAGTGGCCAAAGTTGTTAATAAGTGTGACCATATGTTGTTTAAAGTGAAGAAATGTGTATTTTGCGTGACTATTGTTCATCCAATGGTCACATGAATTTTTAGTTTGTGTGGACTTTGGTACTATTTAGTCACACATCGAATTAAACAAAGAGTGACCAATAATGTTGGAGCAGTAGAGTTGCTACTGCTAGTACTAAGGTAGTCCTACTGAAGCAGAGTTACTGCTGCTAGTACTATGCTAGTGCTGCTGGAATGAGTATATATATTATATATAAAACAATATTAAAAACCACAAGAAATTTCAAATTGAATTAAACTCGAATGTATATAACTGGACAGAATATACAATTGTAATGTCGTACTTAATTAATCAAATATCTAAAGACTTTTGAACCTTCACCCCCTTAGCAGTTTGCCTTAAGTCGTTAGCAGATATATATTGTTTCTTCGATGGTGCCTGTGGTACACATTTAGTCACATGGTTTGTTGGTGTAACCTGTAGTAAACAAAAGACGCTTCTATCAAACATTGAATTACATATGAATAATTATATATGTAGGTTGAAAAAACACATGTACGTACCACCTCTTCAAAAATAACTTGATCCTTTGGCCATGCAACGAAACTACCTTCAACATTCTTAACTATTTTTAACCCATTATTTGCTACGTCCGGTACGCATGCTGCATCAACTAACGATTCATCAATCGACACTTTGTAGCAATCACTTGGGAGTGGTCGGTTGTGCAGCACTTTCTTTCCATGAGACTGGTATACGGTACCCAAAGCAACAATATTTGTTTGCTTTATAATCCATAGTTTGCACTTAAGTGTCTACAAAAAAATAATTTTTATGTATATATCAGAAATTATTTAAACAAAAGAATAACAAGAAACATGTTGAAATACATACTGTTGGCAGTGCTTGTGTTAGAGACACATCTTGTTGCGATTGGGAATCCGGAGACCCGTTTCGTCGCTTCTTTTGCTTTGGCTTATTGGGTCTGACAGTTTTAGCAAGTTCCTATATGTATGTATAAAACACGTTACATTATTTAAACAAAAGAGTAATAAGAAACATGTTGAAATACATACTGTTGGCAGTGGTTGTGTTGGAGACGACACATTTTGTAGCGATTGGGAATCTGGAGACCCGTTTCGTCGTGACTTAAGGTTATGCTTAGGCCTGATAGTTTTAGCTGCAGGTTCCTATACGTATATATAAACCACGGTACATTAGTCGATCATGTATGTAAAATTCAAAAATCAAAGGGCGATCTTTTATTACTATACTTACCATTGTTTCCGTTACCTTTTTAGAAGTTTCAAGGCCATTGGATTTCTCCTCAATTCCCGCATCTTTAGGACTTACAACACCACTTGTCTGAGTGCCATTGGAGTCACCTGCAATATTGTCAATGGCCATTGGAGTCACCTGCAATATAAATTAAGAAATACAGTCACTCATCAGTTTATGTTCAATGCCTAGTATCATTAGCATCAGTGGTGTTAGCATTAGAAAATGAAATTGTTAACAACATAAAAAATGGCTTACAACTGAGGCTATTGGCGATGGTTCAGTTGGCAGAGTTATATTCATCCCTTTATCATTCAACTGTTGCAGAATTTGAGCAAGCACTATATTTGTGTTTTCCACCTCACCGGATAATTTATTGACCTGCACATATTTTTCGGTCATCTCGGCGGACAATTTCTTGATCAATTTATCTTTTTCTTCACGCTCGCGTCTCTCATTATCCAGTTGAGTTTGAAGTAAGGCAATTTTTTCATCGGCTTCTTGTTTTCTTCGAGGAAGGCCAAAATACTCTTTGTATGTTACTGCACCTCCCACTCCTCTGGCATAACCGCCCTTTTCCTTACTAAATACAAATGTCATGGCATCAGTGCCATCATCAAAACTCGAGGTTCCTTCCTTGATCTTGTCATCAGCTTCTTTCTGCACAAAAAATATAGGAAATGTTGGGATTAAAAGTCTTCTTGATGCTGTTAGAGTAACTGCTTGTATACAAGCTACTACTGCTAGTACACAGTTAAATGTTGCTGCTATATAAGCATAATAATAGAATTAGCAGTCAAACTTACAAGTTCATCTCCCTTTGATTTAATATCATCATTTGGGTATTCGCCGTCTTTGTTTACCCTTCCTTTCACCCACATTACATCACGGGGGGGTTCTTCATCCGCTTCAATCTCTTTATTTTGGATCTAATAAACATCAAATGCATACACATGTAAAGTTAAACCAAGATAAACAAAAATATGAGGATGCTTACACATGTACAGTTAAACCAAGATAATCGAAAATATGAGGGTATTAATGCAAATGTGCAAATTGGGCAATGTAAACAGATTCATTTCTCATACTGATCGTCTCTTAATTGGTAAAAAAAACATTGTGTAATCTTACCATTTTCTCTTTGACATAAGCATATCCACCTCGTCCCATTTTATGCTGATAAATATTTTGGGAACGTGCCATTTTACCTTTCTCAGATTTCTCCAAAAAACACAAAATCATAAGGCATTTAGATGCAGTAATGCTGCAAACTGAAAATAATAAAATGACATATACACTTAATTAAAGACGACTAATTAAAACCTTGTATGCTTCGGTGGTCGTGTATTTAACATACTCGACCCAGTCTTCTGATTTCATTATTGTATTATACAAGTCCGGGACTTCATTCAGTTTGGAAGGTGTATTTAGGTTGGGCAAAATGTAGTTGAATTTGAGCTTCCTTCTGTAATTCCTTAGCATTTTACCAAGACGAATCATTATCAATTTTCTGTATTTCACGTCAACAACAAAAAATTTCTGAAAAGATTAACACAATGTTGTTAATTAGTTTCACATAATGTAACTGCATACATAAACTTATGTAGTACTGGGTTACAAAATAGTATATATGTACCAAGATTTCATCCCATAGTTTATCTCTTGATTCTTTATTCACCTTCTTCCAGTGTAGAATCTTCACACCTATCTGCTCACGAGCCACATCTCCTAAAAAACTCACAAACACTGCTCTGTTTTCCCCTGTTACCCTACCGAATGCATCGAAGGTTACCTTGAGCTTTATTGCACTAGATTTGTCATGCTTCGCGCGAAACTTTACCAGCCTGGTTGAGCCCCTCTTAGCTAGTATCTCAGGTGTTTGGTTGGTTACAGGCTCATCTATATCTTCTTCATCAGAAGACTTTTCGGATTCATATTCTAAGGCGTTATCATCATGTACAATATGATCAGGAGGAAGCAAAGTATGGTTATCAACAATGGGTTCAGTTTCCATGACTCTTGAGCAACAAATGGTAAAAGAAAATGATTATGGCTTAGCTTGGAGAGTAATGGTGAGAGAAGATTTGATTTTTTTTTTTCTTTGCAGTCTTTTTTTTAAGGAGAGAAAAGAGGCTATACACCAAGAATATGAATCGTTGTGATTCAAAAAATTTCGATCCAAAAATTTGCCTCCAAGTTGTAATTTGAAATTAACAATTGAATTATTTGAAAATTTTGCCTTTGAACCTGTTAATTAAAGCATAAACTTGAATAAATCAAAATTTTGGCTCCAAATTTTATAGAGTACTATCTTAATAATCGCAAATAATGTATCATACTGTGCAACCATCACATCAACAGTACAAACTACTACCCATTTAACAAACCAAAATACTTACATAATTACTACTAGTTATTGTACCCTTACTAATTACATTTACAAAAGACAAATTACTAATTACTACCTTTTTGTTATTTGGATTCATTGTTTGCGTGCTTGTGTTTTCCAGAAGAATGTGTGTGTTGATTAGGGTTTATTGATTTTTGTGTGTGTTTACAAATGACCGGGTAAATTAAGGGATTAATTGCTGGTTGAATATTGAATGTGTGGTTTGGTTTAACTATAGCTGACGTGGCAAGATTTGTTAAAAAAAAAAAAAAAAAAAAAAAAAAAAAAGCTAATGGTGATGACGTGGCGGTGAAATCCGGCTATAGCCGGTAAATAGGGATGGCAACGGTTCGGGTTCGGGGCGGGTTTTAGTATACCCATAACCGAACCCGTTTATAATATACCCGTACCCGCCCCATATCCCACCGGATACCAGATTAATATTATCCATCGGTTTTTCGGGTTTCCCTGCGGGTATCAGTTATCCGTACGTAGTTGAATATTATATGGACAAAATTGGCGGTATTAAGATTAAGTCACGCTAAAATCCTCCGAAAAAACAAAAGAAAATACTCTAACCACTCCCAACAATAACTCAGCTTTAAACTTTAACACACTGCCATGTCAGCTTTAACACACTCACCCTTAATTAACTGAGCTTTAGTTATACACAAGATGTTTAACGAATGAGCCGAGATGATATGGTTGTATACGAGATGTTTAACGAATGAGTCGAGATGATATGGTTGTATATATACGAGATGTTTAACGAATGAGCCGAGATAATATGGTTGTATACGAGATGTTTAACGAATGAGCCGAGATGATATGGTTATACACGAGATGTTTAACGAATGAGCCGAGATGATATGGTTGTATACGAGATGTTTAACGAATGAGCCGAGATAATATGGTTGTATACGAGATGTTTAACGAATGAGCCGAGATGATATGGTTATACACGAGATGTTTAACGAATGAGCCGAGATGATATGGTTGTATACGAGATGTTTAACGAATGAGCCGAGATGATATGGTTGTATACGAGATGTTTAACGAATGAGCCGAGATAATATGGTTGTATACGAGATGTTTAACGAATGAACCGAGATGATATGGTTATACACGAGATGTTTAACGAATGAGCCGAGATGATATGGTTGTATACGAGATGTTTAACGAATGAGCCGAGATGATATGGTTGTATACGAGATGTTTAACGAATGAGCCGAGATAATATGGTTGTATACGAGATGTTTAACGAATGAGCCGAGATGATATGGTTATACACGAGATGTTTAACGAATGAGCCGAGATGATATGGATGTATACGAGATGTTTAACGAATGAGCCGAGATGATATGGTTGTACATGATCAACACACCCAACAATAACTCACGCAACCTTTCGACCCTGTTTCATCATTTCTTAAAAGAGTTTAATTTCTAGACCAACCCTGATAGCTGGATGGTCTTGAGGCAACTCACGCAACCTTTCGACCTCTGGATCAGCACGATTATGCATCTGTAGCATAATACGAGTTATCTCACCTAGCAAATTGTTAATCAATTTGAGTTCTTTTTCTTGTTCATTGCGTAATCGGGTGAGGATAGCCTTTTGCACTTCTGCTAGTTAATTTTTTAGCCACAGTGTTTGTGTTAAAATTAGTGATACTTGCGAGAGAGTTTTATAAGAAGTTGTGTGAGAAAACGAAGTGTTGTGAAAGTGGCTTTGATAGTGGAAAGCCATTAAACTAGCCGTTGGAGGTTATTTTAAAAATCAGATTGAAAGTAAAAGTAACCGTACAAGTATTATTCAAATTCAAACGTAAAGTAACAGTACAACATATTAATAACGAGCGGGATATTTAAAATTTAAAATTTCAAATTCAAATTAAACAAAAGGGCGGGATATATTTAAAATTTATCAATTCAATTCAAATTCAATTCAATTTATAAATTGAAAATAAAAGAATCTAGCTTGGGCGGGATATATTTATATCCATTTCAAATTCAAACTCATCTTAAAAAACGTGTGGATTTCTATCCTATAAGACCCTTTACAACGCATAACGCAGCGTTGCGTTAAAGGGCCAAAATCAGACATTTTATAAAAACTTTAACGTTTTCTAAAGTATCAAATACAAATACATTAAACATGAAATAGAAATACATTAAATGTCAAATAAAAACTACGTTAACATAAAACAACGATTGATTAACATAAACAACATACGATTAACATAAACAACGAACGATTAATAAAAACTATCATCTGAATCTGGGTAACCATCTTCAGAGGATTCAGAAGGTGTGAAAAAACCAGACTCCCACCTTTGCCTACGTTCTTCATCCTCCCTGGCTTGCCGCTCCAAACGATCAGCTTCCTCTTCTCTTTCAAGTGCTTCCATTTCCAGGAGGACTTGCATATCTGCTTCCTCTTGCCTAAGTTGTTCCTTAGTTAACCCAAACGGATTTGGGTCTTGGTTGGGAACCGGTGGATTTTGGACCGGCTCATTTTCAAGTTGATTATTCACCGGAAAATTTTCCGGTTGGAAAACCGGAAAGATATGCTCGGTTGGAGTATGGAATTTTTCATTTTCTCTAGGTGGGCTTGGAAACTGTTGGCCAAAATCCTTTTGGCGAGGTGGGCTTGGGCTTGGAAATTGTTGGCCAAAATCCTTTTGGCGAGGTGGGCTTGGAAATTGTTGCCCGAAATCTTTTCTGAAAGACATCTTGAATTTGAGATGCTTGGATCTTGAGTATTTGAGAAGTTTGGAATGTGTTTCTATGTGACTTGTGCTTCAGAAGCATTGGTATTTATAGGGTACAAATGCACACGTTTTATTAACGTGACTTTGAATTTTAATTGTTGGGGCTAACCTGCGTTAACGCAGCGTTAATATGTTGTACTTTATCTTACGTTTGAATTTGAATTTGAATTTGAATTTGAATTTTAATTTGTTAAGGCTGAGTTATTGTTGGAAGTGGCCTAAATATACCCATACTTCTCAAACACATCTCACACACAAACACATTCAGACTACTATAGATATTAAAGCATGTATTTACATTAAACATGTACTAGAAAATATCAATTACCCTAATGAAAAAGTCAATTAGTCATTAAAGTTAGCACACAAATTACATTAAACATCATTAATATAGAAAATATCAATTACCCTAATGAAAAAGTCAATTAGTCAATCCAACACCAAACACACTTCTAGATCAACTACACTAGTCAAATCCAAACCAAACACAAACCAAATCCGATCAATATTATCCATCTGTTTACTTTTGGCACCTCTCGATGGTCCCTCTTCCCGCCTAAAGTATTGGGAACCATTCGTATACCTCTCTAGCCTATTTGTACAACTCGATATGGAAAACCGTTCATAATCAACCGTACCATATACAACTCCTTTGATATTTTCATTAGAAAATAAATTTCAAATTTCAATGGCTGACTCCTCTTCAACTCCTTCTTCCAACAAAAACAAACGCCCAAGGGATGATTCTCCTCCACCAATGCCTGAAAAATATAAAAAATTTGGCATATCCCAACATATTTGGGAGAAATGTAGTGAAGGCCAATATGGTGTTGAAAACGCATTGTTAGAAATTCACAACAAGCGTATAAAGATGTATGAAGAAAGGAACAAGAAAGATTTAGAGGTCATTGAGGAGCATCAGAAGAAAATTGAGGAGAGGAACAAAAAAATAGAAGAAGACAGAGAGAAAATAGTTGATGTTTACAGAAGTATTGAAGCTAGTAAATATGTGTCTTAATGTATCTTTTCTTTATATATTTTGCCTATGTAAATGTAAACTTATTTTGACTTGGTTTAATATATGAATGCAGTTATTATTACAAGTTTATGATATTTGAATGCAGTTATTATTATTGTACTGCTAGGTAAACAATTGTACTGCTAGCGAAACGTTGTACTGCTGGGTATCCTTTTAGCAGTGGTTGGGAGTGCAGGGTAGTTTGTATCACTTTTTACTTAAAGGGTATAAACCCCCAATTGCTGCACACAATCACATTCACGCACACATTACTCTCTCTCTTCCACTCCCTAATCGAATTTTAATCGTCAAATTGCAAAACCCCCAAATCAAATCATAATGTCGAACCTAACTTTTACCGAACCTCATAATAATGTTGCCTTTTTAGAAAAATCCAATGAGTCTGTAGATTTTACTGAGATCATTGATTTCCTTAATGCAAGCTATATTAAGTTTGCATTAACAGTAAAACCTACTATATATACTTCCAACATTATCCAGTTTTGGTCGTCTGCTAAGGTCAAAACTATTAATGGGGAAGCACAAATACATGCCCTTGTAGATGGGCAGATGATTATCATTACAGAGGCGTCTATTCGAAGAGATCTTCTCCTAGATGATGCTAACGGAGTTGAGAATCTTCCAAATACTACAATCTTTGAAAAACTTGCACTGATGGGCTATGAGAGATATACAGATGCTTTAAAGTTCCAAAAAGGTAATTTTTCTCCTCAGTGGAAATTCTTAATTCATACTGTCTTAGTGTGTCTAAGTCCAAAGACCACTGCATGGATTGAATTTAGCAGTAATTTAGCTTCTGCTATAATTTGTTTGGCTGAAAATACTCAAAGATTTAATTTCTCAAAATTAATTTTTGATAATATGGTTAAGAACTTGGATAGTTCTTTGGCTAAATATTTTCTATATCCAAGGTTTTTGCAACTCTTTTTGGACAACCAATTTAAAAAAAAGAAAAGTCACAAAAATGTTTCTCCCACTCCCTGCCTTACCAAAAAGGTTTTTGCTAATATGAGGAGGGTTGGAAAAGATTTTTCAGGGAGAGTGACACCTTTGTTTCCAACAATGTTGGCACTAGCCCGAACCCAAATGGGTGAAGGTTCAGCAATCCCAGCTGGTACCCATCACACACCCACAGACCAACAACAACAGACCTATAAACGTAGGACTAACACCAAGAACACTGAGCTACCTCAGGCTAGTGGTTCTATACCAACTGTTGCAGATGAGGATGTCACTGGGGGGGGGGGAGAGTGACATGTTGGCAAGGGCTGCCACTACTGTGTCTAGCTTAGAAGCAGCACAGGACAATGGTAACATCATTAAGACCCGAACCAAGACAACTTCTAATGAAGAAAGTTCCTCTGGAACTGATTCAGGTGAAGGTCCCAGTCACATGGAAACAATGGGGGGTTCGGATGTTCATCCTAGGGGTGAGACTGAACTTAACTTTTCCAGTGATCCACCTCTCGGGCTAGGTAACACAAGCCGAAGTGGTGAGGATAGTCTGTAACTTTTGAATGAATTGAAGGATACCTGTGCCAAGCTGTCTGCACAAATTGGTGATCTGCGAGCAATAGCTTCTTCCCAAGATGGAGTCATCAAAGCTCAAGGTGGGGAGATAAAGGCTTTGAAGAGAAGGGTTAGGTATTTAGAAGGAGTCAAAGGATCAAGAATTCCCAAACAAAAGGTTAAATCTTCTGAAGCTTCTAAGGATGCTCCCAAACAGGGGGGGAATGAAGGCAAAGTTTCAGGGGAGGATAAAGAGGGTGAAAGTATTGGTGAAGAGAGTGATCCAATGGAATTTCTAGTTGCTGATAACCAAGGGAATGAAGCGGTGATGGATAGGCGTTTGGGCAAGGTTACAACTGTTGATAGTGAGCCAGTTATTCCTGCTATTCCTGCTATTGATAAGGTTAGTTCTCTATACTGAGACTGAAGTTAGTATTGCTGCTATTGATGTTAGTGCTACTGAGACTAAATTTATTCCTGCTATTGATAAGGTTACTGCTACTCAAGGTGATGATGATATGACTATGGCTCAAATATTAACAAAGATGAGGAGTGCAAAACCTAAGGCAAAAGGAGTTGTCATTAAAGAGCCAGTATCAGTACCAAAAACACCATCAACAACTATTTCACCATCAGAAAAAGGCAAAGGTTTGTTGATTGATGAACCTAAGAAGAAATTTAAGTTTCAGTCACCTAGTCAACAACAACAACAACCAATGATTACAGATGAAGAATTGACAAGACAAGTGGCTGATCTTGATGCTCAAGAAGCTGCTCAACAAGCTGCTCAGATTCTTTCAGACAAGGAGTATGCAGAAAAATTACAAGCGCAAAAAAATGCAGAGTTAATAGCTTCATGGTTTGAGGAAAGGGCTCAGGTTGAAGCTGATTGTGAGCTTGCTAAAATAGTACATAAAGAAGAGCAATATAAGTACTCAGTAGATGAAAAAGCCAGGATGCGAAAAGAAAAATTTGATGCAAAAAAGAAGTTGTATGCGGAACAAAGATATGCAGCTAAGAAGAACAAGCCACCCACTCAAAAACAAAGAAG
The DNA here is from genome assembly GCA_021014915.2 of Artemisia tridentata subsp. tridentata. Lineage (NCBI taxonomy): Eukaryota > Viridiplantae > Streptophyta > Magnoliopsida > Asterales > Asteraceae > Artemisia > Artemisia tridentata. Next base: position 114,712,391 of record CP139502.1, on the reverse strand, counting down.
AGATCTCATGTGCAGGTATTTTTTTATTTTTTATTATTTTTTTTGTTGCAAAGGTAAATTTATATTAATATCAACAACACCCAATATGTACATCATAAACATCTAATCATGTGCAGATATTTGAAGAATGTGGCCAGTTGGAAACTAAAGGATTTGAAATTCTTGGATGATAAAAGCATTGAAGAATTGTATGCAATTGCCAAGAGAAACAATGAACTCTTCTTGAATGACAGTTCAAAGAGAGCAGGTGAACAGTTGGAAATAGAAAGCAGTAAAAAGATAAAATAAGAACAAACTGAGCAAGCTGTTGCTAAAGAACAAATGCAAGCTCACACTGAACTTGCAGTTGACTCTGTAGGAGAAGCCATGGATGCACAACCTTTAACTGTCAAACATCCCATTGTTGATTATAAGTCTGGATCTCATGGGGAAACAATTTATTACGATATTAAGAGGCATGATGGTTCTTCTAGAAGGTTTGTAAGCTTTCTTCACATGGTTCATGATTTTGATAGACGAGATATGATAGCTCTATGGAAATTACTCAAACAAAGATTTGGTAATAAGACACCAGAACAAGCTTATGATAGAGAAGTCTGGAATTATTTGAAGGTAATGTTTGAACCAAATCATGAAGATGAATGTTGGAGAAGACTAACGCACAATACTGTTAAAGAATGGAAAATTTTTCAACAATGTGGAGTACATGCTTTAACTGTGAATGAGTTGGTGATCTACATGCTTGTAGAAAAGGATTACCCTTTAAAGTTTCACAAAGACATTCTACATCAGATGTTGCGTTGGAAGAAAATACTCAAGCTTCAGCTTAATTATGATAACATGGCATATGAACTGCTCAAGAAGATGGAAGAGTATCTAGGACCCAAGGACAAGAAATAGAATGTATAGTTATTACTACTAGAATGTATAGTTTGACTTAAACATGTATAGTTATTACTGCTTATGAGATAAACATGTGTAGTTATTACTACTAGAATGTATAGTTATTACTGCTAGAATGTATAGTTATTACTGCTAGAATGTATAGTCTGACAAAATATGCTTACATAAATGCTTACAATGGAGCCAAAACATTGATATTTTTAAATTTTTGACTATTGCATAAGTTATCAGAAATGTGTGACCATATGTATCGAATTGTGACTACACTTAAATAAAGTGTGACAAAATTTGACTATTGCCTATAGTCACATGATTGTGCTACAATTAAATGTGTGACCATACACATTAGGAATTGGCAGGCAAACACACACTTAACTTTAGACACACATATTAACTTACCTAACTATTTATATCAAATTTTGGTCACACTTAATCATGTATGCCTATGGTTTAGTGTGACCATATATGACATTTGGTCACACATCTCAAGTGTGTGACATATATTTGTCACTTTTAAATGCATATCGTGACTATGCTTCAAACTTACTTTTCAGTTGTCACACATTTCAAATTCATATGTGGCTAAATTTTCAACAAAAACTAGCAGTCACGCTTAAATAATGTGTGGCAAACTTGAGCATATGATTTAGCCACATACACAATTACTTCGTGTGACCATATATGGATTTTGGTCACACTTTTCAATTGCGTGACATATATTTGTCACATATGTATATATATAGTGTGACTAATGTTTCAACCTTATTTGTATCCGTCACACGTCCCAAATTATAAGTGACTAAAAAATTAAAATTTTTTTTACCAGATACGTATAGTCACGAAAATATTCAAATGTGTGGCTGTAGCCTCGGATGTAATTCCGAAATGGTCACACAAGTCGGATCAAGTGTGGCTGTTTATTTTATTCTGGTACATTTAGTTACATAAAAAGGCGACTGTGTGGCTGTTCGAAAAACAGAATGTGTGACTAAATCTCATTTTTGTACTAGTGTTTATTGATTACTTGAGCTTCCCAAATCTTATTAATTAACTCTGAGGCATAAGCTAAAGCATCTACTGTTATCTTAACATTTTCACTGTTATTTAGGGCTTTAGCTAGTGCTGCTCTTTCTGAGCAAATTATTTCAGCTTGAAAATCTATTTTTCTTTGAAGAGCATTCATGTCATCAGCAAACTTAGACTCATTTTCTTGATAATGTACAAGTTGTTTTTCAACAACAGATATACTTCTTTTATGATTACCTAAGTTGGCTAATGCATCACATAATTGTTCTAGTTGAGCATCAAATCTCTTTTTAAGATCTTCATAAGTTTTAAGAGCAGAGCATGATTCAGTACATTTAATAATGGAATTTACCTCTGAATCAGAAAAGGCCATTAGAGGAGTCTCAGTGGCCATAAGTGCAGCATTTGTTGGTGCTTCCACTTCATCAGCCATGAAGCTCCAATCATAGTTGATACCATCTATGGCTAGCATAGCCCTTGGTTCTTCAACTGTGATTTCCTTCTTCTTCTCTTGCCTATACCATGTGCTTCTATTGTCCTGCTTCCTTGGGTTTCTACATTCTTTAGTAAAGTGTCCTAACCTATGACAGTTGAAACACTCTACTTTCTTCTTATCAAACCCAGTAATTTCATTACCATCAATGGTAATCTGCTTACCAGTTCTCTGCCAGAACTTCTTAGCCCTCATGCTAAGTAAAGCGACCTGCCATTTGATGTCCATCTCTTCCAAATCATTATCATCCAACTGATCAAGATCTTCATGAGTTAGAGGAGAACCACTAGTTTGACTAGACATGAATACATAGAATGCCGGATCTCCAAGTCCTGCAACATTCTTTTGTGAACTAGTAGAAGGACCACCATAAATAGCAGTAGAAACACCTACTTCTTCATCTACCTCATCTGACTTACTAATTGACTAGTTCATTTATCTTCCTAAAAATGATATTATGAATTACTTGGTGTCATGTATTATTTTCTTTCCATATAAATATATTACTTGCTTAATGAGTAGGTTGCATGCTAGATTAAAATGCTTAATGACTTTAATAAATATGCTTTGCATACATAAGTTATTAAATGCTAAATTGCCTCAAAAGAAGTTGGACTTGCTTGAAACTAAACCCAAAAACACAACCTTTTCTACAAATTTCTGCCAATAACCCATTTCTAGTAATCTGGAAATCAGCAGATGGGCGGCCCCCTTAAATCCTTAGGCGGCCCCCTTAATATTTAAAGGGACCGACCCCTATTTAAGGGGACCGGCCATCTGAGGGACGGAGTTACTGTTTTCTTTTTCACTTTTCAGCCCATTTTATCCTACACTTCCCAAAATTCACAAACATATTTTGTCCTAAACCACCCACCAAAATTTACCTTCCTCAATCACATCATCCCTACACTATAAATACCCTTCTCCATCATAAATGCTCATCCATATCATCCATCCAAACATGTCATCCTCTAACAACCCAAGATCCAAGCCTTCAAGAGTTGCTAAAATCTCCGTAAGGCCCGTTTGGAGAAGAAAGCTTGACACTTGTCATAACTCCAACTCAACAAATGATGTTGTTCAAAATCAACCAACACCTAAGCCTCATGCTCACCCTAATGAACCCCTTCACAAACATAACCAATCATCCACCCTTGCTCCCAAAAATACACCTTCATCTTACCCATATGATTCATATGAAGAGCATGATCAATCCCAAAACAATAATCCCAATCTCATTCACACCACCCCACATCTTGCTCAACCCACGAATGCACCATCCAAAACACTCACCACTCTTGGAATATCCTCTTCTTCCATATCTCCATCCTCATCCACTCATGATTACCCAAGCTCACAAATGTCTCCACCACCAAGAGTATCACCACCACCTCCTACCAACTCACATGTTACTCCTATGTTGCATGTCCAAACATCCATCCCAAATAACAACCATACTCCACCATCATCACCTTCCTCCTAACACTTGAAGTTCATTGAAGAACTCAAGGAAGCCCATGAGCTTAGTGCTCTTCTTGCCCTACACCTTGCTCAATGCAACTTAGATCAATCTCCATCTAGCTCTCCCTCATCACCCCACAACTTGAGTCAAGTTGAGAAACATGTCAACAATTGTCCTTGTTGCATCTTTCTCCAAAAACAAACCATTGCATTGAATGAGCACTTCACTTGGATTGAGTATCTTCTCACTAGATCTAATCCAACACCCTCACTTGAACAACATCAAAACCCTTATCCAACATGTTCCACTCCAAACTCTCCACCTCCAATCTCTCCATCACCACACTCTCCAACATCTATGCACCCAAAAATACACCTCCATTAATCCAACATTCTTACCCTCACTCAACCACCTCCATTTCAAACACTCCACCATCAACCATCCAAAATAGTTCAAGTTTTTATGTTGCAAGCAAGTCCGATGGCTCTCTTTGGCAATTTAGAATTTTCTACTTATTGTATGCTCTAAGCATAATAAATGTTGTATCAATGATTATGTTTTTCACATAATCAATTTGAATTAATGAATGTTTTGTTTCATATTCTTAATATGTGATTGCTATGCTTGTTGCTCTTATATGTGATATTATGATATATATGCTTGTGCTTCTAATATTTTTCTTGCAAGTATTCCATATCTCGATTCCTTGATGCCCTCAAACGAGGGGAGTACACATCAAGGGGGAGTTCTCATTCCGACAAATTTTGCATCTAAAACTTGCCGGCATAACCTTTTTGATTCTACAAAAAGGGAGAAGTGAATATAAACTCACTAAATACTTGTCCAAAAATAATTTTTTAGATTTAATGAGTTTAAGTTTTGTAATCATCAAAAAGGGGGAGATTGTTGATATAAATAATGCCTAAAAACATTATTAATACTTCTTGATATCTCTATGTTTTGATAATCACAAAATGTAAACTCATTAAACATAAACTTATTAAATAAACAAGTATTTAGTTGTAAATATTCATTTCTACAACTTAATCACTTAAGGTATGAATAAACAAATGCTTAATGCTTTATATGATCAAAGGAACATTTTCTTAATCACTAGAATTTTTATAAAATGTCACAAACATTTTATATCTTTTAGAAAATCATTTTTGGTATTTAATAAAAATGTTTAATCCATTATAAATTTATAAATTCAAATTTTCAACCAAAAATGGCAAAAATGTTCCAGAAAAACCTTCCCCACAAAAAGACAAATCCGAGCAACGTTCGGGTAGGGCGGCCCCCTTAATTTTACTAGGCGGCCCCCTTAATTTTAAGGGGACCGCCCCGCTCCTCCAGCTGTCAGATTTTGCCTATAAATACTGGTTCATTCCTGGACTTTTTCCTCACCTTTTGCACCCCAAACCTTCTGTTCTAAATCTCTTCTTACATCTTTCTAAATCCTTTGATCATATACTCTTAAGCATTGGTTTCCAAGTGATCCAAGCTTCTACCATCCAAGTGCAAAAGAAGAATACTTCTATCAATCAAGACTAGAAGTATTACAACTTAAGTATCATCTTGTTACCTAAGTTGTTAGTTTAGTAAACTTTGTATATCATTCATTCATTTGTGTATAAGGTGTGTATATTAGGTGTAGTGTAGTGTGTAAGTAGTGAAGAAGGTGTATAAGTAGTTGTGTTGTAAAGAAGTAGTGTAGAAGTATTGTAAAGTGGTGAAGTAGTTGTGGTGTGAAGAAGTGGTGAAGCCATCGTAAAGAAGTCGTGAGATAGTGAAGAAGTAGAAGTCGCTAAGGAGTGAAGAAATACAAGGTGTGTAAGAAGTATAGCAAAGGTGTGAAGAAGTAGAGACGTGAAGAAGTAGTATTAGGAAGTGAAGAAGTAGTGTATAGTTGTGAACTAGATTGTAGTTGTGAAGTAGTTGTGGTGTGTAGTAGTCGTGAAGAAGTTGTGAACCCATAGTGAAGAAGTTGTGAAGAAATCGTGAAGAGATCGTGAAGAAGTTGTGAAGCCATAGTGAAGAAGTCGTGAAGAGATCGTGAAGAAGTTGTGATTGAAGTCGTGAGATTGGTTCTAGCTACTATTAGAACTCGACATTTAGCTTTGTGTCGTTAAACCGGTGTAAGCGAAAGTTGTGTAAGGTTTTCTCCGCCATAAGGGAGCTTGTTGAAGTAGTGAAGAAAACTCTCGAGCTAGGTGCTCGGGGAGTGGAGTAGGGCAAGGAAGGTGTCCTTGTAGCCGAACCACTATAAATCCCTCGTGTCTCGGTTTGATCTTTCCATCTCTTACTTACTTCTTTATTTATATCGTCATTACTTTCATACACACAGGCATATATAATTGTTAGTATCATTTAGAAGTTGATTTCACATAAAGATCAATTTAGAACTCCATTCATAAAAACAAAACTCTTATAACTAATCTAAAAGGATACACATATAATTAATAATTTTGTTCAAGTGTTATTTTTCACAAAAACTCAAATCTAAGTTCTTAAAAGTAAATAAGGTTTTTGTTATAAATTAAAAAGACGTAAAACTATTCAACCCCCCCCCCCCCTTCTAGTTTTCCACAGAACCCTAATTACCAGCAGCACACATTCAACCCAAATCACTAACAATGGCACTAAACGATAAGGGGAAGGCTTTGTACTGTGGGTTGAGGAAAGAATATTGCTCCAATGAAGAGCGTTTGGGTGTTAAGAAGGAGAAGGAAGAGGCTGCCGACATCGGGTTATCAAAGGTTTATGATTTGGAAACAAGGATTAAAAATCTTGAAGCCGTGTTTAAATATCTAAAGGAAAGGAAGGAAATGAAGGAAAAGGATGATAGGAAAAGTTGTGGGTCTTGCTAAGTGTATGTTTAGATGATAGGGAAGTTTGTAATGGTTGTCAATATGAAATCGAGCAATAAAAATTTGGGTTGTTATTTTAGCTGATAGTGTTTAGTTATGCGTTGGTAAATATGTTTGATTTAGGGAAGTCAAACATATTTTAAGTGATAGTGTTTGACTTAGGGAGTCAAACATATTTTAAGTGAAATCGATCAATAAAAGCTCTTGCTTTTAATAATGGCATACTGTAATTATAAAATTGGGTTGTTATTTTAACTGATAGTGTTTGGTTGTGCATTGCTAAATAGGTTTGACTTAAGAAAGTCAAAAATTAAGAAGTTACAACTTAGCAGTTTGACTTAGGGAAGTCAAAAATCAAGAAGTTACAATTTGCGGCATTTGCTAAATAGGTTTGACTTAGGAAAGTAAAAAATCAAGAAGTTACAATTTATGGCATTTGCTAAATTTGTTTGACTTAGGGAAGTCAAAAATCAAGAAGATACAATTTGTGGCATTTGCTAAATTTGTTTGACTTAGTGAAGTCATAAATCAAGATGTTACAATTTGTGGCATTTGGGTTGTTCAGTCCTACTGTCAACACTAACACCATACAATTTTTTCATAAACAATACACCATTGTCAATACAATAAGATTTAATGCTAAAGCATTTGTATTTTGAACACATATAACATTATAACCACTGTGTTTGGTTTTGCTGATAGAAAGGGGTGTTTGCTTTTGCTGATAGAAACAGTACACCCAATAGCACAATACAAGAAGAGATTAAATGCTAAAATTGTGGAAAACTAGAAGGGGGGGAGGGGTTGAATAGTGTTACCGATTTTTCGTTAATTATAAAAGTTACTGTGTGAAAAACTTAGATTCAATCCTTTTGTGAAATCAACCAACACCAATATGAACACTAAACTATACTATCAAGTATAAACAATAAATATAAAGAGTGGAGATGGAAAGATCAAACCAAGACAACGAGATTTATAGTGGTTCGGTAACAAAGCTCTTCTTCGCCCTACTCCACTCCCCGAGTACCCAACTCGAGAGTTCTAAGCACAATGTCAACAAACTCCCTTCAGGCGGAGAAAATCGTACAACGTCGCTTATCACTATTTCGGACACTAAGCTAAATGTCGAGTACTAATCTAGCTAGTACCAATCTCACACGATCCACACGATCCTTACTAATCACACGATCTACACGATCCACACAATCTACTCTTGATCCACTTGATCAACACACTATCACACAAGCTACAAGAGATCTCCAAGATCTCAACAAGATCACAATGATCCACACACACAAGCTAAACAAAAGATGAACAACTTGATGTACACCTAGATACAACAAGCATGTAACAAATGTTACAAGTGCACTACACTAACACTACAACACCTTGTATCTTCTTGATACTTTGTGTTCTTCTCTTGCACTAGTAGAGGAATGAAGGTGATCACTTGGTTGGATGAAAGGATCACTCTTTAAACAAAAGAAACTAACTAAATGATTAAAGGAGAGGATATGTGATAAAGGATTTGAACTCAGAAAGTTGTGTGTGAAAAAAGGATGCCCGAAAACTGTGAAGTGGGCTGGTATTTATAGGCAGAAAAAATTTGCCCGATACAGAGGGACGGTACCACTAAATATATCACGATACCACTAAATTTAACGGTACCGTGGGAATTAGTGGTACCGTGCCAGACAAGAATGCTCATGTTTTTGTTTTTTGTGGTGAAGGTTTATTTGGAGAAGTTTGGAGCAGTTTTGGGGGGGAAAATAGCTGTTGGGAATTTTAAACTTATTTTTCCAATTAAAGCGTTTCTTTATAATTCAAAAATAATTTGTAAAATGTATTTTTGAAAAAATGTTTTATCACATTAAAAATGTGAAGTTTTGAAAGCAAATTCAATTCTTTGATCATTTGTTAAGTTTTAAATTTGTTTGTTCTTACCTAGAGTGATTTACGTCAAAACGGGATATTTCGACTAAAAAACTTGTTTACATTAATTTTAACGTAACGTGTTTTTATATTTTTTATCATCAAAACGTAGAGGTGTCGAAAAATAGAAATAATGTTTTTAGTCATTATTTGTATTAATAATCTCCCCCTTTTTGATGATGACAAAACATAAACTCATTTTAGGTGAAAATTAATTTTAACAAGTTTTTAAATTGAGTTTATATCCCATTTCTCCCCCTTTTTGTCGAAGCAAAAAGAATGTCGAGACGACGCTAAAGCTCCCCCTTGATGTATACTCCCCCTTGTTTGGAGGGCACCAAGGAATCGAGCATTGGTTTTTGCTACAAAACAAGGTTAGATAACAAATATACAAGATCTAACATGTAGCAACCAAGACAAATATCCAACCATAAAACAAAGAGGCTAAGTAGCCTAAAAATGAAAAGACAATCCAACCATAAAATAAGCCCATGCATTCATAACTTAAAAGAAAGATCATACATGAAGTATGACTACATCACAAGCAAGAAAAAAATAAACTACAAGAAGCACATATTAATCTTTAGTGACTTGAGAGGCCCTAATATTTGCTTCTAGTCCAAAAGGGATCCTAATCATTTATTCTTGAAAACTAAACATGAAAATGTTTAGTTGAATGGGCTATTGGTTGGTGGAGATGGTGGTATGATTGTAGGTTGCGGTGGTGTCAAGAGATGTTCAACATAGGAGAATATGAAGTGAATTTCATCTCTCAAAGAGAAGATGAGGTTGCGGTTGTGAAGACAACATAGGCAATTAGCACTATATATATCAACCGGATGGAGTTGGATAGGTTGGCCAATGATTGGAGATGGAGGTGGTGGTGAGTATATTGGTGATGGAGTTGGCATAGCATAATCCAATGGGGTAATAGGTGAGAGGGTGAGTGACACATCCATTGAGGATAGACGGGTACCAAAGGATGAGGAGGAAGATGAGGTAGTTCCATTGGATGAAGTCTTTGATGGAGCATTTGGTGGTGTGGGAGAGCAAGGAGTGCTTTGGGAAGGTGGTGTAACAATTCACATTTTCAGGTTACTATCCATTCTTGAATTAGTTTTTTTACTATTTACTGTTACTATTTACTTTTACTATTCATCTCGTAATTTTTTGTTTCATTTACCATGACAAGTTAGTTGATACTCGACGGGTCGTCCTGACGACGTACATTGAATCCATTCAGAACCGATTTCACAAAATCGTGTCTGAGATTTATGTTTAGGTTTAAACGTCATTCAAGCATCCCGATATGTCCATTCAACATTATAAACAATAGAAATATGTGTCTCTCGCATCTTACGACAATTCCACAAGTTTTGGAATTTTACGTTTTCCAGTTCTGCGTTTTACGCGTTTTAAACCTACGTTTCCAGTTCTAACAGCGTTTATGCAGCCCGATGAAACTTATCATTCATTTTATATATTAATATGGAGTATAATGATAAGTTTAATCATTTCTACAAGTTTCATATTTTTACGATACCCGGTTTTACGTTTCATGATTTAAATACTTAACGATAGCAATTACCGGGACAAAACTGACTCTGTAAAAACAAGATAACACCAAAACTCACCTAGTCACCCTCCCCCATTTATGTGATCACCTATAGGAAGGGGAAGTCACCATGTATGTGTCTTGAATATATGGCTTGATCTATTAGATGAATATATGTGCTAAACTTCTTAAGTAAGTCTTATTAAGATGAGAACATGTGTAAACCTTCATATGTAAGTCTTGAAACTAACCTCCTCAAAGGCCTATAAACCCCATCCCCTTGTTGTTTTTCGTCCATCACCATACACAAAACACTCTCCATTTGCTAGTTTACTTCAAGAGTTATTTAAGAGAACAAGTCCTTTATCAATTCCAAAGCTCTTGTCAAGATTTGTTTGATCCAAGTTATAGTTTCTTTCTTCCATTGGTGATCTCCAAGCCACACAAGAAGTGTTCTAGCAGAAGAATTCAAGTGCTTTCCCAAGTCATCTAAACTTAGTATCAAGAGGTTGAAGAATTTGGAATCTAGGGTTACTATTTCTTGTTCTAGTTCTTTGATCCTTGATTTCCTTTCTTATAGAAAGCCAAAAGTTGTAAGAAAGACTAACACACACTCTTTCTCAACATCATTTACATGTTTCTTATTCTTAATCTATGCTATATATGCTCTCTATATTGGATCAAGATGTACAAGTTGATAAAAACAAGTCTAAAACTTATAAACCATTTTATGTTATATTATGTTAACTAGTGTAAACTAATGAACTTATGTACAAATTTGCCACAAAACCGACCACATCTAGAATTTGTACTTTATATATTGTTGTAGACAAGGTTAAAATGAAAACATAGCAATTTGAATCACCCAAAACGAGTACACGAGTCAAAAGATACGGCCAAATGAAGTTACCAAAACAAAACCTAAAAGTTATTAAAACTTTCTGTGACAGAAAGTTAGAACACGAAAAACAAGGCACTTCTGGTCTGATTCATCAAAAAAGTAAAAACACAAATGTTTTCCGGAACGACGTTTTCTTCAAAAACACAGGGGCACGGGTCCAAAAAACGCACGATAAGGGCTGGACGTGCGGACTGTTTTAGACCCGAGACATAAACTTTCCAAAAATCTTTTCTTAAACGACCTAGTTCCCGAACTTGATAATTTACCAAACTTACCAAACTTCACTACTAACCTATAAGAGTCATTTAAATAAAATAAAATCATACACTTGACCTTCGGAATAGTGTTTTCTTAAATGACGGGAATAATGATCGTTTTAACCCTTTTTCCGCAACTTATAACCAAACACCATTTTTGACCATATTCATAAAGTATATACTCTTGTAATCGACGAGAACTTGTAAAACCATTTAATTTACTTATCATAACCCAAGGGCTATATAACCTTCGTCAGACTTTGAAAACGGCCATAGACTCATTTGCAAACTAAGTAACCACGTAAACTATATAATCAAATGACCAAAAACATATATTTTCTATATCGAGTGCTACAAAACTAGGGAGCTTCATGTGAGGGGTTTCATTTAGGTAAACGTATCGACGAGTTGCTGGATTTACGAATTAAAGTGTCCTAGCTCCTCGAACGTTTACTACATGACCTCTGAATTATGATGGCCCGAACGGTAGTACGAGATATATAAACTATAAATGTTTCATAAAACATTTCTATAAAACGACATACACAACCTACCAAGTACTACATCATAATCAATATAATGACATATATAGGCTCATTTATGTTTTCTTAGACATTATTCCAAACCTAAGTCGCAACGTTCTATTGTAGGTTGCACTTAGAGGTTTCCCGGCTTATCCATCGAACTCATTAAAGCACTAAAACACCATCCAACTCACGGTGAGTTCATAGCCCCACTTTCTATTACTTAATTGTTTTACAAACCCTTGGGGGAATACATGCTATTTTTAACCGAATACAATGCTTTGAAACTGTATGCTTATCTGATTGTTTTATTGTCACTAAGTACCATCATTGCCAAACATAAGGCCCCATATCATGAACCAATTAATCACTAGGAATAGTGAGCGCGAATTTTGTGAATAGGCCTATTGGGATTGACAAATCCCATTTGTGTTGACCAAGTACGTTCAAACAAACGCACTATATTTGAGAACCTAGGGTATAACTATAGGTGATGTATGAAATAAATAATCATATTAAACATATAAACGCAGCGGATAAACATCACCACACAACGGATCCATAGTGCCATATGATCAATCAAATATAATAAACACATAAACAAGTGAGATATACCTTTGAAGCGTGATCCGGGAGTCACCTAGAATATGTATGTGTCGACTTGTATATGAAACCCCAAGAGACCAATGAAGTTGATCTCCTCTATGTGTGAAACACACTACACGTCCTTGATCACCACCCGATGCTAGTCTAAACCCCGTAACAATGATTCTTGCTATGATCTACAATAGATGATATCAAGAAAAGATCAAAATCACAAAACCCTAGAGGTGTTTGTGTTGTGCCGTGGATATGGAGAGGGAGAGAGAAGGAGAGTTTGTTTAGTTTAGGTTTAATTGTAATCACTAATTGATTTGATCAAATCACTTTTGATCTTATCAATTACTATCTTACATTAAGACCCCTAGACAAGCTCCATAATCCCCTTTAGACCTCCCCTATGGCCGGCCACATTAAGGGCCCACAATGGGCTTGCCCGTTGTTGGCCCGGTCCAAAAACACTAAGTCTAACTTAGTATTTAATGACCCGTTGTCGATCTAGAGTTACGTAGTCGTTTATATATTGTAAATACGATATATACAATCTATAAAATGGTGTCTCTGTGTATAAGTGTGTGACCCCATAGGCTCACATATGTCTAGCCATATAATTAGTGATTATGACACGAGCATACTCCAACAGCTCCCACTTGCGACGTCATAATAATCAAGTAATTATACAAGCAATGGTTAGCGTCTAGCAACACGCCAAAGCCCCTAGAAATATGTGAGGTTAGTTTCTTAAACGTTTCATTTCAGATGGTTTATTTGTCATCTATCCTTTTGTTGCAGATACCGTGTTGAACATTAGACATGGATCAAAAGTCATTCTAATAGTTCAACTATTATGTTTCTCGATATAGATATTGAACAAGATTACCAAGTGAATTAAGATTCATCTTAATCTCATTTGGGTACGGCCATACAAACATCTGTTCAATTCATCGAGGGGCCCAATAGTATCTAACTCCAAAACATGTGGAGGAACAAATCCTGTTTTGACTACACGTGTCATTCACATGCTTCATATCACTCCTGATAATGGCCTTTATAACTACCTTATTCAGGACAGCGTTTAACCATATCAAGGAATGAAATTCCACACATGCAAGACCTGCTTGCATCTCAAGTCTAAGGATAAGAGACAAAACCTCTTGCGAGATTCACTATTGACGACGATCCATGTAGTGAATTCTCGTAGGTTGGGTCAATCCAATGTTCATCCCAATGAACAACATGTGAGTGTGGCAAATAAATCACCAACACGCTCACATTTGTCTTAATTTGATGATACTCCCGTATCGTCAACCGACAATGGATAATTTTAGAATAAATAAATTATTCATGGATTAAACATGCAAATATAGAACACAGTAGTATAAATGAAGACGATCATACCCGGTATATCAATTCATTGTATAATACGACTGCTTACAGTTCCATTATCCAAATACTAAAAACAGATATGCATAAGACTACTCATAGGTCGGGATCCGATGTTCCCACTATGATCGAATCATGTTGTACAAGACAACAAGTAGTCATCTGAGTAAACTTTGAGAATACTTGTTTCAAAACTCATGAAAGGTTTGAATGATGATTGTCCTTTGTATGTGCACATTCAAGTACAAGACGAGTATCGCAACAATACATTCCATAGGGTGTTTGAAGCCAGCAAAACACCTACTTTAGATAGTCATCTGAATAGTTTCTCAAACTATAAAGTATTCTTATTCTTTTAATGTATAACGCATTAATGCTCTCAGTCGAGCACATCTAGTCAGCAATGCCATCATTCATGATGACATCCTACCATGACTAGGGTTGAGTATTATCTCAGTTAAATAAGCATCAGCGTATGCAAACAAAACAGAGCTCCTCAATTATCCGTAAACGTTTGAACATATCTTTGGTCCTATGTAGGTCCAATATAATGTTCGTTTAACAATTATCTAACGACTTTCACTTAGATATTGGTTGTTATCAACTCATCTTGCATTCATGCAAATGATAAATATATAGTCCAATACTTAATATGACTTACATGATGAATCCTTTAGTCAAACTTAAGATTTCCAATCATGTGTTCAATCTCATCAAGTAAGATTGATCATTGAGACTCCCCTCAATAACTTGTCATATTGTGTTTAGACTTAATAACCGCTTATGTTTATTCTAATAAACATATATATAATAAGGTTATATGTTTTATTTTATAAATCCCTCAAGAGAAACTTCATTCCAAGCTAAGGATTAAAGTCTAGCTTAGGTGGAATATTGTTTCTAATATGTCAATGACATATGAGATTTAAGAAAATAAATAAAATGCTCCAACTTGCTCTCAGTGTACTTAGGAGTAATCTTATTAATCAAAATCAAGTTAATGATTTTATGATTAACACAAGATCTCTGCTCCTAGATGCATGATCTAATCCACACATGGATTCTTTTATCTTGTATACTTAATAAAGATTACATGGATTCATAAACCCTTTTGATTACTCATCGTCCTCGCAAAGGTAATCAACAAGAAAAGTGTTTTGATATCCTATTGTCATATTTCATATACATGAAATCAGGTATGACAATTAATCGTCTTTATACATTTAATGTTTGTAGCTAGGAAGATTTAATCATAGTCAATTTATTGAGTACGAGTAAACTCCATTTACTACACGTGCATTAAATGTGTGTACAAGTTTGTCCTTTTGAGTCTTCTTATCAAGAAACTCATTCTTAACCTCACAGTCTAACTGATCAGTAAGATATCAATCAAACTCCACGAGTGATTGTCTTTCAAGGACTGCATCTTAACATTCATAGTTTTGAGCTACTCATTAGATACAATATCTGATAATGCATCTCAGTAGTTAGCGGGTTTACCATGATCCTCTAACTTATGTCCCTCAGCATTGATATAAAAACTATATCATTCAGGTGCAAGAGGTATCCTTGTGGATTTATGAATGAGAGATATCAATCTATGGTTTAACATATCCATGTTCAACCTTAGTATGACATTAGCAAGTGTACTCAGAAGGTTGTGTATTTAGTTCTTGAACAACTTCAAGGTCTAAAGGTACTCCCACTTGCTTTTGTATGTAGAGACTAATCTCTAGATACTAAGCATCTTGAGTAACAATAAATTGTTTTCAAGTGGGACATCCAAAATACACCGTTAGTTCTTGACTCTAGTTTGTTAATTACTTACTCTTAAGTAGTTAACAAATTCAGAACTTCAATTAAGACATAATGAGATTCATCCCATGCCATAATACAATGGTGTCTTAAATTTCTTCTGGGTTGGAATCATATTGAGTGTACACATGGCACATCCAATTTCTAACCTTGATAGCTTTGGAGGTAAAACAGTTTAAGTTATCAAAGATCAAACAATATCAATAGTGTTTGATTTTCCATGATGGACATACCATAAAGTTGTGGTATTCCATGAGGACTGACGTTGTGAGACTATCACACAACTCATTAGATGAACTTATACTTTTGGGCTTACATATCTACCAACCAAGTCAAACCAGATGGTATCAATAGTAATTTTAGCCTATTGCATACTTTACTTCATGTGTATGTTTTGACTAGAAAACATAAACATTTAATATTATACGTCGTAAGTGTACATGTCCTAACAAGAAGACATAACAAATCAACGTCTTACTTTACGTTATAAGTCTTTCAAGAATTAACAGAATTGATGTTTGTGTCTTTACAAGAGACCTAAACATATTCAACTAAAGTAATTACGAGCGCCGACTCTTGGCCTCAATAGTATATTCAAGTTAATTTTGTACTTCATGATTATGAGTTTACAAGAAAACATAATCATATTTACTAAACAATTCAGTGAATATGTTGAAGTAGCTTTTCATGATATCTTGATATTTGTTCTAATTAGGGCAACATACATTTTATGTGTAGAAGTCCTAGTAGAATTTTAGTTTCTTACCTTGCAGTCAAGAAAAACTATTAGTCATATTGTTATATGTTGTACCTTGCACACAATTAAGATTTCTCCCACTTGTGCATGGCACAACATCGTGAGAGCATGCAAACAACACTACGCTCGTTTGTTTGTATGAGCAATATGACAATGTATAAGATAACATATGATTTTTAGTCAAAAATCAAAATATAGATATGTAGAACTTTATCGTTTGAATAATGAATCATGCATAACAATTTTATAGATAACATTTCAGGAAGCAACATCAGGAACGTGACAAGTTATCATATAAAACTTATGTAATGGTTCTTATATAAACTATGATGCTTAACACGTGGAAAGTAATGTATTATTTCAAGACAATCTGGAAATAAGATGGGCAACTTGCAAGTAATAAAGCTTACAGCTCCCACTGGATTAGACAACATTACATGTGTTACGTCACCAGTAATATAATCACGTAGCTCCCATTGGATTAGACAACATTACATGTGTTTCGTCACCAGTGGAGAGTGATCGGCGATTAGATACTTTCCTTCTTTCATTGAATATCTACACATTATTGCTAATGTGAGTCACTTTGACTAGTAAACATGTACTTAGGTATTCAAGGAAGTGCATCAAGTTCTAACATATAGATGATGGGCTAGCCATCATTGCTATTTTAACTTGAAAATAGGCATGCATTTCCTCCAAACTTGGTCTACCATACCACAAGGGTATGTAGTACCACAATAGATTTATTGGGTTAAGACAAACTGCTAGGTAATCATGCTAGTAATTGCCTTTACCACTTTGCGGTTTATTGATATTTCCGTCTTCTAATTATTTAAACTCATTTTAGTTTGGTAGCTATAGAAACATGTTCTTTAGTTATCCAAATATCTTATATTTCTACAATGTTTCAAAACCGAAACTAGGGTTATAAAACAACGTTGAAGGAATAAGATGTGTAACCATACTTAACCGTTTTGACTTTTACAAGACATCACGATTTCTAGAGTAGGTGTTCTTTGAGTTTTATTAGAATTAGGAAAATTCAAATATTCCTATTATGGCTTTTCCTCATAAAGAAAAAGGATAGGAACAAGTCTCTTTCTTACAAGGAAAGAATGACTCAGTTCGTACTTTTAACAAGAAAAGAACAAACTTTTGTTTACGGTTGTGTTGCATTGATTCATTAATTGAATTTACAAAGTTCAATTTTAGTATTTTCGATAATTATCCTTTTATAAATTAACTACCCCATGTTTATAATATAAAACAATTAATTTACGAAAAGGCTAAGATCCACATTGTGCTTCTACTATCACATCAGTTGATCTGCTAGCAATAGTAGATTCAATTGGTAGGCGACGATCACCAATTGTATTACATGTACAACTCTTAGATCCTTATGGGACTCATGGCATCTAGTGTCAAACAGCTAGTGTCATGTAGGCATGTTTAGTCCCATCTATGCCTCGGGTCAAGGTCTAACCGCTTAACTCGATTAAGTCATCCAATTTGAAAACGTGTGATAATATATCTAGGTCTCACGCATAGAGAATAGTCACCTTGGGTTACAATTCAACCTAGGTCCCACGCATAGGCAAAAAGTAATTGCAAGTGTCCTCAAAATTGGACGGCATGACTTAAATTTTGACGGGTAAATATTGTTATGTGGATCAAAAGCGTGTACGAAAGAAGCATGCATTCATTCTTCGTAGCACAAGTTAAAAACTTTTCTTAACTTAAGTCTAATCATTGTTTTAATTTATGTGTGTCAAGTTGTCCATTTCAAGACTAATATTTATCCTATGTGGATTATTATTTAGTTTGGACAATACAAATAAATAAATAAACAAACAATCTCAACCGGTTTAAGTGTTGTTTATATAGAAAACAATGATTTTAAGTTTCAAATCATATTTAAACTTAGTTAAACTAAATCATAAGACTTAGTTCAAAATGGTTTATGTTTTGTTTTAAGTTTTATGAAAACAATTTTCGTTTTTCATGTAGTCACAACCATACAAAAAACAACCAAACAAACATACAACCACAATATGCAAAGCCTCAACCGATGAAAATCCTATGCTTGGTCTTGTGAGCCATCACAAGAACCAAGAGTCCACTAGGGACTAATATCACAACCACATGGAGGGCTCCCACTTGCTCTAAGACAATCATGAGCAAATAAAAGGCCCATTATGCACATGAACCTCAGTTTCTGTCAGCCCAGTTTTTCTGTTTTGCAAGGCCCAAAAGCCCAGGAAGATCACCTCCTCATGATTCGGCCCAGTTGACAAAGTTGTAGCCCTATGTCTTGTGGACCTGCACCAAAAATTTTAGAAAAAAATACCTTACCAATCAGCAGGTAAGCACGTTTTCCCAACAGGTGTCCAGCAGCAACTTTCAGTCTACAACTCTTCAATTTTTCGCCTTTTGCTTCCAAGCTCTTGTTTACAATACATATAAAGTAAAATACAACTAATCTACTTTGTATCTACTGTAAAATGCCCAAACATTGGAAAAAATAAAATTGAAATACATTACAAAAGTGCCGAAACAATGGCAAACCCCAAAACTAGAAAAACCAACCAACAATCACAATCACAACGCACAAGTGGTCTAGGTTTTCATCGGCTTTGCATATGAACACATAATAATACATTCAAATAAAGATTATTACATGGTGTTGGATAACTCCATGGACAAACATGCATGTATTTGCCATGGATAACAAAATAAATAACAAGAATTAAATTGTTAGGCAACGAATCGAAGAAATAATTAACAAGAATTAAAACCCCGAATGGTACGCGTGACAAATGGCCAAAGACTCAAACCCCACTGATGTTAGGACCTTCTTAACACCATTTTACCACAGAAAAATAAGCCTCATGGGCTGATTTGAAATCGGGTTAAAAATCTTCCAAAAAACGCGTTTTTAGGCCATTTTACGGGTACCGATCAAGTAAATAAACAACGTATGCATAACAAATGGCCATAGGATCAAAAAGTCCAGATCTTAAGACTTTAATTAAGTCGACATATTCAGAATATTCAAGCCCTAGGGGCTGTTTTAAAATCACACTTTTAAATCCATTAAAAAACAACGTTTTTAGCCATTTTTACGCATACAAGATGATCATATGACAACATATGATGGCTCGTGATACCACTATAGGTGATGTATGAAATAAATAATCATATTAAACATATAAACGCAGCGGATAAACATCACCACACAACGGATCCATAGTGCCATATGATCAATCAAATATAATAAACACATAAACAAGTGAGATATACCTTTGAAGCGTGATCCGGGAGTCACCTAGAATATGTATGTGTCGACTTGTATATGAAACCCCAAGAGACCAATGAAGTTGATCTCCTCTATGTGTGAAACACACTACACGTCCTTGATCACCACCCGATGCTAGTCTAAACCCCGTAACAATGATTCTTGCTATGATCTACAATAGATGATATCAAGAAAAGATCAAAATCACAAAACCCTAGAGGTGTTTGTGTTGTGCCGTGGATATGGAGAGGGAGAGAGAAGGAGAGTTTGTTTAGTTTAGGTTTAATTGTAATCACTAATTGATTTGATCAAATCACTTTTGATCTTATCAATTACTATCTTACATTAAGACCCCTAGACAAGCTCCATAATCCCCTTTAGACCTCCCCTATGGCCGGCCACATTAAGGGCCCACAATGGGCTTGCCCGTTGTTGGCCCGGTCCAAAAACACTAAGTCTAACTTAGTATTTAATGACCCGTTGTCGATCTCGAGTTACGTAGTCGTTTATATATTGTAAATACGATATATACAATCTATAAAATGGTGTCTCTGTGTATAAGTGTGTGACCCCATAGGCTCACATATGTCTAGCCATATAATTAGTGATTATGACACGAGCATACTCCAACAATAACGGCAAATTATACAGGGGCGATAAACAAGCCAATTGATTTTGGTACACGTTAACGTTTTGGTTGCATGAGCTTAGTGAAATAATAACTGTTTTGTTTTCAAACCATGAGTATGAGTCTAGTTAACTCACACTACAAACATATTGTGTTCAACCACTTAATAAACTCTATGAATTTCAATAAACCTTTGTGTTGACAGTTTTAAGCATGTATTTCAGGTCCATGATGATAGAGGCTGGCACGGAGGGGCACATAATTAATCAAGAAGGCTATAACTATTTTATCATTCGATAAACATCAAATACTTATTATTGATGTATTTTGTAAACATGGAACCAACTCGGACTTATCTTTTTAAACTCTGATATATTTTATAATTCGAATGATAAGCCTTTTATTTTAAACGACTTGATTAGAGATCGTTTTCTGTTATTATAACTGTTATACCAAGAAGTAACACCCAGTTTGAATTCCGCTTCATAGCCGAAACTGGGGGTGTTACAGATTGGTATCAGAGCTTTGGAATTGGTATCAATTGGGGGTGTTCCTCACCTTGGGGAGCACCAGTCCTATTTGTGAAAAAGAAAGATGGATCATTAAGAATGTGTATCGACTACCGTAAACTAAACAAATTAACAATAAAGAACCTATATCCACTACCCAGAATCGACGATCTATTCGACCAATTACAAGGTTCAACCTATTACTCAAAAATTGACCTACGATCAGGTTACCATCAAGTTAAGGTTCGTGAGGAAAATATTCCGAAAACGGCCTTCAGAACACGATATGGTCACCACGAGTTCCAAGTAATGCCATTTGGTTTAACTAACGCACCGGCAGTATTCATGGATCTCATGAATCGGGTGTGTAAGCCATATCTAGACAAATTCGTGATTGTATTCATCGATGATATCCTCATCTACTCTAAAAACGAGAAAGAACACAAAGAACACCTGAGAACAATTTTAGGATTACTTAAGGAAGAGAAATTGTATGAGAAATTTTCAAAATGTGAATTTTGGATTTGTTTGGTACAATTCCTTGGGCATGTGATTGACAATAAAGGTTTACATGTCGATCCCGCTAAAATTGAAGCTATCAAAGATTGGCCAACACCTACCACACCTTCAGAAATTCGTCAATTTCTTTGTCGGGCCGTGTATTACCGAAGATTTATCGAAGGATTTTCCTCAATAGCCAAACCTTTGACCAAGCTAACTCAGAAAAACAAGAAGTATGTTTGGAACGAAGACGAAGAAGAAGCTTCTCAAACTCTAAAACAAAAACTTTTTAGTGCTCCTATTCTAGCATTGCAAGATGGGATCGAAGATTTTGTAGTCTACTGTGTTGCATCGCACCAAGGATTGGGTGCCGTGTTGATGCAACGTGAGAAAGTCATGGCTTATGCTTCGCGACAACTCAAGATTCATGAAGAAAACTACACCACTCATGACTTAGAGTTAGGAGCTATAGTCTTTGCATTAAAAATCTGGAGACACTATCCATACGGTACTAGATGTACTGTGTTCATCGATCACAAAAGTCTTCAACACATCTTGAACCAAAAAGAACTAAACATGACGCAACGTCGATGGTTGGAATTGCTAAGTGATTACAACTGCGACATTCGCTACCACCCGGGAAAAGCAAACGTAGTAGCCGACGCCCTGAGCCGAAAGGAACGGGTTAAACCACTACGAGTCCGAGCACTAGTCTTGACCATAAATTCGAACTTTCCCACTCAAATTCTCCACGCTCAAGCTGAAGTGGTGAAACAAGAAGACATTAAAAAGGAAAAATTAGACGGCATGATACAAAAGAAATTCGAAACCCGTTCAGACGGAACTCTATGTTTCAAGGGTCGAAGTTGGTTACCACTCTATGGTGGCCTACGAGACTTAATCATGCACGAATCCCACAAATCCAAATATTCCGTACATCCAGGATCCGATAAGATGTATCAAGATCTTAAACTACTCTATTGGTGGCCAAACATGAAAGCCGATATTGCTACATACGTTGGCAAATGTCTTACGTGCTCCAAAGTAAAAGCCGAACATCAAAAACCATCCGGTCCATTGCAACAACCAGAGATTCCTATGTGGAAATGGGAACGAATTACAATTCCATCTGGGTCATAGTTGATCGTCTCACAAAATCCGCACACTTTTTACCAATTAAAGAGACATACAAAATGGATCAGTTAACCAGACTGTACATTAAAGAAGTAGTCTCAAGACATGGTGCACCGATCTCTATCATATCTGACCGAGACGGCAGATTCATCTCAAACTTCTGGCAGTCACTCCAAGACGCCTTTGGAACAAATCTAGACATGAGTACAGCGTATCACCCTCAGACCGATGGTCAGAGTGAACGAACCATTCAAACGCTGGAAGACATGCTTCGAGCTTGTATAATCGATTTTGGAAATGGTTGGGATAACCATTTTCCATTAGTCGAATTCTCCTATAACAACATTATCACGCAAGTATCAAGGCAGCACCATTTGTGGCACTTTACGGATGAAAGTGTCGGTCACCTGCCTGTTGGGCCGAAGTGGGAGATGTTCAACTCACTGGTCCAGAACTCATTCGTGAAACAACGGAGAAGATTGTACAAATCAGAAATCGACTTCAAGCCGCAAGAGATCGACAGAAAAGTTATGCCGACACATGACGCAGACCCCTGGAATTCCAAGTCGGAGATAGGGTTATGCTAAAAGTCTCGCCTTGGAAAGGCTTAATACGATTCGGTAAATGAGGAAAACTAAACCCAAGATACATCGGTCCATTCAAAATTTTAGCAAGGGTTGGTCCAGTGGCGTACAGACTTGAGCTTCCGTCGGAACTCAGTAGTGTACATCCCATTTTTCATGTATCTAATCAAAAGAAATGTTTGTCAGATGAATCGCTTGTTATTCCACTCGATGAAATTCAACTCGACGATGATCTACAATTCATCGAAGAACCAATAGAAATCATGGACCGAGAGGTCAAACAACTAAAACAAAGTCGAATCCCAATTGTCAAAGTCCGATGGAACTCACGACGTGGTCCAGAATACACATGGGAACGAGAAGACCAGATACGTCAGAAATACCCACACCCTTTTGTCAACAATGCTTCAATGACTAACACAAAATGATCTCCGAGACGGAGCTCTTTTAACGGGTGGAGACTGTAGCAATTCACATTTTCAGGTTACTATCGATTCTCGAATTATTTTTTCACTATTCACTTTTACTATTCATCTCGTAAATTATTATTATTTTTTCATTTATCATGACAAGTTAGTTGATACTCGACGGGTCATCCTGACGACGTATGTTGAATCCATTCAGAACCGATTTCACAAAACCGTGTCTGAGATTTACGTTTAGGTTTAAACGTCATTCAAGCATCCCAATATGTCCATTCAACATTATAAAGAATAGAAATATGTGTTTCTCACATCTTACGACAATTCCACAAGTTTTGGAATTTTACGTTTTCCAGTTTTGCGTTTTACGCGATTTACGCGTTTTAAACCTACGTTTCCAGTTTTAACAGCGTTTAAGCAACCCGATGAAACTTATCACTCATTTTATATATTAATATAGAGTATAATGATAAGTTTAATCATTTCTACAAGTTTCATATTTTTACGATACCCGATTTTACGTTTCGTGATTTAAATACTTAACGATAGCAATTACCGGGACAAAACTGACTCCGTAAAAACAAGAAAATACCAAAACTCACCTAGTCACCCTCCCCCATTTATGTGACCGTCTATAGGGAGGGGGAGTCACCATGCATGTGTCTTGAATATAGGGCTTGATCTATTAGATGTGTTGGGTCAATTCAGTTCCCAAGCGGCCTGACAACAAGGATTTGAATACAAATTAGTTCAAGTGTTAAACAACCGTGAACACTCTCAGGTCACTGAGTGAACAGTCACTCAGTGAGTTATCTTCAGGATGCTTAGGACGAGTCTAAGAAGAAAGATTCACCATTCAGTGAGACGGAACTCCCTGAGTGTTACTTAAGCCAAAGAAGAAGATAATGGGTTCAGTGAGTGATGACAATAACTCACTGAACCCAGTCTCCTCAATAACTATAATGATTGAAGATTGAAGACTGAAGACCTAGACTGAAGAATCTAAAGTCTCAAAGAAAGGCGGGATTAGGCGGGAAGAGTTTGAAAAGATAAGGAGAAGTCCTTCTCAGGCCAAAGTCAAACTTTCCCTGAAAGGCTTAAGAACAAGAACAGTGTTATCACTGACATTCAGAAAGCAGTATTAACCGATTCCCAAAATAGATTCTTGGAACTGTGAAAAAATACTATTGTATTTTGTCCAGACTAGCTAGGTCATTCTTTTTGTATTTTTAGTCACGGGTGCTCTTTTATACATGTGTATAAATAGGATCATAAGGGAGAAAAGTGGATAAGTTTTGTGCATTAAAAGCTTAGACTTTCACAAAACCACTTTTCTCCCCCAAATAGCAACCTAGTCCCTGAGATAGCTCAGTGGTTCATTCATTGTTGCCACTCAAGCATAGCTTGAGTTTAGTGAGAAGAGCATACAATACCTTGTCGTTTCAATCCCAAGTGTTATTTCCGCTAACACTTGGGTATAGATTCTTTTGATTAATTTCTAATAAGAATTTAAATGTTGAAAAAATTGTGTTTTTATCTTTACGTTTTATTTATTTGTCTAAATTAATCAATACATTAAATCAGTCATGGAACACAATTAGATTAACTTTGTAGTTATTTCTGCTTGTGTAACGGGAACAACAAGTGGTATTAGAGCCTCTGGTTTGTAAAATATTTCCAAAAACTAAAGAGTGCTCAAAAGGTTTTTAAAACCAAGATCCTACTATGGCTGATATGAATGTGCCCCAGCTCGTTTATAAAAAGGGAGGAAGCTATTCAGCTGTTGCTCCCAGACTTGAAGCTGGAAAATTTAGCAAGTGGAAAAAGCGTATGCTTTACTACTTGACTGGTATGGAACAATACTACATCACTTGTATCAATGAAGGTCCTTATGTCCCTAAGACTGCTGAAGGGTTACCTAAACCTGAAGCTCAGTGGACCATTGATGAGAGAAGGGTGGTCAATCAAGACCAGCGCCTGAAAAGCATTATTGTATCTTGTCTTCCTGACGATACAATGGAATCAGTCATTAACTGTACAACAACCAAACAAACTTGGCTTGACTTGGTTCATAGCTTTGAAGGTCCCTCAGATACCAAGGAAAATAGGATCATGGACCTGAAACTTGAGTATAACACTTTCAGGGCAAAAGACTCTGAAAGCTCTCTCAGACCTATACCAGATACAAAACCCTGATAAATGAATTATCAAATGATGGTGTAGTTTTGTCTAACCATGAGATCAATGTTGGCTTTGTCAACAGTCTCCCTGAGAAGTGGTTAAACTTTTTTCAGGGCCTCAGGAATGCTAACCACATTCAGACCCTTAAGCTCCCTGAGATCTATAGGAAGTTTGTCTATGAGGACAACTTAATCTCCAGGAGATATCCTGACTCAAAGAAAGCTCTTGAGACCAAAAAGGCCCTGACTACCTCACCCATATCAACTGCCTTTTATTCTAATGGTGTTGTGCAGGATTTTCAAGAGGATTATGATGATGAGGTTGATGAAAGAACTAGTGAGGAGTACCTAAATGATTGACACTTGGAATTTTAAGAAAGGGCACTCCTTGCTAATTCAAAAAGGTTTATCAAAAGAAATTAGTCAAACTTTTCAAAAGCAAAAGCAAATGAAACCACTGAATGTTTCAAATGTGGTAAAAAGGGTCATTTTGCTAAAGAATGCTTTTCAAAAACCATCTCAGAACCCTCTTATAAATTTTCTGGAAATAGTTCTTCATCAGGAACTAGCAAGTTTCAACCTAAAATGCTTCAGTCTTCCCAACATTTTCAAAACAATACTGTTCAAAAGGGTCAAAAAGATTTTGAAGCTAAATATAGAAAAGCTAAGGCTAAACTTGCTCTCCTTGAGGCCAATCCCTCAATGTCTCAGGCTGCTCAAACTTCCAAGCCTGTTCAGACAAAGAACAAGGTTCTAGTGGCTGAAGCCTATGACTGGGATGAAGAAGAGGTCTCATCAGATGATGAAGAAGTTAGAGTGAGTGCACTAATGGCACTTTCAGATAGTGATCAACTGGCTGTTGGAAAAAGCCATGCAAGAAATGGAGAATGGCTAAACATAACCATGAAAAAGGTAAATATTTTACTTTATATGGATGATGATTCTTATTGGCAGTCTTACATGAATTATATTAATGTAGATCTTAAGTTTGTTGAAGAACAAAGGTTTAATTTGCTTTCAAAATATCACAATCTTGTTCAAGAATTAAATAAGTGTAGAGATGAATTGCTTGTCTTAAAACAAGCTAAGCTAGAAGTTGTTACACTTCAAATTCAAAACACTGAGATTTTGAAACAAAATCAATCTCTTCAAAATGAACTTAACAAAGAAAAAGCTGTCATAGAAAGCTGGACTAAAAAGAATCCTAAAGTCTATGAAACTGTGAGTCTTATTCCTAGTGAAAACAAGAAAGTCATAGGAGAAGACCAACTCACTGAATCCCCCAGTGAGAGTCACAGTGAAAAGGCCTTTATCCCAGCTAGCATATCTTTTGAGCTGGAAATGATACCCAAGTCTAGTGACTGGATTGTCAGAAATAACCCAGTCAGTAAGTTGCCTAACTTTGAGACTGGAAAAATCTTGCATCCTGAAAGTCAGGCTATAAAAGATATGCTTGGTCTCACTGCTAAACTCAGTAACACTGAGTCAGTCAATGAGTCTGAATCAGAATCACTTGCACCACTCCCACCTCTGAAAGTCCTTCAGGGAGCTGCACCTTGCTCAGACCTTACACCATTAGTTTACTCTCAGCATTCTCCAAAGGAGAAGTCAGGAATGGGTAAAACCATCCTGAAAAGGCAAACACCTGAAGTCTCAGTTCCTACTAATGACTCAACAACTTCAGTCCCTTCTGAAGTAAAAACTGAAAGCCCTGACTCAAAGTATGATCAGTTGGCTGAGCTTGTCAGGAAGCTGAGTGAGAAGATTGAATCTTCTGAGAAACCTTCTCAATCTAAGATGAAGGAGCCCAAATCAGCTTCCTCAAGCACCACCAAACCAAAACCATCAAAACCTCAGCAGAGATGTGAGCTTTGTAACTATACAAATCATTCTACTGATGATTGCTATAGAATCCTCTTTTGCATGGTATGCAAAAAGGAAGATCACAGAACTTCTGATCACTTGTCATACACAACCACATCCAAAGCTGCAAACTTTAAAGCACAAGCTTTTAAGTATCCCTTTGATTCTAAGCAGAAGCAGAAACAAAAGGCTAAGCCTTTTTCACCTTGCCCACATTGTGGCTTCAATGACCACCTTCCTGAGTATTGCCTTATGGACATAAGTTGTGACATATGTAGAAATCCCACTCATGACACCTCAGGACATGAGAAGGTCATTCAGACCAGAAGAGGTATGACCAAGCCATCCTCTTAGTCTACTGAGTCCACATCTGCAATCAAATGCAAAATTTTTGGAAGCTCATTCCATTCAACCACTGACCATGCATCAATTGTTACTTTTAAAAAGGCCATTAAAGCTAAGCCCTCCAAAAAGAGGGGTCCTAGAAAGAACTGACACAGTTTACTATTTGTGCAGAGACATGACAGGGAGCCAGTTTGGCATCTAGATAGTGTATGTTCAAGGAGCATGACTGGTGTGAAAGAATATCTGCGCAAGTATGTAGAGGAACCAGGACCTCAGGTGGTATTTGCTGTTAACTCATCATGTCTCACTGAAGGTTATGGTTCAGTAAACTGTAGTGGTATAGTCTTTACTAGGATAGCTTATGTCAATGGTCTTAAGTACAATTTAATCAGTGTCAGTCAACTATGTGATGCAAAATACATAGTTCAGTTTGATGATAAGCAAGGTACCATCTTCAATGCAAATAAGGAAGTAGTCCTCATTGCACCAAGAAGACAAGATGTTTATGTGTTAGACATGTCTACTCTAACTCAGAATGGAACTTGTCTCTTTGCTAAGGCCACTGAAACTCTCAACTGGCTTTGGCATAAGAGACTCTCCCATCTGAACTTCAAAAACATAAACTATCTTGCCAAGCAAAACAAGGTCCTTGGCTTGCCATCACTTGTGTTTTCAAAGGATAAACCCTGCTCTGCCTGTGAAAAAGGTAAACATCATAGAGCATCCTTTAAAACCAAGCAAAACTTTTCCATCAAAAACTGCCTTCATCTTCTCCATATGGATCTCTTTGGGCCCATCAGTCCTAGATCCATTAACCATGAGAAGTATACTCTGGTCATTGTGGAAGAATACTCAAGATACACTTGGGTTTACTTCCTAACCAAAAAGAGTCAGGCAGCTGGAACAATCATGTCCTTTGTCCGGAACATTGAGAATCAGAATGACATAAAAGTCAAACAAATCAGGACTGACAATGGGACTGAGTTCAGAAACCATGAACTTGAATGTTTCTGTGATGAGAAAGGTATTTCCCAAAAATTTTCCTCCCCTTACACACCTGAACAAAATGGTGTTGCTGAAAGGAAGAATAGAACACTCATTGAAGCTGCGAGGTCAATGCTAAATGGATCAGTCCTATCCAAACACTTTTGGACTGAAGCAGTCAAAACTGCCTGTTACACACAAAACAGATCCATCATTGTCAAGAGACATAGCAAAACCCCTTATGAGTTATTCAAGGGAAGAATCCCTGACATCAGCTATTTTCATGTCTTTGGGTGTCCTGTGTTTATTCATAATCACAAGGATCACTTAGGGAAATTTGATGCTAAGGCTGATGATGGATACTTAATAGGATATTATCTAGTCTCTAAAGCCTTCAGGGTGTTCAATACAAGGAGACAGCAAACTGAGGAAACATTCCATGTTACCTTTGATGAGAGTACTGAAGCAATCAGATTCTCAAACACCTCAGTGGAAGAGATAGGTATTGATGATTCATCAAGATATCCTCCTGATGAATATCATCCTGATAGTAATCCTTCCACTCAGTATCAAGCAAATGCTGATATCTCCTACTACATTGTCCCTCATAACCTTCCTTACCTAACCATCACTGAGTTTGTTGAAGCACAGACAAGTACTGATGCAATCAATCAGTCTGAACAAAGTGCTCAGGAACCAATCAATCTCAGTGATCAGCCAAGTTTGTCAGACACTCAAGATCCTGAAGATCATCAAGTGTCTGCACCAGAACCCACACCTCTACCCAATCAGGCCTCCACAAGTTCCAATCAGTATCCAAGACCTCAGGACAGTTGGACGAGGTCTAAAGATATAGAACTTGTCAATATAATTGGAGAGCCTACTGAAGGCATGCTTACTAGAAGCATGGCTGCAAGATTAAAGGCAGCCTCAACCAATGAATGCCTATTTGTGGATTTCATTTCCACCATTGAACCTAAAAGTGTCAAAGAAGCACTTAAACATCCTAGTTGGGTTCAGGCTATGCATGATGAACTGGAACAGTTTGACAGAAACAAGGTAATGACCTTGGTCAAATGTCCTCAGGATGTTTCAGTCATTGGCATGAAATGGGTGTTCAAAAACAAAACTGATGAAAATGACATAGTCATTAAAAACAAGGCCAGACTTGTAGCCAAAGGCTATAATCAACAAGAAAGCATTGACTATGAAGAGACATTTGCACCAGTGGTAAGGATGGAAGCCATCAGGATCTTCCTTGCATTTGCAACCTACATGAACTTTAAAGTGTACCAAATGGATGTAAAAAGTGCATTCTTAAATGGTTCACTGAAAGAAGAAGTTTATGTTCAACAACCTCCTGGATTTGAAAGTAGTGAGTTTCCTGACTATGTCTACAAGCTTGACAAAGCCCTTTATGGACTGAAATAAGCTCCTAGGGCATGGTATAAAACTCTCTCAGCCTTCCTCATCTAAAACAAATTTGTCAGAGGCAAGATAGACAACACATTGTTTATCTATAGGACAAATGGAGATGTCATTCTTGTTCAAGTATATGTGGATGACATCATATTTGGCTCAACTAGTTATAAACTTTGCAAACAGTTTGAAAAACTGATGGCAAAGAAATTTGAAATGAGCATGATTGGAGAACTGACTTACTTCCTTGGACTGCAAATCAAGTAGACTGATAAGGGAACTTCTATCAGTCAAGAGAAGTATACTAGAAGCCTACTGAAAAAGTATGAGCTCAGTGATTGTGCCTCAGTGAAAACTCCCATGGTTCCTCCAAACAACCTAGGTCCTGACCTTGCTGGTAAACCAGTCAATTAAACTCTATTTAGAGGAATGATTGGGTCACTGATGTACTTACTTTCATCAAGGCTTGATATCCAATTCTCAGTCTATTTGTGTGCCAGATATCAATCTGACCCAAGAGAATCACATCTCACAGCTGTGAAAAGGATCCTTAGGTACCTGAAAGGTACTCCAAGTCTTGGATTGTACTATCCTAAATGTTCAGGCTTTGATCTCAAAGGGTACTCAGACTCTGACTATGCTGGGTGCAACATGGATAGAAAAAGTACCTCAGGCTCCTGCCAATTCCTTGGTGGGAAATTAGTCTGTTGGAGTGCTAAGAAGCAACAATCAGTTGCCATGTCCTCAGCAGAAGCTGAATATGTTGCAGCAGCCAGTTGTTGTGCAAATGTACTATGGATGAAAAGTCAACTCAGTGACTATGACATCCATTATAAGATGGTTCCCATCTTTTGTGATAACACAAGTGCAATTGCTATCTCAAACAACCCTGTTCTTCATCAGAGAACCAAACACATTGATATCAGATATCATTTCATCAGGGACCATGTCATGAATGGTGACATTGAATTACACTTCATTCCCACTGAATATCAACTAGCTGATATTTTCACCAAACCATTGGATGAACCAACTTTCTCAAGATTGAAAACTGAATTGGGAATGTTGGATATTGAGAATCAATCTACTGATTGATTCCATCCAACTTAGTGTAAATTCTAAAAACCTTAGGTCCCTGACTCAATGTGTCTCTCAGTGAATAAGATCACTGAATAACCTTCCCTGAAACCTCATACTGAATGAAAAGTCATTTAGGGGCCTCAAGATGACATTCAATGCTATACTTAATGCTCTAAGTATCTAGATAGTAAATGTCCGAGGTTGGTAACTGAATACCTATTCAATATAGGAATATATGTTCTTTTGCCTTCTGGCATCCACATCTTGGGCCCCCACTTCATCATCACATATCCCATTTGGAATTTAATGCCTCCCCCCACACTCGATATCTTTTGATATTATTTGTGCTGATGTCACTCTGCAAATTGCACTTTTTGCAAATGGTACAACTGTTCACCTCGACAGTTGCGCAAAACCAGAGAAAGTGGAAAGATGGCATTTAATGCGGACCTCAAATGTTTATACAAAGTAGTTTTTAAATTTTTGAGAAAAATACGCTGAGTGCCATAACCACCTCTTCTCCACTTCCCTATAAATATCCCCAAACAAAATAACATACACATATTTTAGAAATTTTGAATCAAACTCTTGTTTTTTTTTCAAAAAAACTTGTGTGTGTGTTCAACCTTTAAGCCAAAACCTTTTTTCTTGCAAAAATAAGACCATCCCTTTACAATGGCTGCTTCTAAAGCTATTACATGTGCCCCTAATGTGGAATTCCAACTAGAGGGCGTAGACTTAACCAAAAACAATGTCGTAGGGAATTTTGCCTACCCAGAAAAATTTCCGGCCTATAAGGATGTGGTGAAATACTTGCAAAACTGCTTCCTCTCTACGGCATTCACCAAAACACCCCCAATCATATATCATGACTATTTAAGGGAGTTCTAGTGCACAGCAGTGGCCACAAGCCCTGATGTCATCAAGGACACCATCATCACATTCTCAGTGAATAATGGGAGAAAGACCCTCTCCCTAGACTACCCAACCTTTATCAAAGCCACAGGCCTTGATTTCGCTGAGAACTTTGACCCTCAACCCACTGAAGCTGAAGTAAAGGCCAAATTGCTTTTACTTAGGCCACATGATGACAAACACCCTGATGTGGCCCCAGGGACTTTATTAGCCAAAGCCCTAATCATCAAGACCTGGTTTCCTGCTGTCTGGAGGATCCTGATGACCTTTGTCATTCAGGTCCTTGGCGGAAATAAATCCTCCACGGAGCAATTGAACACTGCTCAACAAATGATAGTGTTCAGTCTCCTGGAGGGTAAAAAGATAGATATTGGAGAGATAATCTTTAGAGACTTCATAGCCAAGCTATCAGGGAAATCTAGGCAAAGACACATGTCTTACCCTAGGTTCATTTCCTGTTCGCTTCAGAACTTATTAGGCTCCGAGTATGTTAGGCCCAACGTCCAGAGATCTGACCCTGATGTCTTACATAAGGCAAACTACTCGAGAGACCTCACTGAGGTTACACCCGTCGCCCTGACCACATACATGCTGATGGTCATTCAGGGCGCAGACGCGATATCACCAGTGCCTTCTCCTTCAAAGAAGGAGAAGAAGAAGAAGAAGGAAGGGTCCAGGAAGGTGGTTCAACCCAAACCACTCGCCACTGAGACCTCTGCCTCAAAGCCTCAAAAAAGGCAACCAACGGCCAAGCCCACTGAGACACCCATAGTTGAGACCCACTTGGCCAAACAACAACCGCCAACGGAGGGCACTGAGAAATCATCCTTAGTGTCCTCGGGTAAACCTGCTCCTCATGAATCTGCTGGCATATACAAGTCAGTGGGGTCAGGAACCATCCAACCCCCACTTCCCGATGAAGGCATTCGTCAATCACCACCTTTGCCTGAGGGAGAACAGGGTCTTATATCCTCATTAGAGCCACACCACTCTGCTGAGAAGGGGACCCACACCCTCTCACATCCTGTTTATGGATTTGACAAATCACAGTCAGAGTCTCAGGGAGAAACGGCCCCTAAATCTTCATCAAGGCAGCACAACCTTGGTGGAAAGGGGGGCCTCAATGTACAACTTCCCGTTTACGGCTCTGAGCAATCACACTCAGGGTCTTAGGGAGAAACGGTCCCTATATCTTCGTTAAAGCAATACAACCCTGATGGAAAGGGGGACCTCAACACATCATTGCCTAGTGATGGTACTGGATAACACCCACCAATCCCTGAAGGTACCCAAGGGGACAAAGACTTAGGGGGCATACGACCACCCGCTGATATGGAACCTACACCCCCCATGGCGAATCTAGTATCTTGGGAACTGACCCTTTCGTCCAGGCAGAGAAAACCCACTCTGTTCACCTGGAAGGGTCAGGACCTGGCCACAACGAAAGCGAGCCCTCTTTTGAGGTGGACCCGGATTCCTAACTGGTTCCAACTCTTGCTGATCTTGAAATGCTCCTAAATGATGAATCAGAATAGGAAATGGTTGATTTTGGAGATGAAGTCCTTGCTGCTGGGGATGACATGGAGACTGAAACTTACAACTCTCCTCAGCACACTGAACAACCAACATCATCTCCTCCTCCTGAGGATCAACAAGAACCCTATAATGTTAGGAATTTCGGAAATAAGATATTTCTTGTTGCTGCCGATAGTGAAAGCTGGTTCCTGCCGATAGTTGTGGTTCCTGCTAAAGTTCATTGCTGTTGATAGTTCTATCTTGTTTCTGCTGATAGTAGTTGTTACTGCGGGTATTGTTAGTTGTTATCCCGTATGTTTAGAATGTTTGTTAGATTTATTTTTAGAAGAGATCATGTTTATTCTCTCACACCTTTTCTTGTATGACGGGTTAGGGTTAGGGTTTCTTATCATTATAAAAGAAACATCCCGTTTATGAGTTGGATAGATCTTTTACGACTTAAAAAATCATCAATAATAATATCCTTTAGTTCATTATACGATCCATAGAGGATCATAGTATTAGTTCTGTTCTTTTCTTGCTCGTATTCAGAGATTCTCTTGTAGTGTGCTTGTGATTACATAGGCATCCTACCGATCCATTAAGGCTCAAAGATCTAGCAGGTGTGTTAGATTCAACAAGTGGTATCAGAGCCTCGTGAGGATCTCTGATCAAGAAGCAAAAGTTCTCAAAAACAATCTCTCTAAACCATTACACTATGTCTGGATCAGCAGATAAATTCGAAAGGTGGACCATGAAAGTCAGAACCCTACTATCTTGTAACTCAAGGGGAAAATGGACAGAACTTGCTGATGCTGATAGTCTCAACCAAACTCAAAACATGGTTCATAATGCAAAGGATAAAGTGGAAGAATTTGCTTTTGTGGGTGCCTCTCATCAGGTACAACATTGTCAATTTGGGTGTCATGAATTGTACTTGAACCTTAGGAAAGAGTTTGATGAAATGGAGCCTGAATATAATAAATTGTTTGTAGAAATTCAAGCTTATAAAAAGGCTCTTAAAACTGTGGAAAAACAAAAGGCTTGGCATGAAGCTAATCAGCTAGCATATGAACAAAAGATAAGGGTTTTGGAAAGAGACTTAGAGAACTCCAATAACTGTCTAAAACATTCTGAAAGAGAATATGCTAAGGTAAAATTAGAAAATCAGGAATTACAGGCTAAACTGGATAGTGAAGTGGCTAGGATAAATTCATGGCAACAATCTAAAAAATATCTTGTTAATTATAATGGTAATCAGTCAGGTTGGCGTAAGAAAGGGTTGGGATTTGATGTTGGGGATTATAACCCTAGAATATTTGACTCTACCCCTAAGGAAGTTGATTATCAAATTCCTGTTAAGTTTGTTAAGGAAGGAGGGATGAATGCAGTTCCTCCACCTATAAGAGGTGTTTTCAAGCCTGTCCCTATCCACTCAGCCCTTAATCTTGACTCAGATGAATCACACATGACATATGGGAAAAATTCAAATGACTTAACTCATTCTGAGTGTGAGTCTGATGACTTTGTCTCTTGTTCCAAAAGTAACAAGTCCTATGAATCTAAGTCCACAGGCTATACCTCATGTGATTCAAATGACAAGTCAACTTCACCCAAGTCTCATGACTTCACTTCTGGAGCAACTAATGATGAATCTATTTCTAAAATAGCTTCCCCTGACAACAGCTCTCTTAACTCTGTTAAAAACAACATTGTCTCTAGTTCCAGTAGTGATAATTTTGTCTGTAATAAGAAAAGTTATGGTAAGATCAAGGCTGTTAGGAAGAAGACATGTTTTGTGTGTGGTAGTCAATATCATCTCATTAAAGATTGTGACTATCATGAGAAGAGAATGAAGATGAATGGTGGGCAACAACAGACAAGATCATTGTGGAAAAATGTTAAACAAATACCCCCATACGTTCCACAAACAGCAGGAATGAATTTTTATAGACCTGTTCCTGCAGTTAAGCCTGTTGCTGCTGATAGTCAGGGAACTATTCCTGCTGGTGCTTCCTCATCCTTTCAGAGAGATTTTAGGCCTGCTTATTATAATCCAATCTTTGGAGGGGGAATGGCTTACTCTCCATGGTTTCCTTGGTAATTGTCCTGTTTGGCTGATCATGTTGTTGTATACTTCTTTGCTGGTTTTGAGGGGAGGCATTAGCCTAAGGGGAGGCTAATGCTTGTAATTTTTTCTTGTTTCTCATTCTTTTATGTTTTATGTTTTGTGTTTTACTAACTTTATTTTGCAGGTTTTAGCATTAGCCTAAGGGGAGGCTAATGCTTGTAATTTTGTCTTGTTTCTCATTCTTTTATGTTTTATGTTTTGTGTTTTACTAACTTTATTTTGCAGGTTTTAGTGTATTTTGTTAGCTAACTTTGTTTTGCAGCTATCAATTCCTCAATGCTTGAAATAAAACATAAAATAAAAACTTCCATTCATCTTCTTGAGGTGATTACATCCAAAACCAAAAGATTATTGATTCATAATACAAACCATACAACAGCCTACAGACACAAGCTTCTCAACCTCACTACCTATTCCACCTTCCCTTTTCCCTTACCCATACAATCAGGCATGAACCTCCTACCCCTCTGACGACTAATTTCTTCATATACATGGGGGGCTGGAAGTGCCAACACCACTGGGAGTGGCTGTCTTGGTTCAGGGGCTGGATGATCTCTCATTGGAATTGAAGAGCTTGGGGTAGTTTGTCTCTGATGTGATCTGGGGCGTAACCTTGCAGTTGGCTGACTTGGCTGGCTTGTCTGAAGAGTTGGTTTGGTGGAATGCGTTCTTTGTCTTGGATCTTGGCTTTCACGTTGTCGATTGTCTCGACTTCGAGGGTTAGGTTTTTCCCGGTCAGAGTCTTCACGAAGATCTGCATTACTTTTTGGTACCAGTACTTTGTAGAAGGTTGCAGTAGTCCTTTCCATCTCTTCACTAAGCAGAGCCACAGTTTTCTTCATCTCTTCCCTTAGCTTATCTGTGATGGGAAAATTGGGAGGATATGTCTCCCATTCACCCTGATAATAAGTCAAGGACTTCAGCTCTGATGATCCTTCATCATCAGAGCTAGAGTACTCAAATGACGAAGGAGTAGATGGAAGAGGATCAGATGAATCCTCCTCAACCTTTGCCTTACCTTTGTTTTGAGAAGATGATGCAGTTGGGGGAAAGTAATTTTCCCATCCTGATTCATTGGAGGAGGAGGAGTCTGATGAGATTTCGATGATTGGAATTTTGGATGAACTCATAATTTTATTTGATTTGAAGATTATTGGTTAGGTTTGTGATAATGAAGTTATTTGATTTGAGGCTTATATAATAAGAAGATGATTAGTGCGAATTTATTGTTGGTTGGTGTTGAGATTTAATTCGGGCGGGTTATTCCTAATGACTGGATTTGGAAGGTTGACTTTGGTCAAACCACTTCATTACTGCCGATTGACCAAGTGTTACTACCGTTTGACTAATGGTTCCTGCTGACTATGTTAAATTTGGGGAAGTTTGTTTAGTCAATTGGTCAATGATACGTGCGCGGAATTGCAGCGATTTAAATTGCTATATTTGGCAACCTAACCTAAAATTGCACTTCTCTCATCTCAATTTCTCAAAATCCTTTCAAACCCTAATTCATTATTTTTCCATTTCGAACCCTAGTTCATTCATCTAATACAATGACAACACTTCGCTACAAGGATGATCACAACAAGGTTGCATACTTAGAGTCTTCTTCTAGAAGTGATGGTTATGATGAGGTGTTAGCTTTTCTTCGTGGGTCATCTATTCACTATGCACTCACTCATTGTCCTGTAACGGTGTATGATTCGCTCATTAAGCAGTTTTGGGCAACAGCTAGGGTTAGACACATTGTGGGAAGGGAGGACGACATCGTTGCCACCATTGATGAGCGCGAAGTCATCATTACTGAGGGGTTGATTCGGGTACAGCTCCGATTTCCTGAGGAGCATGGGGCGCATGATCTTTCCAGGCAAGAAATCAATGATGGTATGGCTGCCATAGGTTATCCTGTCACTGGTAGTTGTATGAGTATAAGCTGTCTCCTCAATGGAGATTTCTTGTTCATACGTTACTCCAGTGTATGAGTATAAAGACTGGTGGTTGGGACCAATGTCCTAGTCCCATTGCGTCTGGTCTTGTTTGTCTGTCACAGGGTAGGATATATAATTGGGCCAAATATATTTTTGAAGGGATGATTGAAAATATCACTAATGATAAAAACAGATTTTTAATGTATCCTAGATTTCTTCAAATTATCTTAGGTGTTCAAACAAATAACCCATCCCCTAAGATAGTGAATCAGATGACTGCCAAAATGTTTGCAATGATGAAGATTAATTTTGCAGGCCAACATTTGCCATTATTACCTGCCATGTTATACAATGCCAATCCTGCTGACAACCTAGATCCTGCTGACAATGTCAGTGTCCCACCATCACCCAATGCAGCTGATGCTAGTGCATCCAATGCTGCTGGTGAAGGGACTTCAGTTGCTGCTGATGCATCTGCATCTGTTGCTGCTGATGACCCATTACCACCATCACCTAGACCAGCCACACCTGAGAATATTGTCCCTGATGAGCCCATTTTCCAGACCACCACAGTTGTCCCACCTGTTGTCCAACCCACACCCTCAATGGATATGCCTTCTGTTTCAAGGCTTTCATCTCCTAGTCCTACTAGGCAGCCTTTTAGTGATGACACCCATACAGGGGGAGAATTTCATGTTTCTCCACCTAGATCCAATGAAGCTCCTAACACCTCAGGCATTCCTGCTGGTGGAGCTGAGGATGCTGCTGATCTCACTTCTATATCCCAGTTACTTGACAAGTCTATGCAGAAAATTGAAGCATTGGAGTCAGAGCTTAAAGAGACCAAAAGAAGTTTTAGTGAGAAGGTGGAAAATTTGGAAAAGGAGCTCAAGGACACTAAAGAAACTTTTAGTGAGATTATTCAAAAGCTAAATGAAAAGATCAGCTCTTTAGAAGCTCAACATCTACAAAAGAAAAGAAGGGTTGTGCTTTATGAGTCTGAGGATGATCAGATTGATATGTCATTTGATGGGCTAAATGTGTTGGCTTCTGTTTCTCTTGATAGTGCTCACACTGAAATACCTACCTCTTCTGAGCCCACTACAACTTCTAAACTTTAGGCTTTCTCAAGACCAAGGACCAGGCAGCCCTCAAGAGTGTCAGCTTTTGAGAAGTTTCAATCCACCATTGCTGCTGATGTCTCAGGTGTTCTGTCTGATGTTCCTGCTGGGGTTAGTAATGTTTCTTCTAATCATAAGGTTCCTGGTAATTCTGCTGGTAGCTCATCCATTGCTGCTGGTAGTGATACCATTCCCCCTGATGCAACACAAAATGATGAAGAGATAGCCAGACAGGTGAGTGCACAGGAAATTGCTGCTGAACAAGCTAGACTAGCTCAGGTTGCTCAAGATGAGGAGTTTGCAAGGAAAATATCTGATGATGAGAGGAACATAGCTGGGATTATGAATAGCACAAGATCAGAAGATCTTACTTCAGAAGAGTTCAGTGAGCAAGTTGAATACTTGTTGGCTTCTGATATGATCATTAGAGCTCATGGGTTTATGATTCTTCAAGATTCAGAGTTGGATATGGAAGAAAAGTCAGATCAGCTCAAGGCATTTATCTTAAAGACTCATAGAGCATCCACTTGGAATGACTTGATGCATAGGATCAGTTAAAGGCAAAAGTCAGGTTATAAGATGCCTACAAACAAAGATAATGTCAATTTTATGAAGGATTATCTAAAGAATCAAGCTAACTACAAGCTCAGTGACTTCAAAAGTTGGACTGATGCTGCAATTCAAAAGCTGTTCCTTGATACCTATGCAAGGATAAATTCTTCAGTCAAGACAGACATTCAACAAAGCAAGAAAAGAGAGTCTTCATCTTTAGAGTCTAATGTTACAAAGAAACTGAAGTCTGGAGAGACATTGACTGGTGCATCTTCCTTTATTCCTACTGAAGGTTCTCAGGATACCACATTCATTTCTCCAATTCCTTCTGTAGATGCATCTGGTGCACCACAAGAAGTTCCTATTCCTGATGGTATTCCTGCTGCTCATAAAACTGATTCCATTCGTGTTGATAAGGTTGAACCATCTTCCTTAGTTCCTATTCAGCAATATGGTCTAAGGACAAGGCAGAAGAGTCACTCTAACCACCCTCCTTCTAGGGATATTTCTGAAGTGGATGATCAAGAATTGGTTAGGGTTGACTCAGACAGTGATTCAGAAGGTGATCCCATTCATTCTTGGGGTCATATTGCTCACTGGGAGATTAGGTCTACTCCTGAAGGTGAAGTCAATGTTTGGTTTTCCCTTGATGGGACAGTCAAATTCTTTACCTTTCTGAGGGAGCTCTTGAATAAGGTAGAGATGAAAGATTTGGAGAATCTTTATTAGATAGTGAATAATTACTATCAAACTCATACTCCTACTGGGATTGGCCTAATGCTTTGGGGAGATTTACAAGTTTTAATGAATTCATTGGAAGGAGAAAAGGCTCAATTGGTGTGGGGTAATCAATCATCCTGGAGAGTATTTACTTGGAGGTTATATCCTTCTTCCAATGTTCATGTAGTGGAGCTCATTTCTGGCAAGATCCTGTCTATGTTTGTGGATGTCGCTTATCCTTTATCTGAGGGACTTATGAAGAGAATGCTCACACAGAAGGTCCGAGTTCCCAAACATACTATTGGAAATGATTTAACCACAGCTGAACAGTTGGTCAAATTCATCAGAGATCAACTTGCAGCTGCTAAAGGTTCTTCTACTTGATCAGGCTTCTTGTTGTTGTATATCTTTCTGTCTTGATTTTCTTATTTTCTTTTTCTTTTGGTTTGTTTCTTAGTTCTTTTAGTTCAAAAAAAAAAAAAAAAAAAAAAAAAAATTGTATATTGTGTGCTAATAAGTTGGTTTTGAGCAACACCTTGCAGGTACAGTGTTGGTGTTTACACCTACACAACAAATGGTATTCAACTCATCATGTCTCACAGACAAGAAAGAGTTGACTCACCATGAGGGTACGGCTCTGGTGTGATAATCAAATCCGTTGATAGCTGTAATAGCTTGCTTAAAGCTATAGGGTACTTCAACTCACCCATGATTCAGTTCTGAGAGTTGAAAATGGTTCTCAATTCACCATGGATGTAACCCTTTATGGGATCCAAAGAATTGGCTAGTCCACAAAAGTATGGTTTGTGGTAAAGACAATTGGTATCCATATTTGGTATTCAATTCACCAAGGTTCAGTTGAAACCAAGAATTGGCTAGTCCTGAGCAAACGGCTAAAGGTAAAGATAACTCAAATCCGTTTACAGTTGCTGGTTTACTCAAAATCAGATGGTTATCAATGTACCATG
The DNA here is from genome assembly GCA_021014915.2 of Artemisia tridentata subsp. tridentata. Lineage (NCBI taxonomy): Eukaryota > Viridiplantae > Streptophyta > Magnoliopsida > Asterales > Asteraceae > Artemisia > Artemisia tridentata. The sequence continues at coordinate 114,671,113 of CP139502.1, read as the reverse complement.
GTATTACACACCTAAACATTGGCTACTCCAGTAGTGATGGCTATTGGTAAAGAGACATCAAATCCATTAATTTTCAATGATTCACCTCTCACAGGAGTTAACACACCTGGATGTGATGAGAATAGTATGAAACTTCAAGTGATTTGATGTACATATTGTCATAGTAGCAGTCAAGATCCAGAATGACATGGTGACCAGCTTAAATTTTCTTTTGAAGACAATTTCCTATTGCTGCTGAACTATCGAAGTTGCTGCTGGAAGTTTCAAGTGTTACTGCTGGTTACTTACTGATGCTGCTGCTGGAATAATCCTCTCCCTATGAACTTCAAAGTACTTTCAGAGTAGAGTGAACGCTTAGGGAATCTTGTCGGTTAACCTAGTCAACCTCAAGATTAGGGGAGAATTGTTAGGAATTTCGGAAATAAGATATTTCTTGTTGCTGCCGATAGTGAAAGTTGGTTCCTGCCGATAGTTGTGGTTCCTGCTAAAGTTCATTGCTGCTGATAGTTCTATCTTGTTTCTGCTGATAGTAGTTGTTACTGCGGGTATTGTTGTTATCCTGTATGTTTAGAATGTTTGTTAGATTTATTTTTAGAAGAGATCATGTTTATCTCTTCACACGTTTTCTTGTATGACGGGTTAGGGTTAGGGTTTCTTATCATTATAAAAGAAACACCCCGTCTATGAGTTGGATAGATCTTTTACGACTTAAACAATCATCAATAATAATATCCTTTAGTTCATTATACGATCCATATAGGATCATAGTATTAGTTCTGTTCTTTTCTTGTTCGTATTCAGAGATTCTCTTGTAGTGTGCTTGTGATTACATAGGCATCCTACCGATCCATTAAGGCTCAAAGATCTAGCAGGTGTGTTAGATTCAACATATAACAACCCTACATCATCATCATCATCATCATAAGGCAACTCCACCAACTCTACTCCTGCAACTCTTGAATATCTGCAGAAGTATGATAATGTTCTACCTCTCATTGAACAGCAGTTAGTCAAGTTTCTCCGCAAGTCAAACACTGCCCTCTTCAGAGAGATAACACAAGAACAATGGGATCAGCACACTGATGCAGCAGCCTCATATGCTGACTTCAGGGCTGCTGTTGAAGATTCTCAAGGTAAACTGCATCAGGTCGCTGCCTTCACTGATAAACAAATCAGTGACCTGAGGACATCTCTTGACCACCTAGGCTCTGCACAGGACCACAGTTCTACAATGTGTTGAAAACTCTTAATGTCATTCAAGAAGAGTTCAAGGATGATCCAGATCTAATTACCAAGCTGACTGAGTTCATGGATACTCAGAAGACCACTTCCTCCAACATTACTGAGCTTCTCAAGCTCCTCAAAGAGGTGGATCTTAAACCGCTCAGGTCTCAGCAAGATGCCATTCAACAGTCAGTATCTGATACCCAGGAGTGCCTGACTAAAATTTCATCAGCTTTTGATCAGCTCTCCACTAAACATAATGAGCTGATCACCCACTACACCACTAAGGTTACTGAACTCACCAATGCTCAAGTTACCATGGCGGAAGACATCTCCGTCCTGAAGAATGAGACCACTGACGTAAAGAACATGGTCTCCACCATACTGACTATTCTTCAGACTTCTCCGGTTCCACCAACTCCTCAGTCAACAGATGCTTACCCTAAAGCTCCAGCATAGGTTGAGGGGGAGAAACCTGATAACCAAGTTCTTGAAACTGAGGATCCAAACATTACTGAAGCTATTCCTCTACAAAGCTTCATGCCAGGACCCTCAACCTCCTCAACTCTTGTTGTTGTTACTACCACTCCCATCCTAACTGAAGCAACAACAACAACTGAGTTCCCAGAAGCCTCATTCAGTACACCTCCTCCCACTGACAAAGGGAAGGGAATAAAGAAAACTGAAGACTCTTCCCCAAAGTTGGTAAAGGCACCAAAAGAGAGGCGTCCTGACTCAGATGCACCTTTTGAAATCTTCTTAGATGACGGGAAAAGCTTCGTAGGAACTAGGGAAGAAGTTGCCGCAGTCTTGGATGAGCATGATAAAGCCAGGGCTGAAAGACTCAGTAGGCCAGTGATTGCTGAAGTGGCCAAAGAGGTCATCAGGGAAATCGATCAGGTTATCGGGGGGAACAATTCCTCAAACTTCAGGATGACCTAATCAAATAACACAATCTTAAGGTCAAGCTCAACAATGAAAGGAATAGGAAGACATATGAGAAGTATCTTTGGTACATGACAAAGATAAAGGGTGAAGGCGCCATAACTGACATGACCATTCATAACACTAAGCCCATTAGCATTACTGTTTACAGAGGACCGAGGAAATCTGATAAGAATACACCCTTCAAATTCTTAGATTATGGGCTAAAAGAATGGGACATGATGGGGCCCATCCTGAGGAAGAAGCAAAGCAGGATCGTTCCTGACCTTCTAGCTACCCTGAGCAGCAAATATGAGGAAATGGAAAGGGTGGCCAAGAGTTTGGGAATAGATCATGAGAAGGAACTTGCTTCCCAGGGACTGGCAATCCCTGAACCTACTCAGAAGACTGGGAAGAAGAAAAAAGCTGTTGGTTAAGAACCTGAGCAATTCATAGCAGCTCTTCATTGCAACAGGATTCCTCCACAAGGAGTCAAGTTTGTTCCCAACCAAGTTATCAAGCTTCCTGAGTATGGTATCTTCTTCATTGATGAGTTTGGCCAACAACCCTTTCAAAGAGTCAGTGATATAAACCTGGTGGAAATAACAACTCTTCTTGCTTACAAGCTGATGGCACTTCACGTGAAGAGCCCTGAAAATGAAGAGTTTATAAAGCTGATGGATAGGATGATGAATGAAAGACCCGACAAGGAGAAGTTGGTGTCTAAGAAGGCTAAGTTGGAGCTCATGGGAATCTTGGAAGCCTGAGTACAAATCCCTGAGCATTATGTTTAGATTGTAGGACATTGTAATGATATGAATAAAATGATGGACCACATTTTGTTATATCAGTGTCCTTTATTAGCTTTCTAATATATTCAGTGTAAAAAGAAGCCCATTTGCTCACTTACACTGATCAAACACTTAGGCATAATTTATATCCAAATAGGGGGAGATTGTTGGGTCCATTCAGTACCCAAACGGCCTGACAACAAGGATTTGAATACAAATTAGCCCAAGTGTTAAACAACCGTGAACGCTCTCAGGTCATTGAGTGAACAGTCACTCAGTGAGTTATCTTCAGGATGCTTAGGACGAGTCTAAGAAGAAAGATTCACCATTTAGTGAGGCGGAACTCCCTGAGTGTTACTTAAGCCAAAGAAGAAGATAATGGGTTCAGTGAGTGATGACAATAACTCACTGAACCCCAGTCTCCTCAACAACTATAATGATTGAAGACTGAAGACCTAGACTGAAGAATCTTAAGTCTGAAAGAAAGGTGGGACTAGGTGGGAAGAGTTTGAAAAGATAAGGAGAAGTCCTTATCAGGCCAAAGTCAAACTTTCCCTGAAAGGCTTAAGAACAAGAACAATGTTATCACTAACATTCAGAAAGCAGTATTAACCGATTCCCAAAATAGATTCTCGAAACTGTGACAAAATACTATTGTATTTTGTCCAGACTAGCTAGGTCATTCTTTTTGTATTTTTAGTTACGGGTGCTCTTTTATACATGTGAATAAATAGGATCATAAGGGAGAAAAGTGGTTAAGTTTTGTGCATTAAAAGCTTAGACTTTCATAAAACCACTTTTCTCCCCCAAAGAATAACCTAGTCCTTGAGATAGCTCAGTGGTTCATTCATTGGTGCCACTCAAGCATAGCTTGAGTTTAGTGAGGAGAACATACCATACCTTGTCGTTTCAATCCCAAGTGTTATTTCCGCTAACACTTGGGTATAGATTCTTTTGATTAATTTCTAATAAGAATTTAAACGTTGAAAAACTTGTGTTTTAATCTTTACGTTTTACTTATTTGTCTAAATTAATCAATACATTAAATCAGTCATGGAACACAATTAGATTAACTTTGTAGTTATTTCTGCTTGTGTAACGGGAACAACAAGATGAATACATGTGTTAAACTTCTTAAGTAAGTCTTATTAAGATGAGAACATGTGTAAACCTTCATATGTAAGTCTTGAAACTAACCTCCTCAAAGGCCTATAAACCCCCCTCCCCTTGTTGTTTGCCTTCCATCACCACACACAAAACACTCTCCATTTGCTAGTTTACTTCAAGAGTTATTCAAGAGAACGAGTCCTTTATCAATTCTAAAGCTCTTGTCAAGCTTTGTTTGATCCAAGTTATAGTTTATTTCTTCCATTGGTGATCTCCAAACCACACAAGAAGTTTTCTAGTAGAAGACTTCAAGTTCTTTCCCAAGTCATCTTAATTTTGTATCAAGAAGTTGAGGAATTTGGAAGCTAGGGTTACTAGTTCTTGTTCTAGTTCTTTGATCCTTGATTTCCTTTCTTATAGAAAGCCAAAAGTTGTAAGAAAGACTAACACACACTCTTGCTCAACATCATTTACATGTTTCTTATTCTTAATCTATGCTATATATGCTCTCTATATTGGATCATGATGTACAAGTTGATAAAAACAAGTCTAAAACTTATAAACCATTCTATGTTATATTATGTTAACTAGTGTAAACTAATGAACTTATGTACAAATTTGCCACAAAACCGACCACATCTAGACTTGGTACTTTATATATTGTTGTAGACAAGGTTAAAATGAAAACATAGCAATTTGAATCACCCAAAACGAGTACACGAGTCAAAAGATACGGCCAAATGAAGTTACCAAAACAAAACCTGAAAGCTGTTAAAACTTTCTGTGACAGAAAGTTAGAACACGAAAAACGAGGCACTTCTGTTCCGATTCATCAAAAATTTAAAACACGAAACTTGTCCGGACCGACTTTTTCTTCAAAAAATAGGGAGCACGGGTCCAAAAAACGCACGAAAAGGGCTGGCAGTGCGGAATTTTTTAGACCCGAGACATAAACTTTCCAAAAATCGTTTCTTAAACGACCTAGTTTCCGAACTAGATAATTTACCAAACTTACCAAACTTACCAAACTTCACTACTAACCTATAAGCGTCATTTCCATAAAATAAAATCATACACTTGATCTTCGAAATAGTGTTTTCTTAAATGACGGGAATAATGATCGTTTTACCCTTTTTCCGCAACTTATAACCAAACACCATGTTTGACCATATTCATAAAGTATAAACTCTTGTAATCGACGAGAACTTGTAAAACCATTTAAGTTACTTACCATAACCCAAGGGCTATATAACCTTCGTTAGACTTTGAAAACGGCCAAAGAATCATTTGCAAACTAAGTAACCACGTAAACTATATAATCAAACGACCAAAAACATATATTTTCTATATTGAGTGCTACAAAACTAGGGAGTTTCATGTGAAGGGTTTCATTCGGGTAAACGTATCGACGAGTTGCTGGATTTACGAATTAAAGTGTCCTAGCTCCTCGAATGTTTACTACATGACCTCTAAATTATGATGGCCCGAACGGTAGTACGAGATATATAAACTATAAATGTTTCATAAAACATTTCTATAAAACGACATACACAACCTACCAAGTACTACATCATGATCAATATAATGACATATATATGCTCGTTTATGTTTTCTTAGACATTATTCCAAACCTAAGTCGCAATGTTCTATTATAGGTTGCACTTAGAGGTTTCCCGGCTTATCCATCGAACTCATTAAAGCACTAAAACACCATCCAACTCACGGTGAGTTCATAGCCCCACTTTCTATTACTTAATTGTTTTACAAACCCTTGGGGGGAATACATGCTATTTTTAACCGAAAACAATGCTTTGAAATTGTATGCTTATCTGATTGTTTTATTGTCACTAAGTACCATCATTTCCAAACATAAGGCCCCATATCATGAACCAGTTAATCACTAGGAATAGTGAGCGCGAATTTTGTGAATAGGCCTATTGGGATTGACGAATCCCGTTTGTGTTGACCAAGTACGTTCGAACAAACGCACTATATTTGAGAACCTAGGGTATAACAGCAAATTGCCTACAGGGAGACAAACAAGCCAATTGATTTTGGTACACATTAACGTTTTGGTTGCATGAGCTTAGTGAAATAATAACTGTTTTGTTTTCAAACCATGAGTATGAGTCTAGTTAACTCACACTACAAACATATTGTGTTCAACCACTTAATAAACTCTATGAATTTCACTCAACCTTTGTGTTGACAGTTTTAAGCATGTATTTCAGGTCCATGATGATAGAGGCTGGCACGGAGGGGCACGAAATTAATCAAGAAGGCTATAACTATTTTATCATTCGATAAATATCATATAATTATTATTGATGTATTTTGTAAACATGGAACTAACTGGGACCTATCTTTGTAAACTCTGATATATTTTATTATTCGAATGATAAGCCTTTTATTTTAAACGACTTGATTAGAGATCGTTTTCTGCTATTATAACTGTTATACCAGGAAGTAACACCCAGTTTGAATTTCGCTGCATAGCCGAAATTGGGGGTGTTACAGGTGGTGTGCTAACTTTCTCATCATCATTGTCATTAGTTAAGTCAATGAACATGGTGTCTTGTGGTTGTGGTGGTTTGAATGTGATTTGTTGGTGGTCTAATGGTAATCTTAGGTTTCTTGGAGATGTGAGTTGTTGAAGCTTGAGTGGAAGACATGGTGAATGAGTTGTATGAAGATGAAGATGAATTGCAAGAAATGCTTGCAATGGTGAGGCTTTATATAGGCAAGAATGGTGTGGTTTGAATTAAAGTTGGTGGAGGTGTCCTATGATAGAGTAAGGGAATCTTAGGGTACATGAGAGTTTGCAAAGCATTACAGGTTTTGAGGTTAGAGATGCAGGAATCTAGAGGGAATAGGAAAAATTCGTCAACCAAGGTGACGGTAACATTAAATACCCCACGCTACCGTTAAATTTAATGGTACCGTGACCTGATGGTCACGAATTTTCCTGTAATGCCTAGTTTTGAACAACTAAAAAGGATGTTCTAGGGAGACTATTTGCAGGAAATTTTAGTGCCTCAAACCACTAAAGATTAATTTGCCAAATATATCCCCTGTTTAGCTACTCCTAGCAGTTAAAGATTATCATGCAAATATCTAAATTAGGCTATAAGCATGCAATCAAAAAGACAAAATAAGCTAGCATCCAAGGAAAATATAATCCATATTCATGCAAGGTGATAGAGTAATTGTTAAGCATTCAATATAGTGTTAGGAGAATAAGGATTGAGTAAAATATCCATAGTTAAGATCCTAATATGGGATAGTGTAACACCCCCAAATTTGGATAAGCAGCGGAATAGAAATTTGGGGAGTTACTTATTATTTTCACAGTCTAAATCATAGAAAACGACCTCTATATTGAGACGTTTTGAAAATACAATACATTCGTTAATATTAAAGGAAATTCAGAGTTTTACAACATTAAATAGTCCCAAACATCAGTACATAAACATAAATTGTTCAAAAGATATCGAATGGTATATTCATGAAAAGAGTCTTCAATATGCAAAAAGACTCATGACACTTCCCACCTGCTATCGCCTTAAGGACCTAAGATAAAACATGTAAAAAACGTCAACACAAAGGTTGAGTGAATCCATAGAGTTTAAGTAATAAGAAGTTGATCACAATATATATCAGTTTGTAAAAAGGGTGACATTGCAACGAATACAAAGTCATAACAGTTATTATTGCTCTAAGCTCATGACACCGAACTTTAACGCATTTACAGATATTCTAAAAGAATATAAATTGCCCTTTGAAGGTAATAGCCAATTTACCTAACATTTTATAAATACTGTACACATGGTAGCAGCACTCAACATACCAATGTTGGAGATGTCAGTCCCAAATAGATATATTCACAGCATTCACGTTTACACGCATGTAATTAACGGTTCACGATTAAAGAGACTTTCAGGCTATAGGGAAACACTTAGGCAATAATAATATCGGAAAGCATACAGTTTCAAAAGATTGTGATCGTAAGTAAATATAGCATGTATCTACCCCACGGAGTTTGTAAAACAATTATGGTAAAATTAGGGCTATGAACTCACTCGAGATGAAGTGGTAATAGGAACCGGAGAAGTGTGCACGACGAGGAAAACCACAAAGATCACAATTGACCTGTAATAATTATAACACGACTTAGGCTCGGGGAAAAATGTGATGCTTATACTTAAATGTTTATACAGTAATTAAAATTATAACACCCTAAGGTAATTTAGCCAAGAGTTTTATAACAAGTCGCGGGTCAAAAAGATACTTATTTATGTTTATAAGGGTTAATATTTCAAAGCTATTAGAAATTTGATAGAAGTTCTGCACGAATCGGGTCTCCATTTCTAAACCGTAATGGGTAAAAATATGAGCTTTATATGCTTGGAAAGTTATGACTCTGTACATTTCAAAAATCAAGGCCTCACTTAACTGAGAAATTTATAACAAGGGTGAAATTACCAATTTACGCTTGTGTCTCTATGCAGTTAATTCCAGCAACCAGTTAGGCTTAGAAAAAATGGTAGATCTTTTGTTCTACAGGTCCATTGGACACAAGACCAATGGGAAAAAATTTCTACATGTCTTAGCTCAAACTTTCATGTTTTGGTCAACATATGGTTATGTGTAAAATATTTGAGAAATAGGCGTTCCAAATCTGACATACATTTCTGGGTTACTTTTAGTGTAGATTTTTCTAATAAGATCATCAGGATGAATTAGCGTGCAAGGTTTTCAGGGAAATGACCCTGAGACATAGGTATACATCCTTATATTTTTATTTTTGACTCAATACTCACAGAGATAAAATGGGCGAGTCGTTTTCCAACAGATTCATCTTTTCAAAGTCATTACTTTCTAGGGCTCCTAAGCTAGATTTAGTGTATAAAAATGTAAAGACCAAACATGAAAGACTCTTTATATAAATAATTAATCATTATGTCCAGAAGTATATGAGTTTCTATATAAAGGTTTGAGTACATACATGCAAATAAAATGATGAAAAGTCATGATCTAGCTTAACAACTCTTGCATTTCTAGCATAATCAAACTTAACTATCTATCTAAACCCTAAGTTCATATGAAAACTTGAATCAAATCTTCCAAAATAATCAAAACAAGAGTTGGTTACTCTACCTTAATAATCTTGTACATAAGTCAAAATAAAATAAAATTGAAGGAAAGGAAAGAGTTAGAAACCTACTAGCACTCTAGGATCTTCAAGTGTAGCACCAATGTGACTAGAAAATCAAACTCTAAAGGGTGTTTGTGGTCTTGGAAAGCCACGAAATTATAGAGAGAAAATGCAGATTTTTGAGTTAATAAAACTTGGTGATATGTTCTATGTTAGAAATCTAGGGTTATATATGGCATGCATGAAGTGGAGGTACACTTGTCTCTCAAAGAGACAAGTGTGAGTGACTTCTACTCCTTGGATGCCACCTAAGGTGGGGGGGGGGGGGGGGGGAAGTTAGTGGAACATTTTTGATTTAATTTGGGTATAAGGGTGTGTTATGAGGTGTTAGTTTGATCCCGGTAATTTAAAACGTGTAGTTTTTAAGACGCGAGTATTAAGTAAATATCAAAACATAGTATATTTTGTAAAAATGGTTACATTTAGTTTAAAATGAGTAATTTTGATGTTTCATGTATTTCCCGAGCCTTCCGGAGTGTCATAATATAGTTAAAGCTTAAAACGCGAGCCGAAAACGCGTAAAACGTAAAAAGTGCACACTTCACGTAGAAATGGAAAATTTAATTATTCCATATGAAAACAAGTACGTGGGGGAAATAAATCATATAAACAAGTAGACTGGGCATAGTCTGAGTTAAATTACAAATTTAAATGTACGCGTTACGACGTACGCGGGTTACTTCCCGGCAAAAGCAAATTTACTTAAAATAAAATAATTAAGTAATTAAAATAGTAAAAATAATGACCTGAAATGCCTCAGTTGTTACAGATAGATTCACTAATTCCATCCTAACTACTCATGACGTTGTTCCCTGAGGATGACTTGAGCTTGCACCTCTTCCTCGTGTGTCGGATCATCAAAGGGTGCATAGTTGGTGGAGGATTCAGAAATGAGAATGGAAGAGATGTATGACTCATTTAGAGGTTCCATGACACAATTGAAGAGTGAGTATTGAGGACCTCGAATGTATGGATGAAAGTGCATGATGTGATGGTAGAGACGAGTCAGGAACATCCCGTAGGGTATCAATTTATTTTTTTTACCCTTGAGATGTACAATTCGCTTAGCAAAGAAGTGGGCAAGATTATATGGTTGTTGAGTGTGAAGACAGTAAATCATATGAGCACAACACGCTGGAAGTTGCTTACAATTTCCTTTTAGACAGAGAACATTTTCCCGTAGGATGACTGCCCAGGGGAGCAATTCCTGACGAACCTCTTCCAAACGAATTTTCGTTGGATCTGGGTAAGGAAAATACTTATGTCTACGAACAAGTTTAGTGATTTCTTGTGGAGAGGTTTTGTAGGAGCAATACGGACTATTCTCTTCCCGATAGTTGAAGATAGATTCTAGACACCAATCTTCCATATAGGCACATTGCCCATGATTGGGAATTCGGAGAATTTGAGCAAATTGCTCAAGAGTTAAGACAAACTTATAGTTTTGGATCAAAAACCAAAGTGACAATGATTGATCCTCGTTACATACGAGTTCAACTTGTCGGAAGAATTCTAGCACAAAACGAGGAAAAATGTACTCGTTGATATTGAGCAAGCAATCAAATCCTATGGCTCGAAATGAGGTGTTGATATCACTATGATAAATTAAAGTGGGGTCAACTATTCGACCTTCATGAAATCAACCAGTTTCAAGATTTACGTAGGCACGAATGTGACTTCCGGGTGTGATTGGTTCACGAGAGATATCGGGAATGTAGGAGTCAGTTAGAAGATGATCAAAATCATACTCATGTGACATTTTGTTACCTATAATAATGAAAGAAGATTGAAATTGAAACTAATTGTTTTGAAGATACGTGCCTAGTGTGTGCCTATATGCAAACGATGTGGAGGTGCGGTAATTTTGACTCAAAAGTAAAAATAATGAGATTACCCAAACGCTCCTGACTTTGCTATTGCTCAATCGAATATGTCGAAAAATACATATCAGTTATGTAATTCGGCTAATATTTGTGATATCATGTATGCATGAGAAAACATTTTTAGGTTGTATTAACAATGCATGAAAAATATTTCATGATCCTAGTTACGTGAAATTTTTCGAAAATGATGGAATTGGGGTGTTTGGCTAATTCAATGTTTCAGCGCCAAAAATTCTTAAAGTTCAAAAGCTTGAATGTTAATGTCTCATAATCCAATTTTAAGTATCCTAGACATGATTCCATTAAAAATAATCAATCTAATTAGAATTATAATAGCAAAATTCGGACCGAAATATGTAATATAAGTGGGTTTATGCAAATCCTATGTTTAGGGAATCATGATAGTTATACATTGTCTAATCCTAGTCCTAATTGCATAAAAATTCAATCAAAATTGAAAAACCCCAATTCGAATTTGTGTGCATGAAAAACCCTAGACTCAAAATTAAAGATAATTGACTTACAATTGATGTTAAGGAATGTGTAATGGTTGATGATCTTGTAAACAAATGCCTCGAATTTGATTTTGAAAGGGTGTAATTGGATTTGGGTTGTGGTGTTCGGTTTTGACAGCAATTGTGGAAGTTGGGGGTGTTTGAAAATGCAGAGTGAGGGAACAGAAGGATTAAAAATGGGCTCTGTCAGATACACGGTACCACTAAATTTAGTGGTGCCGTGATCTGCTGGGACAGATTTTTGTCCCGTTTTGATTTTTGACGAATAAGTCTCGCTGTTTTAGTGAGACTTTTTGGCACGATAAAAGAACTTATACCTAATAAATTCTTTTAGGATTCGACGAACGATTCTAGAAGAATAGAGATGACTTTAATATTTCCAATGAAATATCTAAGTAGTCATTAGAGGGATTCAAGGGATGACTTTAATATTTCCAATGAAATATTTTGATAGTTATAAGACGAGACTTAAAGGATGACTTCAATACTTCCTATGAAATATTTAAGTAGTCATTGGATGAGATTCAGAGAACGTATTTGAACACACGTGAATTGTAAAATTCACGGAATGTGTTCCATCATTCCTAGACCTAGACGTAGATAGTTAAAGGATTCTCGTTTGAGAGGTTTGGTTAATATGTCGGCAATGTTGTCTTGGGAAGGAACTTTCTCGATAGAAATGTTTCCTTTTTGAACGTTATCGCGAAAGAAGTTGTTGGGTTTTAGAGATACTGCTGCTCATGTAATTACAACTGCTCAGGTATTACAAGAAAAATAATGCAAGTCATTGCTGCTGCTAGTTATAAAGGTTAATGCTGCTTATGGAAGTTAAGACTGCTAGAGTACATTAAGACTGCTGACAGACTTCAAGGAAAAATACTCTAAGTAGTTAATGCTGCTAGAAAGAAACTTAGTACTGCTAGTACTAAGTTAATGCTGCTAGAGATTTAATGCTTCCAGAAAAAAGAGTTAGTGCTGCTGATTCATTATTAGTGTTGCTGGAGTATTAGAGTCGGTTTATGTTTATAGAATATCTTGTAACGAAAGTTTAGTAATAGATAAAAATAGAAAAGATATTTATCTTGTATAGAAAGTTATTGTAAGCCGACTAGGACTCCTTAGTCTATAAAAGGAAGTCCTAGGGCATAGAGATAGATACATCTTAACATGATTTTTTATAGAACTTCAAGGCTGTAAACCCTAATACTTTTGAGTATTCGTATTATATCAATAATATTGAAGTGTTTAGTTTGATATACTTGTTTTCTTGTTTACTGTTTTATATAATACAAAGTTCTTCTTAAGATCAAATACAAGATTCCGCATTGTACTTGATAAACTTCAAGGTAGTTTCTATACCTAGTTGTTTTAGATTTATCTAAGATAACTAACCCTTACAAGCTAAGGAATTCGATCAAGTTAATAACTGGGATCAACAAGTGGTATCAGAGCTTGGGATCTAGAAGCTGTGATCAAGAAGAACCTGTTTAGACTCAAGGCTATTCTGATCTTACTGAAGACATGGATTCAGAATCTACACACATGATTACTGCATCAAAGGTATCAATGCTCAAGTCTGGTGAGTATGAACTATGGAGAATGAGAATTGAGCAGTATATTCAGATGATTGACTACTCTATGTGGGAAGTCATTGAGAATGGTGATACCTTACCAACTGTGGAAACATCTGCTACTGGTGTCAAGAATTTTGTGCCCATTAAGTCTGCTGAAGATAAGGCACAAAGAAGATTAGAAGTTAAAGCCAGAAGTACTCTCATGATTGGCATTCCTAATGAACATCAATTGACTTTTAATCCTATCAAGGATGCAAAGTCTCTGTTTGCTGCTATTGAGAAAAGATTTGGAGGGAATGTTGCTACTAAAAAGATAAGGAAGAATCTTTTGAAGCAACAATATGAGAACTTTGCTGCTCCAAGTTCTGAGAACCTTGATCAGACCTTTGACAGACTTCAGAAACTTATTAGTCAACTAGCACTTGTGGAAGTAACAATTCCTCAAGAAGATATAAATCAGAAGTTTCTAAGAAGCTTGTCACCAGAATGGAACACACATACTGTGGTGTGGAGAAACAAGGCTGACCTTGATACAATGAGTTTAGATGATCTGTATAACAATCTAAAAGTGTATGAACCTGAATTCAAAGGGCCATTTAACTCATCCTCAAGCTCACAGATCTTAGTTTTTGTGTCCTCCTCAAATAACAGTTCTGGCAGTACTAATGAAGCAGTTAATACTGCTCATGGAGTTAGTACTGCTGGCACACAAGTTAATACTGCTGGGTCTACAACCCTTAACTTGAGTGATGCTGTTATCTATGCTTTCTTAACTGGTCAATCTACTAGTCCTCAGATTATGCATGAAGACTTGGAACAGATTCATCCAGATGATCTTGAAGAGATGGACTTGAAGTGGCAGATGGCAATGTTAACAATGAGGGCAAGGAGATTTTTGAAGAAGACAAGAAGAAACCTCAAGGTCAATGTGCAGAATAACATAGGTTTTGATAAGTCAAAGGTTGAATGCTACAACTGTCACAGGAAGGGACACTTTGCAAGGGAATGCAGGGTACCAAAGAGCCAAGACTACAAGAATGGAGAGAGCTCAAGGAAAGCTGTGTCTAAGGAATCTAAGAATTCTACAGCTTTGGTGTCTTGTGATGGTTTGGGTGGATATGACTGGAGTGATCAAGCAATAGAAGGACTAAACTTTGCACTTATGGCTTACTCTTCTTCATCAAGTTCTGATTCTGAGATATCTAATGATTCTGGTTGTTCTTATAAATCTTGTTTAGATACTATTGAATAACTTAAGGCTAGGAATGAAAAACTAATAGAAGATGTAAGGAAGTTAGAGTTAGATAATTTAGGCTATAAAGTAGGCTTAAAATCTGTTGAGCAAAGACTTGAATTCTTTAAACAGAATGAGTCAGAGTATGTAGAGAAAGTTAATGTTCTTGAAAGTAAGCTTTATGTTAAAGAGAATGTCATTAATGAACTTACTAAAAGGTTAGAACAGGCTCAAAAAGAAAAAGATGCAGCTTATCAGGAAAAAGAAAAACATCAAGTTAAAGTAAATAAGCTTGAATTTGCATCTGAAAGTGTAAATAAGAAAATTGAGTGTCAACTTATGAGGAGAGGTAGTGGTATAGGTTATAATGAAGTTCCTCCTTCAATAACAAGAAAGTATGTACCTCCTATACCTGAATTGTCTTATTTGGTTGAGTCTATTGATAAGTCTTTAGGTGAGAATAGTAAGTCTAATGAGGAGAAACCTAAGGTTGAAAAGACATATACTGATGCACCTATCATTGAAGATTGGGTGTCTGATGATGAGGAACAAGTGGAGTCTACACCTAAGGTCGAAAGGAACACAGTTAAGCCTAGTGTTGAACAGATTAAGTTTGTCAAACCTAGGTTTGGTGATACGGTGTCTAGGAAAATTGTTTAATACACTGAGCAACCTAGGGAGTACACTAACAGGCCTAGAGGTAACCAGAGGAATTGGAATAACATGATATCTTAAAGGTTAGGAAGTGACTTTGAGATGTTGTTGGGAATTATTGTAGAACAGACTTAAGTCTGCTGATGTATTCGTTAAGTCTGTTAGCTTAGTTAAGTCTGCCAGTACATAGTTAAGTCTGGCAAACATAGTTAAGTCTGGTAGGTATTATTAGTTAAGTCTATTTATGTTTAACAGAATAGTTTGTCAGCTATATATTCGGGAAGGATATATACGTATTAGATATCTTATTAGAAGATATGTTTATCCTTTCACATGTTTTATAACATTAGGGTTTCCTTAGAATATAAAAGGAACCCTACGGCATTATGTTTAGTGTGACAGTGTGACAATTGAAAGTTTAATAGTAATACGAAGTTTGTAATCTTAGTTGTGTTCTTCATACTTGTTGTTTGTTAAGATTCCGCATTAACAATCAATATATTGTTAAGAGTTTCTCATATAGATTAATTTGGATTTATTCAAGTTATCTATTGTCTAACACAGGCTACTTAGATCCATAACCGTGGACCTACAAGTGGTATCAGAGCCTATAGAGGAACTCTGAGTAAGAAGAAACACAAACCACAAACACTCATTCACTCAAAAATCCTGCATAATGTCTCAACAGGCCAATGATGAGTAATCAACTCATCTTAGTGATGAAGACGTTTCAAATCATGATGATGATACATCAGAAACCAGTAGACCTAAACAACAACAACAAAACATTCCTACAACAACCACTATCTCAAACATCAAACTCCCAATTCTGAAAAAGGAGGAGTATGATATCTGGGCCATGGAGATGGAGCATTACCTTGCGTACATTGATAATGATGTATGGAAGGTGATTCAGAATGGAAACTCAAAGAAGAGGATCTCTGTTGGTAAGGATGGTGTTGTTAGAGTGCTTCCACCAGTCTCTGCTACAGAGATTCATGCTGTGGAGAAGGAGAGGAAGGCAAGAACCATATTACTGATGGCCCTTCCCAAGGAACATTTAAGAAGATTTCATGGAATGGATGATGCTAAGGAGATTTGGGAAGCAATAAGAACCAGGTTTGGAGGAAATGCTAATTCAAAGAAGATGCAGAAAGCTGTTCTCAAACAACAGTTTGAAGCATTTACTGTGACCAGTTCTGAAGGATTAGAGAAAGGGTATGACAGATTCCAACATCTCCTCTCACAGTTGGAAGCTCATGGTGCTGGTGTATCTACTGAAGATGCAAATCATAAGTTTCTCAGATCTTTGCCAAAAGAATGGTCACATCTGGCAATGAGCATGAGAATGAAAGAAGATGTTGACACCTTGTCAATTGATGATTTGTACAATAATCTTCGGGTCTTTGAACATGAAATCAAAGGTGTTTCAAAGGCATCTTCAAGTGCTGCTAATGTTGCTTTTGTCTCCCAAAGCAAGAGCAGTACTAGCAAAGTTAATTCTGGTAGCTATGATACTTCTTCAAGCAATATGAAAGAAAGAGAAGCTCCTGTTGGTTTTGCTGATGAAGTCATCTATTCACTCTTTGCAAAGAAATCAGAAGACAAGGACCTCTTTAATGAGGACCTTGAACAGATAAATGATGTAGATATTGAATAAATGGACATAAAGTGGCAGATAGCAATGATTGCTCTTAGAGTGAAGAAGTCCTACAAGAAAACTAGAGGAAATATCAGATTTGATGGAAAGACACCAGTTGGTTTTAATAAGAAGAAGGTTGAATGCTATAGGTGTCACAACACTGGTCACTTTGCTAGGGAGTGCACAGCAAAGGTGACTACTGATCGGAAGAAAAAGAAAGATTCGGACTCTCAAGAAGAAGACAAGCAGGAGAAGAGTCAAATGGGTATGCTGACTTTGGAAGCTGGTGCTGTTAACTGGAGAGAACACACAGACGAAGAAACATAACCAAATCATGCGTTCATGGCTATTGGCTCCAATACTGAGGTATCCTTGTGTTCTAAAACATGCATGAAATCATATAATAATCTTAAAACATTGTATGATGAGCAAATGCAACAGATAGGTGATCGAAAAGCTAAAATACTTGCTTACACTAATGCTGTTAAGACCTTAGAAGCTCAAATTGTCACTTATCAAAAACAACAATTAACTTTAAATGAAAAGCTTACATTTCAAGCCAATGAAATCTATGAAAAAGATGAGAAGCTTAAAAAATATAGGAGAATTGGAATGAAAGCTGTAAAAGATAAGGAAGAATTGCATAAAACAATAGACACATGGAATAATTCTGCTAAAAATCTGGATAGATTAATAGATTCTGGTATGAGCTCAACTTGCAAAATTGGTCTAGGATATGAAATAAAATCTGATAGTGAGATTTTAAGTTATGAGGAAGAAATGGAAAGAACTGTGTTCACTAGTACAGATGAAGACTTTGCTGATAAACCTGTATACAATAGATTCTCAAAAACTGATAACTTCAAAGGAGTTCCACCTCCATTAAATGGAGATTACACTCCTCTACCAGAGCAAGAGTTTGATGAGTCTTTGTATGTTTATGTTAAGAAGGGACCTCAAAAGCCTAAAACAAGTATCTCAGATGACAAATCCAGTAAGTATTCTACCTGTCAATCTGATGACAGTGGAGGGTCCATTGAGGCAGCTAGGACCATGCTAGCAGACTCACTCTTACCAACCACTTTTTGGGCCGAAGCAGTCAATACTGCTTGCTACATATTTAATAGGGTGAGAGTGACTAAACCTCAGAAAAAAACTCCTTATGAGCTTTTATTTGGCCATAAACCAGTTATTAGTTACATAGGACCTTTTGGGTGCCATGTTACCATTCTAGATACTCTTAGTGTGCTTGGCAAGTTTGAAGAAAACTCTGATGAGGGTTTCTTAGTAGGATATTCACTAAGTAGTAAAGCCTTTAGGGTATACAACTTAGTGACAAAAAGGGTAGAAGAGAATCTCCATGTTGACTTTCTTGAGGAGAAACCTAATGTGAAAGGAATAGGTTATAGATGGATGTTTGATATTGATTATCTGACTGATTCTATGAATTATATTCCTGTTTCTGTGGAGAATCAAGCTAACCCTCATGCAGGTTCCAAAGAAGTAACTAACAATGTAGGTACTCAAGTTGCTTCTGATGCAAATGCTTCTGAGCAAGAAGAGGAGAATGAGGAACTCATTGTTGTCCCCACAACAGCAGTCAAGCTTGATGCAGCTTATGGTGGCACAAAGAAATCTTCTACAACTTCAAAGAAGAAGGAGACTGTTACCAAGCCTTAAGCACAAGGGAAAGAGGCTTCTCCTACAAAAGTTTTAGAAGATATTCTATCTTTCAGAGATGAATTGAATGCACTGGCTGAAAAGCATCTTGGAAAGAAGGCTACCAGTACTTCCTTAATTAAGTCTGGTGGTGACTTAGTTAATTCTGCTGAGCTTGATCCTACTCCAACTGATGTATTTGATAATTATGAGATGCCAGAGCTTGAAATCTTTGACAAGCCAAGTGAAGGGATCTTTGATGA
The DNA here is from genome assembly GCA_021014915.2 of Artemisia tridentata subsp. tridentata. Lineage (NCBI taxonomy): Eukaryota > Viridiplantae > Streptophyta > Magnoliopsida > Asterales > Asteraceae > Artemisia > Artemisia tridentata. The sequence continues at coordinate 114,652,428 of CP139502.1, read as the reverse complement.
AGCTTCTTATGATGATGAAGGAGTGATTATTGATTTCAATAACTTACCCACATAAGTGGATGTAAGTCAAGCTCCTACACTTAGGATTCACAATATTCATCCACAAAGTCAAATACTTGGTGATCCTAAGTCAGCAGTTCAAACTAGAAGCAAAGTGCAGAAACAGTCAGAAGCTCATGCACTTTTCAGTTTTGTTAAGAAGCAGCAAAGGAACAATCACAAAGATCATCAACACTGTCTGTTTGCATGTTTCCTTTCTCAAAAGGAACCTACCAAGGTTTCTGAAGCATTAGAAGATGAAAGTTGGGTGGAAGCAATGCAAGAAGAGCTGTTGCAGTTTAAGTTGCAAAAGGTATGGGTTCTTGTAGATCTACCACATGGAGCAAAAGTAATTGGCACAAAGTGGGTCAGAAATAAGGCAAGATTGGTGGCCCAAGGATACAGACAAGAGGAAGGGATAGACTATGATGAGGTTTTTGCACCTGTAGCTAGAATTGAAGCTATCAGGTTATTTTTGGCCTTTGCATCCTACATGGGATTCATAGTTTATCAAATGGATGTCAAGAGTGCTTTCCTGTATGGCACTATAGAAGAAGAAGTGTATGTTCACCAGCCTCCTGGTTTTGTTGATCCTGCTCATCCCAAGAAGGTTTACAAAGTAATCAAAGCTTTGTATGGATTACATCAAGCTCCCAGAGCTTGGTATGCTACACTCTCTAAATTTCTTGAGGAACATGGATACAAGAGGGGTGTCATTGACAAGACCTTGTTCATTAAAAGGAACAAGAATGATATCATTCTAGTGCAAGTGTATGTAGATGATATCATCTTTGGATCCACAAAAAGGTCTTGGCGTGAAGAATTTAAGGCATTGATGAAAGGCAGATTTCAGATGAGTTCAATGGGTGAGCTCACATTCTTTCTTGGACTGCATGTGAAACAAAAGGAAGATGGACTTTTCATTTCTCAAGACAAGTATGTTGCTGAGATGCTGAAGAAGTTTGATCTTGCAAGTGTGAAGACAGCAGTCACTCCAATGGAGAACAAGGTGCCATTAACAAAAGATGAGGATGCTGATGATGTGGATGTGCACCTATACAGATCTATGATAGGTTCTCTTATGTATCTAACTGCCTCTAGGCCTGATATTATGTATGCAGTTTGTGCTTGTTCTCGTTTTCAGGTTACTCCCAAGACTTCACATCTTCATGCTGTGAAGTGAATCTTTAGATATCTAAAGAGCAAACCCAATTTGGGTCTTTGGTATCCTAGAGAGTTATCATTTGACCTGTAAGCCTATTCAGATAGTGACTATGCTGGAGCAAGTCTTGACAGGAAATCCACAACTGGAGGTTGTCAATTTCTTGGCAGAAGATTGATTTCATGGCAATGCAAGAAGCAAACCATTGTGGCTACATCTACAACTGAAGCTTAGTATGTAGCTGCTGCAAATTGCTGTGGACAAGTCTTGTGGATCCAAAATCTGATGCTGGATTATGGTTTGAATTTCATGAATACTATAATTCACATTGATAATGAAAGTACTATCTGTATAGTAAAGAACCCAGTGTATCACTCTAAGACCAAACACATAGAAATAAGTCATCACTTTATAAGAGATGGTTTGAAAAGAAATTGATTAGGGTGGAAAAGATACACACATACTTTAATGTAGCTGATCTATTGACCAAAGCTTTTGATGGACCTAGGTTCAATTTCTTAGTGGTTAATATTGGAATGGTAAACCCATAGCTACATTTAAGGGGAGGTTAAATGTATAGTTTGTATAATAGTACAAGTATTAAGTAGATTTAATTCTGGTAGAAGTTAAATCTGGTAGCTTTAGAGTTAATTATGGCAATGAGTAGGTCTTAATTCTGGTTGCACCAACATATGGTTGTATATTTTCTTGGTTTTAGACTAATTTTTCCAGGAAAAGCATGGATTGATGGTGATTGGAAGCTTTGCTAATGAGTTTTGTTTGTGTTTGTCTGGTGTTTTTGTTAAGTCTGGTGAGTCACCATTAATACTGGTTGACCAACGTTAAGTATGGTAAGGTTAAAACGTAATTAATTTTTTTACCGTTAGGTCTGGTCATACACTTAATGATTTTTCCTGTTTCAATAGTACTGTTACCATTTTTTAGGAAAAAGAGGTATATATGGATAATATTTGATTCATTTTTCATCTTTATCCATTATTTACTTCCACTTTTATACTTTTTATTCTCGGCCACGATTTACTCTGTTTTAAACCACCAGCATAAAAACCCTAATACGGCAGTCAACCAGTACTTTCAAATCATCTATGGCTCAACTCAAAAACTGTGATAAGCACAACCAATTGGGTTTCTTGAAGAAACCAACCAAGGGCGAAGGTTTTGAACAGATAGTGGATTTTTTGAAAGGCTCACATATCAGGTATGCCTTAACTCACAATCCCACTATCTATGATTCCCTAGTCAAACAGTTTTGGGAGACTGCTACTTCCGAAACTCTTGCAGATGGGACCCTAAAGTTAAGGGCAACTATTGATAACACTGTGTATTCAGTCACTAAAGCATCCATTAGAAGTAGTCTTCATTTGGATGATGCTTTAGGGTAAGTTATGTTGTCAAACAATATGATTTTAGAAGGTATGGGTAATATAGGATATCCCACTGATGGTACATTCACATTTTGGAAAATCCATTTTTCACCTCAGTGGAGATTTTTAATCCATCATTTGCTACACTGTCTAAGTTCTAAGAGTAGAGGATGGGATCAATTTGGAAGTAATATTGCTTCTGCAATGGTCTGTCTTTCACTTGGTAAAACTTTTAACTTTTCCAAATTAATATTTGATGGCATGGTGGCAAATGTGAAAAGTAAACACAAGTTTTTGATGTACCCTCGTTTTCTTCAAATGGTTTTGAATGTTGAAACTGAAAATAAATTGCCTTACTTGTGTGTGCCCTTCAAGGATAAAATTTTTAGTAACATGAAAAGGGGATTTTAGGGGGCACATAAACAATTGTTAGCTGCTATGTTGCCTGTTGGTACTGACAATGCAGGTACATCATCATCTAGAAGTGAAGCACATTCTCAACCACATCATGAAGCTGAGGAGCCTGCAAATGCACCATCACCTGCACCACAACCACCATCACCTACTGCACCACAACCACCATCACCTACTGCACCCCAACCACGTTCACCTCAGCAAACCCAGGTTCCAACTCCAACTCATGAGGAAGAGTCAAGTCCAATGTCTGTGGATGCTCTTTTACAGCTGGTTAGCAGGATATCTGAATTGGAAAAGGATCTTAAAGAGAAAAAACAAAATATGGGAAATGCTATTGTAACCTTGGTCAGAATAGTAAAGAAGACGGAAAATGTTATGAAAGCAAAAGCAGTTGTCTTTAGTGATAAAGAGGGTGTTGCAGATGAAAATTTTTCCAAACAGGGAAGGAATTTGGGTGAAGAAACAATCTTTCAGACTCCTGCTCAAGCAAAATCTTCTGGTGATACGGATATTAGTCCTGAGGGATTGGAAGCAGCAGAGATTTTAGCTAAAACTCTTAGTCAAAGTAAAAAGAAGAGAAGGATAAGAAAGAAGTTGGTGACAGAAGAAGTTAATCCTGGTGATGATCTAGTTAAGTCTGTCACTGGGAAAGATAAGTCTGGTGATCAACTTAAGTCTGGTGATCAAGTTACTTCTGGCACTGGTACTCAAAGAGAAGGCAGGCAAGTACTTTAAGAAACTTCTCAGCCTATGAAAACAAAGAAACAAATCAGAGAGGAACAAGCTAGTATGGCTGAAATTGCAAGAATTCAAGCTGAAGAAGAAGCTGAAGAGGCAAGGCTTGCTGATCAAAAGAAAATGGATGAATCACTTGCAAAGAAGCTGCAAGAGGAGTTTAACAATGATCCATTCATGTCTATGATTAAGGATGATACCGAATTAAAGGCAAAGCTGGAAGAACTAAAAGCTAATGAAAGTCTGACAGTTGAAGAAAGAGCAAAACAGCTTGTAGATTTCATTAATGCCAGAAGAGAAATAGAAACTCTTGGAGATATGATGGAGAAGATTAAACAGACAAAAAAGAGGAAAAGGACTTCCAAGAAACAATCAAAGCAGGAGAAGATGGCTTACATGAAGCATTATTTAAAGAATATAGAGCATTCTAGTTTTGAAAGGATGAAAGGAAATACATATGAAGAGATTGAAGATATGTATCTCAAAGCTTATGAAAGGGATCAGAACTACAAGCCTATTGATTATGAAGATTCAATTAGAAGAAGTTTTAAAAGGCAGAAAGTAACCAATGTTGAAGACATACCTGATAGTTCAAAAGGTGAACTTGTAAAGGAAGAAGTAGAAGTTAAGAAACCTATTTTGAGGTGGACTAGAAGAAAAAGAGTGGCTAAGAAGGGTAAGTCAGTCACTAAGGAGGATGTGCAAGAGGAAGAAGAACCTTCTTCTGATTCATTCACAATGGGTTCAATTCCTGAAAGCTCAGCACAACCTGCCAAGATTTTCAGATGGCAGATCATTAAAACTGGTAAGAAAGGAGCTTATCAAATAATCAGGGAAGATAATACAGATGTTATTTATGTGAATTTTCCAGGATTACTAAATAATTTGAGTAGAGATGATCTCAAGGAGTTATATAAGCTGATGATGATCAAGTATGGAGATGTCAGACCAGAAGAAGAATTTGAAAGAGTTCTTTGGGGAGACTTGAAGACCATGTTTGATCCACCATCTAAGACTGATAAAATTTGGAAGCTGCCCTATCAACAAGAAGTGGTGAGATGGAGAAACTTTGAAAGTTGTCAAGTTCATTGTTTGACTCTGCAGACTGCACACATTTATATGCTAGCAGAGGTTGAGTATCCTCTACACCCCAGGGTATGCAAGAAGATGCTTGAGAAGAAGCTTTTGGGTGATAAGAAAGATGAGGTATATTATCAGCTATTGGAGTTAATTGAAAGGCAGTCCCAAAAGGAAGCAGTTTGGGGTGTTTGAAAGAATTTTCTAAGCTGATAAGTGGGATTAATGAAGTTTCTCACTTAGTGAAGGTGCTTTGCACTAACACAACAAATGGTTATCAGTCCACTATGTCTAATCCACATAAGGACTGGCTAATCCAAGAGCAAACGGCTCTAGTAAAGATACCTCAAATCCGTTTATGGCTGACAATTTGCCAAAAATTGTATGGTAATCAACTCACCATATCTATGATAGTGAAGAGTTGACTAGCCCACAAGAGTATGGCTTGTGGTAAAGGCTGTGGAAATCCATAACTGGTTATCAATTCACCAAGGTGATGACTGCATTCCACCAAAGAATTGGCTAGTCCAAAAGCAAACGGCTTTTGGTAAAGACAAATCAAATCCGTTGATAGCTGATGATTTGCTAAAAATCATATGGTATTTCAACTCACCGTGTTTCATGTACAAAGAGTTGAAATTGTTATCAATGTACCATGGTTTTACACCAAACATTGGCTACTCCAGAGTTAATGGCTAACTGGTAAAGAGACATCAAATCCATTAAATTTTCAATGATTTACCTCTCACAGGAGTTAACACACCTGGAAGTGATGAGAATAGTATGAAACTTTATGAATTGATGTACAAATAGTCCATGTTGCTGCAAAGATCAGATGGTGTAAAGATTGTTGATAAAAGATGCTGCATAGTTCAGATATGATGATTTAAAGAGTTGCAGTTCAAAATAATTCCAAAAGGTAAGAGTTCAACATCCTCAGGAAGCTTATCAAGAAAGAAACTTGAAGTTCATGGCATATTAAGATCAAGTTAGGGGAGGATTATTGGGAATTATTGTAGAACAGACTTAAGTCTGCTGGTGTATTCATTAAGTCTGTTAGCTTAGTTAAGTCTGCCAGTACATAGTTAAGTCTGGCAAACATAGTTAAGTCTGGTAGGTATTATTAGTTAAGTCTGTTTATGTTTAACAGAATAGTTTGTTAGCTATATATTAGGAAAGGATATATACATATTAGATATCTTATTAGAAGATATGTTTATCCTTTCACACGTTTTGTAACATTAGGGTTTCCTTAGAATATAAAAGGAACCCTACGGCATTATGTTTAGTGTGACAGTGTGACAATTGAAAGTTTAATAGTAATACGAAGTTAGTAATCTTAGTTGTGTTCTTCATACTTGTTGTTTGTTAAGATTCCGCATTAACAATCAATATACTGTTAAGAGTTTCTCATATAGATTAATTTGGATTTATTCAAGTTATCTATTGTCTAACACATGCTACTTAGATCCATAACCGTGGACCTACAGATGTTTAACAAGGCTTGTCATTATTGTGGTAGTTTTGAACATTTACAGGAAAATTGTTTACTCTCAAAAACCTGTTTGGAACTATTCTAGAAGGGTGAATCATCAAAGTTTTTCTAAAAATACTCACCCAAATGCTAAAAGAAATATGGTTCCAAGAGCAATGTTAATGAAATCTAGGTATGTATCAGTTAATACTGCCAAGCAAAATGTTTTTAAGCCAGCAGTATTAACTAATACTGCTAGAAAAGTTGATACTGCTCCCATCAAAAGAATAGTGAATGATGCTAAATCCAGGTTACAGTTTTCAAATAAGGCACATTCAACTGTAAAAAGGCCTTTTCAAAAGAATACAACATTTAGTACTGCTAAGCCAAAAGCAATAACTGATACTGTTTTGGGAAATCATTTTTGTGCTGTTAAGGCCTCAACTTGTTGGGTCTGGAAACCAAAAGTTAAAGTTTTAGATCATGTCTCCAGACACAGCAGTGCATCCATAGTTTTAAAGAAGTATGATTATGTTGATGCACAAGGCAGATCCAAGTCAGTAATGGCTTGGGTCCCCAAAATGAACTGATTTTCTTACTTTATGTGCAGGGCAATCCACAGGTAGAATTAGAGGATAAAGGAATATTTGACAGTGGATGCTCAAGGCACATGACTGGAAACATGTCCTATCTCACTGATTTTGAAGCAATTGATGGAGGATATGTTGCTTTTGGGAGTAATCCCAAAGGAGGGAAAATCACAGGCAAAGGTACAATAAAAACTGGTAAATTAGATTTTGATAATGTGTACTTTGTAAAAGAGCTTAAGTTTAATCTCTTTAGTGTCTCACAAATGTGTGACAAAAAGAACAGTGTTCTTTTTACTGACACTGAATGTTTTGTCTTGTCTCCTGACTTTAAGTTGACTGATGAAAGTCATGTTTTGCTTAAAGTTCCTAGAACAGACAACATATACAGTGTTGATTTAAAGAATATGCTTCCCAAAGAAGGCTTGGACATTTAAATTTCAAAACAATGAATAAATTGGTTAAGGGAAACCTTGTAAGAGGGTTACCTTTAAAAGTTTTTGAAAATACTGAAATCTGTGTTGCTTGTCAGAAGGGAAAACAACACAGAGCTTCTTGTAAGACCAAAGCAGTGAACTCTATAAGTCAGCCTTTACATATGTTGCACATGGATTTATTTAGACCAACATTTGTGAAAAGTTTGATGAAAAAGATGTATTGCCTAGTTGTCACAGATGATTATAGTAGGTTTACTTGGGTTTTCTTTTTAGCATCTAAGGATGAAACCAGTAGCATTCTTAAGGCTTTCATAACCAGGATAGAAAACCTAGTTAATCATAAGGTTAAAGTGATAATATGTGACAATGGAACTGAGTTCAAGAATAAGGATATGAATCAGTTTTGTAAGTTGAAAAGTATTGAGAGACAGTATAGTGTAGCTAGAACTCCTCAAAAAAATGGTGTTGCTGAGAGGAGGAATATGCCAGTTATTGAGGCTGCTAGAACAATGTTAGCTGATTCTAAATTACCTACTACTTTTTGGGCTAAAGCAGTCAATACGGCTTGCTATGTGCAAAAAAGAAGTATAGTAGTTAAGCCTCACATCAAGACCCGTTATGAACTTTTACATGGTAGAAAACCATTGCTAGATTTCTTAAGACCATTTGGGTGTCCTGTTACTATCTTGAATACCATAGATCACTTAGGCAAGTTTGATAGCAAGTCTGATAAAGGTTTCTTTGTTGGATACTCAATGAATAGCAAAGCTTTTAGAGTGTTCAATAGTAGGACCAGAAAAGTGGAAGAGAACTTGCATGTTAGGTTTAGTGAGAGTACACCTAATGTTGCAGGGAGTGGACCAAACTGGCTGTTTGATATTGATTCACTAACCAAGACAATGAATTATGAGCCAGTTGTTGAAGATACACAATCTAATGAGTATACAGGTACAAAAGTTAATACTGATGCAGGTACACAAGCTTGAAAGGAGACTGAACCTACAAAGAAGTACATTTTGTTGCCCATATGGACTGTAGATCCACCTTTCTCAACCCAAGAGTCAAAGAGTTCACAAGAAGATGATCTTGATGAAGATCCAAAAGATGATAAAGAAAATGGTGTAAAATCTTCTGATGATGATAAAGTGGTTAATGAAGAAAAGCAGACTGTTGAACAAGTAAAGGGTGATGTATCAGATAATATTGCCAATGAAGAAAATAACACTAGCAGTACTAACTCTGTTAATACTGCTAAGCCAAGTGTTAATGTTGCTGACAAGGAAGGCTTTGCTTTAGATGAGGATGAATATCCACATGATCCAAACATGCCTCCATTGGAAGAAATATATCCTGATACTGATGATGATGTACTTGGTGCAGAGGCTGACATAACCAATATGGAAAAAGACATTCCTGTCAGTCCTATTCCAACTACCAGAATTCACAAGAATCATCTTAAGGAACAAATCATTGGAGAGCCACAATCTGCTGTTCAAACAAGAAACATGACAAAAGGTTTGAAGGAACAAGGTTTCTTTGCTAGATCCCTTCATCAAAGAAACAGTCACAAAGACCTTCAAAACTGTTTGTTTGCTTGTTTTCTATCACAAATAGAACCCAAGAATGCACATAAAGCATTACAGGATCCAAGCTGGGTGGAGGCTATGCAAGAAGAGCTTCTACAATTCAAGCTTCAAAAAGTTTGGACTCTGATAGATTTTCCTAATGGAAAGAGGGCAACTGGTACTAAGTGGGTTTTCAGATGCAAAAAGGATGAAAGAGGCATTGTGATTAGAAACAAGGAAAGATTAGTAGCTCAGGGATACACTCAAGAAGAAGGAATTGATTATGATGAAGTATTTGCTCCAGTTGCAAGAATTGAAGCTATAAGGTTATTCTTGGCTTATGCTTCTTACAAAGACTTTGTAGTGTATCAAATGGATTTGAAGAGTGCTTTTCTATATATGACAATTGATGAAGAGGTTTATGTCTCTCAACCACCTGGTTTTGAAGATCCAAATTTTCCTGAAAAGGTTTACAAGGTGGAGAAAGCACTTTATGGTTTACATCAAGCTCCTAGAGTTTGGTATGACACATTGTCAAAATATCTGTTGAATAATGGTTTTAGTAGAGGAAAGATTGACAAAACTTTGTTTATCAGAAGACACAAAGATGATATCTTGTTAGTTCAAGTTTATGTTGATGATATTATCTTTGGATCAACAAACAAGGTGTTATGTGTTGAATTTGAGAAGCTAATGCATGAAAGATTTCAGATGAGTTCTATGGGTGAACTCACATTCTTCTTAGGGTTACAAATCAAGCAAAAGAAGGATGGCATATTTTTCAGTCAAGATAAGTATGTAGCCGAAATTTGAAGAAGTTTGGGTTTACTGATGTGAAGCCTGCAAAGACAACAATGGAAACTTCCAAGCCCCTGCTCAAAGATAAAGATGGTGAAGAAGTTGATTTCCATTTATACAGATCAATGATTGGCTCATTGATGTATCTTACAGCTTCAAGACCTGACATTATGTTTGCAGTGTGTGCCTGTGCCAGATATCAAGTTACACCCAAAGCTTCACATCTTAATGATGTGAAGAGAATTTTTAGATACTTGAAAGGTCAACCTAAATTGGGCCTTTGGTATCCAAAAGATTCACCTTTTGATTTGGTTACATACACTGATAGTGATTATGCTGGAGCTAGCTTGGATAGAAAATCAACAATAGGAGGTTGTCAATTTCTAGGATGTAGGTTGATTTCATGGAAGTGCAAGAAACAAACTGTGGTTGCAAATTCCACAACAGAAGCTGAGTATGTGGCTGCTTCAAGTTGTTGTGGACAAGTGCTCTGGATTCAGAATTAATTGCTGGATTATGGGTACAATTTTATGCATACAAAAATATATATTGATAATAGCAGTACTATGTGCATTATAAGAAATGTTGTTTATCACTCAAAAACAAAATATATTGAGATAAGACATCATTTTATAAGAGACTGTTATGAAAACAAGTTTATTCAAATTGTTAAAATTCATACTGATAATAATGTTGCAGATTTGCTCACAAAAGCTTTTGATGTGTGTAGATTTCAATTTTTGGTTGTCAGTATTGTAATGATAAATCTTTGAAAATTCTTATCTCTTTGTGTTTTGTAACGTTTTGTTAGGATTAGTATTGTTATTAGGTCAATAAATTGTTTCTGCTGCTAAGTATACTTAGTGTTGCTAGTTTACTTAAAACTGTTGTGTTAATGCTGCCAGTTATACTTAGTACTGCTAAGTATAATTGATGATGTGATTATTGTAAATTGTGTTATGTTTGTGGTTTTGTGTTTTTGGGACTAATCTTTTGCAGGATAAGCTGAGAAAAGTGCTGGAGTGCTGATTAATAAGCTGTTAGGAGTGGATATTGAGTTCATGCTGCTAGGCATAAGTTAGTGCTGCTAAGCCTAACTTAGTGCTGCTAGGTTTCTGTTGCTATGTTTGAGAGTACAAGGTACTGTTTTAGAAATATGAACGATTAGGGGTTTATATCCTTTAATCATTCATACAAGTGTTTTTATCTGATCAAAACTCTCTCAAGCATAAACCCTAACTCCTTTTTATCCATTAATTGCAAATCTCAGCAAAACCTTACAAATTTTTTCATAATTCACAATGTCGACTCTGTCTTTTGCAGATCAACATAACATGATTGCATTTTTGCAAAAACCCAAAGAAAGTGAAGGTTTTTCTGAAATCATTGATTTTCTTAATGCTACTCATATTAAGTATGCATTAACAGTAAAACCTACCATATATATTTCCAACATCAAACAGTTTTGGGCTACTGCTAAGGTCAAAACTATTGATGGGGAAACACAGATACATGCCCTTGTGGATGGGCAGAAGATTCTTATTACTGAGGCATTTGTTAGAGAAGTTCTTCATCTAGCAGATGTTAATGGAATTGAGAATCTTCCAAACTCTACAATTTTTGAAAACCTTGCACTGATGGGGTATGAAAGGCAAAGTAATTCTTTAAAATTTTCAAAAGGTGCCTTCTCTCCAAAGTGGAAATTCTCAATACACACTATCTTACAGTGTCTTAGTCCAAAGACTACTGGTTGGAATGAGTTCAGTAGTAATATGGCTTCTGCCATTATCTGCTTAGCTAAAAATCAAAGATTCAATTTTTCAAAATTAATTTTTGATAGTGTGGTTAAGGGCTTGGATAGTTCTTCAAACAAATATTACTTATATCCAAGGTTTTTGCAACTTCTTATGGACAAACAATTTACAAATAAAAAGGTTCATAACAAGGTTTATCCTGCTCTCTCTCATACTAAAAAGATTTTTGCTAACATGAAGAGAGAGGGAAAGGACTTTTCAGGCATAGTTACACCATTGTTTCAAACAATGTTGGAACTAGGTCAAATTCAGGGTGAAGGTTCAGCAATCCCAGCTGATACCCATCACACACACACAATTTTACCATCTACATCTCAACCTCAAAAGACCTATACCCGTAGGTTCACCAAAAAGGGCACTCAGCTACCTCAGGCTAGTGCTAGTATAGATGCAGATGAGGTTGTGCATAAGGAGAGGGGTCATAGTTTAGAAAGGGCTGCCACTACTACTGCTAGCTTAGATGCAGAGCAGGACAGTGGTAACATAAGTAAGACCCAATCTAAGGCAACTTCTAATGAATCAAGTTCCCATGGAACTGATTCAGGTGAAGGTCCCAGCCAAATGAAAACATGGGGGGTGTAGATGCTTAGGCTAGGACCGAGGCTATGCTTAACATTCCCAATGATGCACCACTCGGGAGAGGTAACACACTCCAAAGTGCTGAGGTTAGTCTTGAACTGATTAATGAATTGATGGTTACTTGTACCAACTTGTCACAACAGGTTCTTGACCTTCAACAAACAGCTGCTTCTCAAGGTGATGAAATTAAAATGTTGAAGAGAAGAGTTAGGTTTCTAGAAGGGGTACAGAGGTCAAGAACCCACAAGCTTAAAAGAATACACAAGGTGGGTACACTTCAAAGGGTGAAATCCTCTAGTTCTGCAGATGTTCTCAAGGTGTTAAAAGAGGATGCTCCCAAACAGGGGGGAATGAGAGCATGGTTGCAGGGGAGGATACTGAATTTGATGCTGCTATGGGTGATGGTGATGTTAATGTTGCTGAAGTAGTTTCTACTGCTAATGCAGAAAAAGTTAGTGCTGCTAATGAAGAAGTACCAGTTAGTGCTGATAATGAAGAAGTACCAGTTAGTGCTGCTAATGAAAATTTTAATGTTGCTGGTACAAAAACAGTTTCTGTTGCTAGTCTTGATTTAAAGAATGATGAAACTGTTTTAGCACAAGCAATGATTGAGTTGAAGACATCAAAACCACCAGTGAAAGGAGTTGTCATTGAAGAACCCATACCAACAACAACCAAACAACCACAACTTGCACAGTAATCTGGAAAAGGGAAGAGTGTGCTAATTGAAGAACCACCTGTTAAACAAATGTCTAGAGCAGCACAACTGAAATATGATGCAGAGGTTACAGAAGCCTTAGCTGCTGAATTTGATGAAGAAAATAAAATTATTGAAGAGCAGAGAAGAATTGCAGCTGACAAAGAAGCTCAAAAACTAGCATTGATCAATGAATGGGATGATGAAAGAGCCCAGTGTGATGCTGATTGGGAACTTGCTCAAAAACTTCAACATGAAGAGCAAGAACAGTATACAATTGATGAAAGGGCTAGGTTGCTAAAAGAGTTCTTTGAACAAAAGAGAAAATTTTATGCTGCAGAAAGATTAAAGGCTAAGATGCTGAAACCACCCACCAAAGCTCAAAGAAGAAAGTTTATGAGCAATTATCTCAAGAACATGAAGGGCTAGAAACTAAATGTTCTAACTCACTTTGATGATGTCAAAATTCAAGAGATGTATGAAAATGCAAAAGGGGAGATTAGTGCATTTGAGCCTATGGAAAAAGAGATAATGGTGAAAGAGGTGCAAGGAAGCTCTAGTTCTAAAAGAGCAGGAGAAAAGTTGGTTAAGCAGAGTAGTAAAAAGCAGAAATCTGAACAAATTAAAAAGCAGGTAGAAACAGAACAAGAGCAAGTTTATGAGCAAGAAGAGCATGAGCCAGAGCAAGCTGAAATTGAAGATGATGTGTCAAAGATGCAAGCACTTACAGAACTTGCATTAGTCAATGAAGATGAAGTCATGGATGTTGTTCCTCTCAAGATCAAACTTCCAATTATTGATTTTACTTCAGGACTACATGGTAAGACAGCATATTGGGATATTAAAAGAGTTGGTGGAAGCTCTGTGAGATTTATCAGTTTTCTACAGATGGTACAACATTTTGATAGAGAGGATATGAAAACTCTATGGAAGCTGTATAAAGATAAATTTGGTCTTAACAGGCCAGAACAAATATATGATAGAGTAATATGGGGATATTTGAAGGTGATGTTTGAACCACATCATGAAGATGAAGAGTGGAGAAGACTAAGATACAACACAGTTTTATCTTGGAAGCTTTATCAGTCTTGTGGAGTTCATGTTTTGGATGTACATGGTATGTCAATTTACATGCTTGTAGAGAAGGATTATCCTCTACAATATCAGAAGGACATTGTTCATCAAATGCTACATGGAAATAGAAGACTCCAAATTCAGTATCCTTATGATGAAACAACATATCAACTACTTAAAAAGATGGAAAGCATTCTCACACCCAAAGAAAAGAAACAGAATTAAGTGTTTGGAAGCATCCTCTTAGTGTTTGTTCAAGCTATGATTAAAACTTGATATTTTAGGAGAAAATATCAAGTTTAGGGGAGGATTGTTGGGTTTTAGAGATACTGCTGCTCATGTAATTACAACTGCTCAGGTATTACAAGAAAAATAATGCAAGTCATTGCTGCTGCTAGTTATAAAGGTTAATGCTGCTTATGGAAGTTAAGACTGCTAGAGTACATTAAGACTGCTGACAGACTTCAAGGAAAAATACTCTAAGTAGTTAATGCTTCTAGAAGGAAAATTAGTACTGCTAGTACTAAGTTAATGCTGCTAGAGATTTAATGCTGCCAGAACAAAGAGTTAGTGCTGCTGATTCATTATTAGTGTTGCTGGAGTATTAGAGTCGATTTATGTTTATAGAATATCTTGTAACGAAAGTTTAGTAATAGATAAATATAGAAAAGATATTTATCTTGTATAGAAAGTTATTGTAAGCCAACAAGGACTCCTTAGTCTATAAAAGGAGGTCCTAGGGCATAGAGATAGGTACATCTTAACACGATTTTTTATAGAACTTCAAGGTTGTAAACCCTAATACTTTTGAGTAATCGTATTATATCAATAATATTGAAGTGTTTAGTTTGATATACTTGTGTTCTTGTTTACTGTTTTATACAATACAAAGTTCTTCTTAAGATCAAATGCAAGATTCCGTATTGTACTTGATAAACTTCAAGGCAGTTTCTATACCTAGTTGTTTTAGATTTATCTAAGATAACTAACCCTTACAAGCTAAGGAATTCGATCAAGTTAATAACTGGGATCAACAGAAGTGGTGACAAATTTCGATGTGTTTAGTACGAGAGTGTTGCACGGGGTTTTTGCTCAAGTTAAGGGCACCTTTGTTGTCGCACATAATCGGGATGTCGTAGTCAATTAGAGCTTGTTTCATCCATAGTGCTTGTTGACATGCCTTTCTGGCGCTTACGTATTCGGCTTCGGTCGTGGAGATCGCAAGAGCGGTTTATTTCTTGGAGAACCAAGAAGTTAGACATCAACCCATTAAGGTACAAATACCGCTAGTGCTTTTTCTATCCACATAATCTCCCGCATGATCAGAGTCGGCATAGACAATAGTTTCTACACTGGTCCCCTTGGGATAATATAATCCCAAGTGCATAGTGCCTTTAATGTATCGGAAGATACGCTTAACCGCTTCAAGGTGAGAGGTTTTGGGATCCTCTTGGAAGCGAGCATAAAGGCAGACACTAAACATGATATCGGGCCTACTTGCCGTTAGGTATAATAAACTACCTATCATGCCCCTATACCTAGTATTGTCCACGGACTCACCTTCTTCATCCTTCGTGAGTTTCGTTACCGAGGACATGGGTGTTTTCATTGGTTTAGACTCTTCTAACCCAAATTTATTGAGCATTTCTTTAATATATTTAGATTGATTAAAGAAGATACCATCTTCCATTTGTTTTATTTGTAGACCAAAGAAGAAATTTAATTCACCCATAATGCTCATCTCAAACTCGTCATGCATGATCTTTGCAAAATCATCGCATAGCTCTTGACAAGTTGAGCCGAATATAATGTCGTCGACATATATTTGAACAATGATGAGATGTGAATTTCGTTTCTTTGTGAAAAGTGTGTTATCAACCATTCCCATGGTATATTCATGGTTAAGCAAGAATGACTTTAATCTATTGTGCCAAGCCTTGGGAGCTTGTTTAAGACCATAGAGTGATTTATTGAGTTTATAAACATGATTCAGTTTTTTGAAATCAACGAAGCCTGGAGGTTGTTCTATATATACCTCCTCGTTGATAAAATCATTTAGGAATGCACTTTTCACGTCCATTTGATATAGCTTAAAATCTAAAGCGCAAGCATAGGCAAGGAGTATCCTAATAGACTCTAATCTAGCTACGGGTGCATAAGTTTCATCGTAGTCTATTCCTTCTTGTTGGTTGTAGCCTTGTGCTACTAACCTAGCCTTATTTCTGGATATAACGCCATTTTTGTCGAGTTTATTTCTAAACACCCACTTAGTTCCTATGATGGTTTGATTCTTAGGTGGAGGTACTAAATCCCAAACTTGATTTGTGGTGAATTGATTTAATTCTTCTTGCATGGCTACTACCTAGCTTTCATCCTTAATCGCTTCACCGATACTTTTAGGTTCTGTTGGAATTTAAATATCTTGACATTCAAATAAATAAATAAATAAACATCAAAGCACATAATAGCAGAAGCAGGATCATTATTTAACATGTAAAAGTATTACCGAAAATTAAATAAGAACGTACCGTAATGATCCTAGCAAGAACAAGGATCAATTCTTCTCTTCTAATCACAAGATCAACAAATAGGATTAGC
Organism: Artemisia tridentata subsp. tridentata; assembly: GCA_021014915.2. Classification (NCBI taxonomy): domain Eukaryota; kingdom Viridiplantae; phylum Streptophyta; class Magnoliopsida; order Asterales; family Asteraceae; genus Artemisia; species Artemisia tridentata. Next base: position 114,635,990 of record CP139502.1, on the reverse strand, counting down.
GTGGAACCCCTTACCGTTTTGTTCCACAATCCAAGATGAACAACTAAAGTAAGTTGTTACCGAACTCATGTACACACGTACTATAACCGATCAAGCAATGATGCTAGTGATTAGACACGTTTATTAAACCAATATTCAATTGTTTAATAAAAAACCAATCGATCTAGTATTATTAAATAATAAAGTCTATCTACTTTAATAGATAGTGACTTGACAGTACGATTGAATTCAATAGAAGAAAAAGTAGAGACTGCAAAAACTATTGGTTATAGTACATGACAAAAGTCCATCCACATTAAAACCAATACTTTTTGCTTTTATAGTGAATATTAATCTTGGAGGATAAGCTAACCGAATAGGGTTTTAAGCCCATTGAGCCGATCGGCCTTGGTCCAAGCTAAGGGATTCTAGATTCTTCTAATCCCCTTTTTCACTAATAGTCCTTCCACTTTATACTTAACGGTCGTTAGTCAACACCGTTAATTACATAACGTTCGTTATGTATTATTTCGTGTCCAAATAATTAATACATATAATAAATACATATATTAATTATTTACTTGATCATCATACGTAAAGTGTGCAATCCCTCGGTCCTGAGTTCGAATCTAGACATACACATTTAATATTTTTTCCATTAACTCTAACAGCTCCCACTTGGAAATCTATTAAAAGTGTAATGACATTGGTTAGCGTCTAGCAACACGCCAATGCCCCTAGTACAACTCGGGTGGTGGCCTCCTGGAAAAACCACTTGATGATTAATCATCATACTTATCATTTTGTTCTAATACTACATTAATAAAGATATGGATCTAAGTCATTCTTTATTAATAATTATGTTTCTCGTTGTTTATGATTGAGCAAGATTACCAAATCATCTGAACCTATTCAGGGGAGATCTTGGGTGCGGCCGCACAAACATCTTGTCAACCCTACGAGGGGCCCAACAGTATTAAACTTCAAACAATTTGAAGGAAAAAATTCTATCTTGACTACGAGCATAACACATGCACTTCGCAACGCTTCCCAAAACAATCCGTATAGCTACCCATTACGTATAGCGTTAAATTGAATCAAAAAATGCACTACATGCATGACAGTTATCTGGTATCTCAAGTCTGAGGATAACTATATACTCATGATTTACTTGATGACGAGATCCATAAAGTAAACTCATGTCGCGGGATTAAGTCCTATATTCAAACAATTTGAATATCATGTGAAATCGGCATGACAACGCATCAATATACTTTCAAGTATATTATACCAATACTCAGATTTATCTTAATTTAATGATATTCCCATATCATTAACTGGCAACGGACAATTTAGAATATATAAATATATTCAAGGATATAAACATGCAAATATATGATATATTATTAAGAAAATGATAAATAAACAAAACCATTATTTTATTTCATTAAAATAATAACTGTTCAATAACATCCCGTTATCCAAACACTAAAATAGATCAATGCATGATAATTCTAATTAATGAATTATGCCTCAATTCATGTAAAACATACTTGTTGACAAGGCATAAATCAACTAATTTTGATCTATGGGAATTTTGAGAATACTTATTTCAAGAATTCAATTTAATGAAGTTCTTGTATGTGTGCTATCAATTATCTTGATAATGCCACATAATATTTCATAAAATACGTGACATCCTCAACCACGAATTTATGACAAGCAAACTATCAAACATTTTATAGTTTAAAGTATTCTAATTCATTAATGTAAAATGCAACTATGCTTACAGTTAAGCATAACTAGTACACATGGCCATTAACTAGGATGAAATCCTACCATGACTAGTATTGAGTGTCATCTCAATCTTATCAGCATCATTGTATGCAAACAACAATATGCTTTTTAAAATCCCGTAAACTTTAATATCCAATGTGTAATGTTTGATACCTTCCAATCTTTCAAGATTTGTCGGCTATATCAATTACGCAACAATTTCCATATGGTTCATATTTAGAATTCAGGAGCTATTCCAGGATGAGGATGTTAATTCTAAATCTAACCATATCCATTACACTTAGTTATCTAATAACTTCCAATTAGATATTAATGTTGTCAAATCATCTTTCATCAAGCATGATACAACAAACAACATGATGTACATGAAAATCCTTGCGTCAAACTAAGATTTGATTCATGTCATATCTTTTCAAAGATATGTATCTATCTTGACTTTATAATAGTATAATCATGTTTATTAGAATCAATAATTTTACCGCTTATGTTTATAACAATAAACATATATTCCAAGGTTGTATTTTCTAAATCTTCACGTGAAGTTTCATTCCAAATTAAGACTTAACATTTAATGTTAATGGAATGTTACTTCCTATATGTTATACAACATATATGAAATACGAAAATATATGTAACACTCCCACTAGCTTTTAGGAATATTAAGAGATTTCCTTATTTTAATTATAAATCAAAATATATATTTAATAACTAAACATAAGTATATCCCCAGATGCATGCATTAATCCATTCATAAATGATTTGCACTTTGTATACTTTCAAAGATTATTTGAATTCAAATACTCCTTTCAATTACTTATCGTCCTCGCACAAGTAATTACACAACAAAAGAGTATTGATATTCCATTGTTAATTTCATATAAATGAAACTAAGAATGACAATCATAATCTTTATACATTTAATGTGCTTAGAAAGAATTCCAATCACAGTTAATTGCTTAAGTGTGTTTGATAATCTTTTCATACATTAAATATGTATACAGAATTGTCCATTATGATTTCTACACAGAAATTTAAATCTCTAGGATTTTTATTCCTTTTGAGAAACTCATCATTATTCTATAGTGTAACTATAGAGTTCAAGATTAATTAAGTTTCCAAAACTAATTATCTTTATGGACTGCATCTAATCATTCATAGTATGAGTAACTTGCCAAATTCATATTTGCAATTTATCAGCAGGTTTACCATAATCCTGTAACTCATAATCCTCAACATATTATACAAATATTTGAGATATCCTTGCGGATCTATGAATGAGAATTCCATCATTTTGAGAATTAACATTAACATGTTTAATCCTCAGCATGACATTTGCTAGTGTGTTTTAGAAGATCATGTATCTTGTAATTTTATCTTTTCAAGATAAAACTCCTACTTGCCTTTAGCAATTTATAGACTATCTATGAATACTTAGCAAGTAGAGCAACATAAAATTGTTCTCTTTTGGGACATTACAAATACACATTGACAGTTCCTTACATGAAGTTTGTTAATAACCTACTCAAAATAGTTTTAACAAATTCAGAACTTCAATTTTAAGACTTAATGTGATTCATCACATTCTGTAATAAATGGTGTCTTATTAATCTTCTAGGTTGGAGTCTAATTGAGTATATACAATGCATACTCAATTTCCTAACCTTGATAACAATTTTTGGAAGAAAAGAAGATATAGTTATCTTTAATCAAACAATATAATAAGAGTTTGATTTTCCTAACTGAACATACCATAACCATTATGTATTTCATTTAGGATTAATATTGTAAGACAATCTTACAATATGTAAGATAAATATATTTTGTTTTGGCTTACCTATTTACCAACTAAATCAAGTTAATGGTGAAATAGATTTTCCAAACCAATTGCATGCTATATAACATAAGTACTTTTAACCAAGTCACTTCATGTCCATGTCTTAACAAGAAGACATAAACTGTTATAATCCCAATCTACGTTATAAATCATTGATCAACTCAATGACTTCTTGTATATGTCTTATAAAACATAACAAGTTAACGTCTTACTTTATTATAAGTCTTGTAACAATTAAAAGACTTCATATTTATATCTTTACAATAAAATATAACTAAAGTAATCATGAACACCACAATTTGGTTTCAATAGTATTTCAAGTTAATTTATTTACTTCATATATTTATGACATTCCAAGAATACATAAACATTCAAATTTGAAGTAGTATTAGATTACTTCATTTATTTATGTCATTTCAATAATACATAAATATTTAGTTTGAAGTAATCGCATTATCATATTGACACTTGTTCTAATAAGAATCTAATTTAGAACTTGCAAATTAACATAGTTTCATTACATCAGTTGATCTGCTAGTAATGAAAGTATGTAATTTACCTTGTTATTAATATCTATGTCAAGGTCTCACTTACGCTAGATATTAATTCCAAGTGTTCTATAAATTAGATGTGAATAAATCACATTAGAACATTAATTCTCTTACCTTGAAGTCAAGAGAATCCTTTAAATCATATTCCTTTGTGTTGTTGCTTGCACACAATTAAGATTTCTCCCACTTGTGCATGGAACAACATCATGTATCAGATAAACAACACGTCAATCATTTGTTTATGTGATTAATATGATTGTGTCATAGATATTCGTAGATATAGAACCACCTTGTCTAGTAAGGAAACGTACATGACTATCCTTAAGCCACAAGTGTCTATAATTGGAAAGTAATTATCTCAAGATATTCTAGAGATAATCTGGGTTACTACCAAGATAACAAGCTTGTAGCTCCCACTGAATTACAGATCATTACATTAATATATGTTATTCAGTAATTACACCAATATGCTCCCACTGGATTTGACAACATTATAAGTGTTTCATAACCAGTAAAAGCAAATAGTGTGCTATTTACTTTCCTACAACTTTGAGTAATCCCAAACGTAACAATTACTTAGGTACTAAAGAATGTATTCTACTTTGTAAATGATGGACTATCCATCAATTCAATTAACTTGGAAATAATTGGGCATGCAATTTCTTCCTTAATTTGACTACCATCCCCACAATGGTATGTAGCATCAAAAGTGGTCAAAGCACAACAACTAGACAAAGTGTGCTAGTTTGCCTTTTATCAATTTTGCGGTAACTTGTCTAGCTTCTAATTTTAATAACTCATAAAATGTGCAATTTTTTTTAACTATTAAAATTTTGCTATGATTTATTTCTTAGAATTTAGACAATTCTAATTTTCCCATTATACCCTTCTCATACATGAAAAGGTATATGGTTTAAGTCTCACTCTTCTCAAAGAAAGTAGACTTGGTTTGTTCTTTTAGTAAAGTTTACTCTAGCCTAAACCCCTACGGGTGTAGATCGATTTTCCACTAAAAGAATGCCCCACGTTTACGGTTTTTAACGTTGCTGATCCGTCCCGAATCGGCTATCTTTTATTTCTCTATCACACAAGTCAACCACTTGTGAATGGTCAACCGTAATAAATGATAAAAGGCAAACAGTCTCAGAACGAATGCTCGTGTGTAGTGTGTGAAACCAGGCAAGTGATCACCCGGATCGTTTCCCAACGAGATGTGAATGGAAAACTGTGAAAAGCTAGGATTATAGTGACTGATGATTTAGATTGCTTTTGATTTTTGCTTTTTAACAATTCTAAATAATAAACAAAAACAGATATGCACAATAATATTAAACGCGAATAAATAAACTAAAACGCGTAACGGAAAAGCTAAAATGGGACAAAAACTAAAATTTATAAAATTTAAAACCTAAAAATGTAAAATAACTTAAAACTTATTTAAAAACTTAAATTATATTTTATATTTTTTATTTAATTATTATTAATTATTTATTATTTAATTACTTATTAAACTAATTTAAATTATAAAAAATACTAAATGGACAAAGAAAAATCTAAAACTTTTTCTAAAAATATTACTAAGTAAATAGAAACTAAGAAAATTATAAAAATGAAAATTACTTAATTAAAATTTAAAAAGATAAATTCTATTAAATAGAAGCTATCACTTTATTTCTATTTTTGATTTTATTAAGACCTAAAAATATTTTTATATTTTTCCTAGATTAAAAATGACAAAAGAAAATTATGAAAATTGGATTTGTATTTTTCTGATTATTTTTCTATTTTTTATGATTTAAATACTATTAGAAACTAATTAAAAAGATTAAAAATATCAAAACTATTCAGAAAATTATGAAAATTTACAGATAATTCTAAAATAATATTAGAAAGATAAGAAAAATAAAAGTGGAAGCTCAATAAGCCAGATAAGCACTTTTGGGCAGATAAGCAGTTTACAATAAGCCCAAAAATAAGCTAATAAGCAGGAAAATTGACCAAATGATCAGGACTAGCTTAAACAACTATAAGAAGCATGAAACAACTAAAAATGCACAATAAGCACAAGGGATTAGTAGATTAAGCACTTTGGCTGGCATAAAATTTGAAACAGAAAACTCAGAAACAGCCCAAATTGCAGACAAGATTAAGCTAGGAAATAAGCTACTGAGATGGAATATTAAGGGGGCAAATTCAAGCCTATACTATTGGGTATCTAAAAACACTAAAAGCCCTATCACTAACTACCTAATTGAGGTCCAATTGGAGGCTAGATCAGGTACTAGAAACACTGAGTCTGCTGATTTTGTCTGTTCTGTGCAGAAAATGCACAACACCAAAGGACACAAAACCAACTATTATGCTTGTACTATATGGCCTACTTGTGACTCAGAAAAGCCAATGAAAAGGGCAAAACAGGCTTGTGGCTTAATTGAGCTTGTTTGACTGTTTTAAGTTCCAAATTTCAAACTGCATATGTAAAACTTGATAAGCAACTGATATGGCTAAGTAGAACTTGGATACAGCTTAAATGGACTTAATAAAGCTTGTTTGAACTTGGCTTAAGTGCAAATGTACAGTGATTATGGGTTTTTACCCCGATTGACCACTGAACCAAACACTCCCTTAGAGGGTCTGTTTTGGTTTTTCCAACTGAAACAGGTAATTAAGCTAGGTTTTCTTTACAAACTATATTTAACTAACTTATTTAAGTTCTTTTTAGTATTTATTAACTGGAAATAAGTTGAAATAAGCAGTTTCCTATATTATGTATATTTTGATCTTTTTAAGTGAACTTTGAATAAAATGAACTATGAGCTGATATAAACTGAAGTAATTGATAACAGATAGCTACAAACTAATAAGAAACTTGAAATTACAATTATAAGCTAGCTTTAAGCAATTGTACAGTAATAATGATTTTTAAGCTTAAAAACTCAAAAGCTTACAACTGAATAGAGGGCTATAGGGATAGCAAGATTAGAACAGAACCAATCTAGCTTGTTCACACAAGCTAGAAATACCAGAAAAAACCCTTCCTTAATAGCTTATACCCAGAAATAGCTTTTTAGAGCTTATGTTGACTTTTTGGTTGACTTTCTTGGAACAGAACTATGTAATCTATATAAGCTTACCACAAGCTAAGATAAGCTTGTATAAGCTTATAATAAGGGTGTGGAGTGATTTGTGATTGATTCAAACTACTATGGAACCTAATTCGAATCAACAGAGAAATTGCAAACTTGAAATCTTATTAAAATTTGGAATGATTACAATACATAAGTTACATATGACTTGAAACAAACTGAATTACAACTGAAAACATTACATGAAATCGAAATAACATTTAAACTACCTTCTACACTAATTTTGGTCCTAATCTACTGACCATTAATCCTGTGATACATCTCTTCCTTTTATAGCAATCCCAAATGAATCCTTGATCAAATCCGAGCACATCCCTACCACTTGATTGAATTGAAATGATCTCAGCTGTTGAAAGTACTTTTGGCGGGAAAATGTGACATGTGGAATTTTGGCTTCTTCCTGAGTCATGTGGGCAAGTGGGTTTTAGCAAAGAGATAAGGAGGGGGAAACGTGTATGAGGAGGAGGGGTGAGGTGTTGGATTAGGTATACAGCTGGGGGGTTGAGGTGGTATGGTTTTCTCTGTTTTGGCGGGGTGAGTGGGAAAGAGACGGGTCAAACCTTGGTTTGACCCTGGATATTATTTAAGAAAAAAGTGGGCCGGGTTATGTGGGATTGGATTTGGGCTTGGGTTAGTAAATAAGGGTTGGGTTTTATTATTTTGGGTTGGGTAATAATGTTTAAGGATTTGGATTTTGGGTATTTTTGTTTGATCCGGATTTTGGTTAAAGTTAATCATAGGGACCAAACTTGTAAAATCTGAAAAGTTGAGGACTAAACCTGTAATTTATCCAAAGTTATCACAAGGGTAAATATTGCCAAGTTCCAATAGTACAAGGGTTTAAAATATAATTTTCCATTTTAAAACACCCGGGGACTATTTCTGTCATTTTGCAAAGTTGAGGGACTAAACTTGTAATTTTCCAAAACTTTTGAGATTTTTCACCAAAGGACTAATTATGATAAATTATGATTTAAAAAGGACCTTTGGTGACTTTTCTTCCAAAATAAATGCTCAGGGACTATTTTTGCCAAATTTTGAAAGTTGAGGGACTGAGACTGCCAATTATACAAACTTTGTTCGTTTTTCATCTGTTTTTAAACATTTTGCATCTGAAACATATAAAACACAATTCTGGGATAATTTCAGTATTATGATGCATTTTTGAGTGTTTTTGGATGTTTTGGCAGCTCAGATTAGGTTAAAATGATGAGTATTTAGACACTCATCAATCCCCCACACTAAACTATTGCTAGTCCCTAGCAATCTTTTATGAAGTTTTAATGGATTTTATCTCTTTACCAAAAGCCATTACTTCTGGAGTAGCCAAATGTTTTAGTTCAAGTAAGAACTTTGGCACACTGATAACCAAATGATTTTGAGCAAATCATCAGCTGTCAACGGATTTGATTTGTCTTTACCAGAAGCCGTTTGCTTCTGGACTAGCCAACTCTTAGATAAATTATTAATATTATCTTTGGTGAGCTGATTACCAATTATGGAATTTCCACTGCCTTTACCACAAGCCATAATCTTGCGGGCTAGCCAACTCTTCACTTATAAAGATATGGTGAGTCGAATACCATACAATTTTGGGCAAATTGCAAGCCATCAACGGATTTGAGACATCTTTACCAAGAGCCGTTTGCTCTCGGATTAGCCAATCCTTACGTGGGTTAGACATGGCGGACTGATAACCATTTATTGCGTTCTAAGTGAGAAAAAATTTTAAAATTTTGGCTAAAATGGGGGTACTAGATGGTACATTTGATTAAATTCGCAAGAATTCCCCCCCACACTTAGAACTGAATATTGCCCTCAATATTCAAAGAACCGGTTGTTAAACCAACACTTAGAACGTGAAAGGGAAATACTAATAGCCTTTTATTTCATATAGTTATTTATTTTATTTTTATTTAATTTGCATTTAAGCCGTTAAGGCATGCAAATTCCCTCTTTGGGAATGCATTTTTTTTTTTTTTTACATCATATTTACAACATGTGGGGCATCTCCCCCACACTAGGGTGAAACATGGGTGAAAACCCATATTTTGCTACTGTTTTTAATAACCGAGTCGCTAGCTTGACTCGACCCCGAATTCATTGGTTCATGGGGAAGCAAGTGGAAGAAACCATCTCCATCGGACTTTCATTCAAGATGTTTGGATAAACACTGAAGTACCTGAAAGTTCCACTCCGATGAGATATACACAGACAGGCCCGGCTTACAAATGAAAAATGAAAATGCCAGGGTCAAAAACTTTGTTCTCATTCCCAAACGAGTGAAGAATAGGAGAAGTCACCTTGTAGGTGAAGAAAAGAAAGAAAGTCATGATAAAAAATATGACTAACTCATCATCATTAGAAGGAGAATTCATGATTTCAGGATCATGAACCTCATCATTTAAGCTCAGCTGATCAAGACAATTCAAGGGTGGGGGGGATGGGATTGTGATATCAATCAAATTCTCAGTGTTGAGAATATTTCCCTCCGAGACATAAAGATTTTCATTGTCAAGATCAAGGTAAAAGTTATCATACTCCGGCGGAGATATGATATGAGTGAGTTCACTGGAGAACTCCTCAAAGGTGAATGAATCAATATCGGGGAGAGAATTATGAGAATGAGAAGTGGTATTGCCACTAATTTTCTCTCCCATCTGATCAAAACAGAAGGCTTCCATTTCCGGAATAGAATCATCGGAAAACAGGTCACTATCCTTTATGGGGATAGGAGATGAAATGGGTTTTTTATTGAAAGCCTCGATTTTAGAAATGAGAAGATTGACAGTCAATAATGTTGCTCGAAGAGCTTCATCTTTGATTTCAGTGTCAATTTCTTCATCATTCTCTTCTTCTAAGCTGACAGGCTCAGAAGGAAATTCTTCAACATAATCGATGTCCTCACAAAATAAAGAATCATCATTACTTGAAGTATAATCATCGTCAGAATTGGAAAACATCTCAACATGATCATGTGAAATGTCAAGAGAAGGAAAATCACACATATTATCAGAGATACCCTCGGACTTACTTGGGATTGGGACAAGGATTTCAGCACTAGACTTTATGAATTCGTCCGATTCCTTTTCAGGAATAGTGCTAATATGCTCATCCCCCATAATAAGAGAGTCTTTGGGTTCCAAAGCTGGAAAGAACGATGGGATTGTAATAGACTGAGGGAGTTGAGAAATGATGCCACCCAAAGGAACAATACTCTCCTCGTCTTCCTCCTCATCAATATTGCTAGCATAAATGGCTTTTATTTGCTCGTCGGCTAGCAATTCTGCAATAGTCTTGTCTTCCTGCCTTTTCTGGACAGGTGTAATTGCAGCTGATGAATTCTCGCAACCTTCGCACATAGAATCATCATCATCGTCATCGTAGATGAAAGTTTGACGATATTTGGACTCTATTCTAGCTGTTTGTTCTTCTTCAGCTAGAAGCTCTCCAATGGTTTTCTGATGATGATCTTCTTGGCTATTTTTAACAGCCAAATCATTAAGTGTATCCATCATATTTTGAAGTTTTTGGATAACATTATCAATAGATTTTTCACGAGGAGATGGCTGAGGTTGAATCATTTGATTTTGTGGAGGTTGGTCATGACAAGAATAGTCATAATTGTCATAAGGGCCATGCTCATAGACAAGCGGGGTCCTCGTTTGACAATCAGATTCATAATGTGGACCACCACAGAATTCACAACAATAAATTTGTTGTGACTGATTCGGTGAATCATATGGAATTTGGTCATACCCGAAATTTTGATTACATGGATCTTGTTCATAGACAGATGTATTTCCTGCTTGACAATCAAAACTTGGGTGTGGACCTCCACAATGTTCACAAGGATCATTTGGCATATTTTGAAATGATGTATCATCGAAATTTTGATAACACGGCTCTTGCCAAAATGAATCCTGAGAAGGGGTACTGAAATCGTTGTGAAAATCTGGATAATCAAGTGTGAATGGCTGATAAGTGCAAAAACATTGCTTACACTGTGAATCATCCCCCAACGGATTTTCACACATACAACAATTAAGCTGAGTGAGTGAAGATGGCTGGGGTTGTGGAGGGTGTTCGGGAAATTTGATGGAATTAATGATGCAATTAAGCTCTCTTTCACGGGCTACTTCACACCAATGACAAAATCCTTCTGGTGCATACTCTCCACACTTCTCACACTTACACTTGGAACAACGATTATTATCATCCAGCGGACCTTTACAATTATAACAGTGATGGTCTCGCGACGACATGAGAATTAAATATTAAGGAGGGTTTAAGAAGATAGAATCAAACGGATAGAGGGTAAAGGGATAAAGAATCAAAAAGGGTAAGAGGGTAAAGATGAATATTTTTGGGTTTTTGGTTTTTTTCAATTTTTTTCAACAAGATCAAAGCACAACACAAGGAACTTAAACCTTAAATCAACCAGCGTACGGTAGCTCTCTGACTGACAAACGCACAGAGTGGCGGAGAAGCAAAGGTGGGCAATTACGCACCTTAAAAACCCGCTTCTTTCAGTCCGACAATTTAATGTCAGACTATCCTAGAACCTCCGTTAGAGTTTGTTTATCAATCAAAGGTGAGCCGATTTCGAAAGCGACACAAAGGCAAGTTTTAATCTTAGGTTTGGGAACTTATTATGGTCGTACCCCCGGTTAGGTAGTACTCTGTCTTGATTTTCGATGGTAATATTTTATTATTGTTATTTATTAAAGAAAACGGAAAATGTTTTTGGGTTTTTAATTTTTTATATGATAATAATAATAATAATATATATAGAAAAGAAAAGAAAATATTTTTGTATTTTATATTGTTTTTGGAAAATAGGAACTTCTGATAGAAGGATCTCGAATCACTAATCGCTAAAACTTAACACAAAAGTCGCAGCACACCTCCCCGGCAGCGGCGCCAAAATTTGACCCGTACCGAACCGGCTATCTTTTATTTCTCTATCACACAAGTCAACCACTTGTGAATGGTCAACCGTAATAAATGATAAAAGGCAAACAGTCTCAGAACGAATGCTCGTGTGTAGTGTGTGAAACCAGGCAAGTGATCACCCGGATCGTTTCCCAACGAGATGTGAATGGAAAACTATGAAAAGCTAGGATTATAGTGACTGATGATTTAGATTGCTTTTGATTTTTGTTTTTTAACAATTCTAAATTATAAACAAAAACAGATATGCACAATAATATTAAACGCGAATAAATAAACTAAAACGCGTAACGGAAAAGCTAAAATGGGACAAAAACTAAAATTTATAAAATTTAAAACCTAAAAATGTAAAATAACTTAAAACTTATTTAAAAACTTAAATTATATTTTATATTTTTTATTTAATTATTATTAATTATTTATTATTTAATTACTTATTAAACTAATTTAAATTATAAAAAATACTAAATGGACAAAGAAAAATCTAAAACTTTTTCTAAAAATATTACTAAGTAAATAGAAACTAAGAAAATTATAAAAATGAAAATTACTTAATTAAAATTTAAAAAGATAAATTCTATTAAATAGAAGCTATCACTTTATTTCTATTTTTGATTTTATTAAGACCTAAAAATATTTTTATATTTTTCCTAGATTAAAAATGACAAAAGAAAATTATGAAAATTGGATTTGTATTTTTCTGATTATTTTTCTATTTTTTATGATTTAAATACTATTAGAAACTAATTAAAAAGATTAAAAATATCAAAACTATTCAGAAAATTATGAAAATTTACAGATAATTATAAAATAATATTAGAAAGATAAGAAAAATAAAAGTGGAAGCTCAATAAGCTAGATAAGCACTTTTGGGCAGATAAGCAGTTTACAATAAGCCCAAAAATAAGCTAATAAGCAGGAAAATTGACCAAATGATCAGGACTAGCTTAAACAACTATAAGAAGCATGAAACAACTAAAAATGCACAATAAGCACAAGGGATTAGTAGATTAAGCACTTTGGCTGGCATAAAATTTGAAACAGAAAACTCAGAAACAGCCCAAATTGCAGACAAGATTAAGCTAGGAAATAAGCTACTGAGATGGAATATTAAGGGGGCAAATTCAAGCCTATACTATTGGGTATCTAAAAACACTAAAAGCCCTATCACTAACTACCCAATTGAGGTCCAATTGGAGGCTAGATCAGGTACTAGAAACACTGAGTCTGCTGATTTTGTCTGTTCTGTGCAGAAAATGCACAACACCAAAGGACACAAAACCAACTATTATGCTTGTACTATATGGCCTACTTGTGACTCAGAAAAGCCAATGAAAAGGGCAAAACAGGCTTGTGGCTTAATTGAGCTTGTTTGACTGTTTTAAGTTCCAAATTTCAAACTGCATATGTAAAACTTGATAAGCAACTGATATGGCTAAGTAGAACTTGGATACAGCTTAAATGGACTTAATAAAGCTTGTTTGAACTTGGCTTAAGTGCAAATGTACAGTGATTATGGGTTTTTACCCCGATTGACCACTGAACCAAACACTCCCTTGGAGGGTCTGTTTTGGTTTTTCCAACTGAAACAGGTAATTAAGCTAGGTTTTCTTTACAAACTATATTTAACTAACTTATTTAAGTTCTTTTTAGTATTTATTAACTGGAAATAAGTTGAAATAAGCAGTTTCCTATATTATGTATATTTTGATCTTTTTAAGTGAACTTTGAATAAAATGAACTATGAGCTGATATAAACTGAAGTAATTGATAACAGATAGCTACAAACTAATAAGAAACTTGAAATTACAATTATAAGCTAGCTTTAAGCAATTGTACAGTAATAATGATTTTTAAGCTTAAAAACTCAAAAGCTTACAACTGAATAGAGGGCTATAGGGATAGCAAGATTAGAACAGAACCAATCTAGCTTGTTCACACAAGCTAGAAATACCAGAAAAACCCTTCCTTAATAGCTTATACCCAGAAATAGCTTTTTAGAGCTTATGTTGACTTTTTGGTTGACTTTCTTTGAACAGAACTATGTAATCTATATAAGCTTACCACAAGCTAAGATAAGCTTGTATAAGCTTATAATAAGGGTGTGGAGTGATTTGTGATTGATTCAAACTACTATGGAACCTAATTCGAATCAACAGAGAAATTGCAAACTTGAAATCTTATTAAAATTTGGAATGATTACAATACATAAGTTACATATGACTTGAAACAAACTGAATTACAACTGAAAACATTACATGAAATCAAAATAACATTTAAACTACCTTCTACACTAATTTTGGTCATAATCTACTGACCATTAATCCTGTGATACATCTCTTCCTTTTATAGCAATCCCAAATGAATCCTTGATCAAATCCGAGCACATCCCCACCACTTGATTGAATTGAAATGATCTCAGCTGTTGAAAGTACTTTTGGCGGGAAAATGTGACATGTGGAATTTTGGCTTCTTCCTGAGTCATGTGGGCAAGTGGGTTTTAGCAAAGAGATAAGGAGGGGGAAACGTGTATGAGGAGGAGGGGTCAGGTGTTGGATTAGGTATACAGCTGGGGGGTTGAGGTGGTATGGTTTTCTCTGTTTTGACGGGGTGAGTGGGAAAGAGACGGGTCAAACCTTGGTTTGACCCTGGATATTATTTAAGAAAAAAGTGGGCCGGGTTATGTGGGATTGGATTTGGGCTTGGGTTAGTAAATAAGGGTTGGGTTTTATTATTTTGGGTTGGGTAATAATGTTTAAGGATTTGGATTTTGGGTATTTTTGTTTGATCCGGATTTTGGTTAAAGTTAATCATAGGGACCAAACTTGTAAAATCTGAAAAGTTGAGGACTAAACCTGTAATTTATCCAAAGTTATCACAAGGGTAAATATTGCCAAGTTCCAATAGTACAAGGGTTTAAAATATAATTTTCCATTTTAAAACACCCGGGGACTA
This sequence comes from Artemisia tridentata subsp. tridentata, assembly GCA_021014915.2. Classification (NCBI taxonomy): domain Eukaryota; kingdom Viridiplantae; phylum Streptophyta; class Magnoliopsida; order Asterales; family Asteraceae; genus Artemisia; species Artemisia tridentata. The sequence continues at coordinate 114,620,775 of CP139502.1, read as the reverse complement.
TTTCTGTCATTTTGCAAAGTTGAGGGACTAAACTTGTAATTTTCCAAAACTTTTGAGATTTTTCACCAAAGGACTAATTATGATAAATTATGATTTAAAAAGGACCTTTGGTGACTTTTCTTCCAAAATAAATGCTCAGGGACTATTTTTGCCAAATTTTGAAAGTTGAGGGACTGAGACTACCAATTATACAAACTTTGTTCGTTTTTCATCTGTTTTTAAACATTTTGCATCTGAAACATATAAAACACAATTCTGGGATAATTTCAGTATTATGATGCATTTTTGAGTGTTTTTGGATGTTTTGGCAGCTCAGATTAGGTTAAAATGATGAGTATTTAGACACTCATCAGTTGCATTAATACATTAAAAGAATTTACAAAATTCAATTTTAGTATTTTCGATAATAACTTTTCAAGAAAAGAAAATTACCCAGGAAATACAATATATCCATTTAATTTTCTTGAAAACTAGGATCCAACTTTCCATAGTTCCACCACATCAGTTGATCTGCTAGCAGTGAAAGTACAAAAGATGGTAATTGTCGTACAATAATAGCGAAACAATTTCCGACTCCTAAATTTATGGGAATTACATTTGCCAAAAAATTTGCAATGTAAGCATGTTTCTTCCCATCTCATGCTTTAAGTCTCAAGGTCTCACTTATAACTTAATTAAGTCATCTAATTTAGAAACATGTAAATTCATATAATTTTATTACACTCAGTTGATCTGCTGGCAATAAAAGCATGTAATTTACCTTGTCATTAATATCTGTGTCAAGGTCTCACTTACGCCAGATATTAACTTCAAGTGTCTCTTATAATTAGATAGCATGGACTTAAATTTTATAGGGTATTTATTTTGAAGTTATAATCAAAATATGTACAAAGATGCATGCACTCATCTTTGTATCATAGGTTTTCAAAACAATTTTAATTACCAATTAGCTAAGAGTTAAATCAACAAAGTTTTAATTGAGGCGTTGAGTAACTTACAACTTTGCATTAAGATACTTCGTACATATAATGGTGTACTTGGTAAGTCTAATTAGACGCACAGGCGAGCGGAGAGACAGAATGGAGTCTCTTTAAGGTCACAATTTAATGCGTACCAACCTTATACCCACTTTATAGTTTGTCTAATTAGGTCCGCCGCTTCGACCATTTGTACAGTTGCATCAATCAATTAAAAGTTTATGATTCTAAGTCTTATAAAATTATGTTGTAAATTATTAAATTGCTACTCTCGCCTGGGATCAAATTACCGTGCGAAGCGAACCACTGTCGGCACATAAGACTTGGTAATAAATAATTTACCACATCAAGGTTTCATAGTTATTATGTCAATTTAATTTTTATACCAAAAATCACCCTCTTGTTTGCTTACAATTCAAGAAAAAATTAAACAAATAAGACAAGTAATTTTAACAAAAATTAAATAAACACAAATAACGTATATAATCTTAACAATTAAATCATATAGCCACATGCAAACCTTTTGATAAATCCTATTAATAATCTGTATGTGTAATTATTATGTATATAATTAATAAAACTCCCATTGGTTTTCGAGCGCATTGTACCCAATGGACCACAGACGCCAACAATTGACCGCGTAAGTTTTAATAATAATATACCACGTTGCACATAACTGATTCATTAATTTAATAGATTAGGTCTTCCCTAATTTTAGATTTATCTAAACATGTAGCACATAAAACAAACCCAAATCCATGATTTCTTTGCATGAAAAAATCATGGATCATTCAGGAACGCAACCCTTATTCAAATAAACACATAAACATGTCCTAATTTAGGGTTACAAAACTAACTTTTTAACTAAGAAGGGTCGAAACCCCCCCCCCCTAAATTATGGTCCGAATTATTTTTAGATCTAGTAATAAAACCCTAAAAAAAATTCGACTAATGAACATGTAAATCCAAATCAAGATTTGATTTTTAATTATGTGTTTCGATAATAACAATTACATGTTAAATTGGCTCGTGATGCCACTGTTGGATTTAAATATCTTGACATTCAAATAAATAAATAAATAAACATCCAAGCACATAATAGCGTAAGCAGGATCATTATTTAACATATAAAAGTATTACCGAATATTAAATAAGAACGTACCGTTATGATCCTAGCAAGAACAAGGATCAATTCTTCTCTTCTAATCACAAGATCAACATATAGGATTAACGTGGAACCCCTTACCCTTTTGTTCCACAATCAAAGATGAACAACTAAAGTAAGTTGTTACCGAACTCATGTACACACGTACTATAACCGATCAAGCAATGATGCTAGTGATTAGACACGTTATTAAACCAAAAACTTTATTCAATTGTTTAATAAAAAACCAATCGATCTAGTATTATTAAATAATAAAGTCTATCTACTTTAATAGATAGTGACTTGACAGTACGATTGAATTCAATAGAAGAAAAAGTAGAGACTGCAAAAACTATTGGTTATAGTACATGACAAAAGTCCATCCTCATTAAAACCAATACTTTTTGCTTTTATAGTGAATATTAATCTTGGAGGATAAGCTAACTGAATAGGGTTTTAAGCCCATTGAGCCGATCGGCCTTGGTCCAAGCTAAAGGATTCTAGATTCTTCTAATCCCATTTTTCACTAATAGTCCTTCCACTTTATACTTAACGGTCGTTCGTCAACACCGTTAATTACATAACGTTCGTTATGTATTATTTCGTGTCCAAATAATTAATACATATAATAAATACATATATTAATTATTTACTTGATCATCATACGTAAAGTGTACAATCCCTCGGTCCCGAGTTCGAATCTAGACACACACATTTAATATTTTTTCCATTAACTCTAACAGGTTCTACAGTGGATATAAAACAAAAGAAATTACTTTTGTTTTGTGCTTGTGACCTAAGGGTTCTTTGGTTTAGGTTTCCTATGACATTTTCTATTGGATGGTTCTTGGATTCCTTAATGTTGACAATTTCATCAATTTCGACTATTTCATCCTCAATGTCATTTTCTAAGGTTTTCTTGCCATTAACCTTAATGGCTTCTTCTTCATCTAAGTCATCATCCACCAAGGGTGAAGTCTTAATTGGGGGAGGACTTTCATCGAATGTCACGTTGAGTGATTCTTCGACTTTCATTGTTTCCTTATTTAGGACAACATAGGTTTTACTATTTTGGGAGTAACCTAGGAAAACACCTTCGTAAGACTTTGGGTCAAACTTGGTGAGGTAATCTTTTGTGTTTAAGATGAAGCACTTGCTTCCAAACACTCTGAAATAATCAAGAGTAGGTTTTCTACCCTTCAAGATTTCATATGGTGTTTTTCCTAAGATTGGTCTAATCAAAATCCTATTGAGTATATAAGTTGAGGTGTCTACGGCATTACACCAAAACTTTTGTGGTATTGATTGTTCATTTAACATCGTTCTACTCATTTCTTGTAGAGTACGATTTTTACACTCAACTACACCATTTGATTGTGGAGTGCGTGGAGCCGAGAAATTGTGTGTAATACCATTAGCATCACAACATACTCCAAATTGCACTTCATTATCAAATTCCCAACCATGATCCATCCTAATAGAGACTATTGTACAACCTAGTTGATTTTGGACCTTCTTATTAAAGATTTCGAATTCCTCGAAAGCTTGTGTCTTATTCTTAAGAAATCTAGTCCAAGTATACCTAGAATAGTCATCTACTATCACTAAGGTGTAGTAATTTCCTCCGTAACTACGTACGGCGGATGGACCGAATAGATCCATGTGAAGGAGTTCTAGGCATCTAGAGGTCGAGACCATGTTCTTAGCTTTGTGACTAGAATGAGCTTGTTTTCCAACTTTACAAGCGTCACAAAAGTGTTTGTCAAACTTAAGCTTAGGTAAATTTCTAACTAGTTCCTTAGATGCTAAAGATTGTATTAGACGCATATTAGCGTGACCTAGTCTCCTATGCCATAGAGTGGAATTCTCATCTATGGTTGCTAGATACACTTTGTCATGAGGCTTATTTCCTATTTTCATAACGAATAAGCCATTTTTCCTAACTCCTTTACCTATGGTCTTGCCATCTTTAGTGATCTCATTACCCTCTTCGAAAAATACTACTCTACACTTATTGTCAACCATTTGGCTAATACTAAGCAAGTTAAATCCTAAGTTATCTACATTCTCAACATTTCTAATAGTGAGGGATTCTAGAGTAATCTTACCTTTTCCTATGATGTTGCCTTTAAGTTTGCTACCGAAAGTGACATTACCTCCGTTGTAAGCCTTGTATGATGAGAATAGACTTCGGTTTCCCGTAATATGATTAGTGCAACCACTATCCTTGACCCATTCGTCTGACTCCAAGTCGATTCCCAAGCATATGTATTTAATTAAGACAACAACTCAAACATTTGGTCCCCAATATCTCATGTGTCCAAGATTATTAGGTTTGAACATCCCAAACATTTGGTTAGGATGTTGAAATGGTGGACAAATATCCCAAGACATGTAACCACGTTGTTGGAAGTTATTCCAAGTTACGAGATAGTTATTAGGATAACTTTGCCTTCTAATGTTACCTCTAGGTTGTGGTGTGTTAGGCCGTGGTCTAGAAGTATTGATTCTCCTAGGTGGTGGAGTTTTTGATCTGGTGTCGAGTTTTACAAAACCAAGTCCGGGCGTAGACAATGGTTTGTAAAAGTTTTTAACTTCCTTTCTACTAGCAATTGGTACCTTGGTATTATTAATTACTACATGACTTGGTTTAGTACTCAAGGTATTTTTCAAAATTGAAGCTGTCTTGACTCTTTCGACACACGGTACCACGGTACCACTAAATTTAGTGGTGCCGTCTGTACCTTTAATGGTACCGTGCACTGTTTCGACAGAACTTGTGGGTTTGAAAAATTTTGTTTGTTTTGCTCTACTTGTCGAAGCTTCATTTGGATTAAAACCTAGACCCGCACTACCATATTCACTATATCTAATGTTATCTAACATATCATCTAGTGCTTTTGTTCCTTTTTCGAACTTAGTAATTTTCAAGGCATTTTTCCTAAGTTCTTCGTTTTCTAATCTAAGATTATGAAATGACGTGCATCCAATGTCACACTCTTTATTCTTCCCAAGTTTGTTAACCTTATCTTTTAGTTCTAAATTTTGAATTTCTAAACTAATACTTCTTGTCTTTAAAATCTTGTTTCTAGATATGATTTTAGAGGTTACTTCACATAGTTTGTTGTATTCATCATATAGTGTTGTATCATCTACCGAAGAATTATCATCACTATAGTATTGAGAATCGGAATGTACCTCATTTGACGCTTGAGCCATAAGACACGTTTCGTCGTTGGGCTTTTCCTCTTCTTCCTCACCGCTATCGCTCCAAGAACCTCCTACAAATGCTCTTTGGTTCTTGGTTCTCGGTGGTTTAGGACATTCTCCGATGAGATGATTTGGGTCTCCGCATCTAAAACATTTCCTATCACTCGTTCCTTTCTTGTCATCTCGGTTCTTTTCGAATGACTTCTTTTCATCGCGAGGTTGTCTTACAATTCTACCTCTTCTCCTAAAGAACTTCTTAAAATCTCTAATCGCTAAGGCATACTCTTCGTCTTCACTATCGGAAGCCAAACTTTCCTCATCACTAGACTCCACTTTGGATTTCAATGCTAGAGATCTAACTCTTTCACTTTTGCCTTTTACTATGTCAGAGTCTTTCTTGATTATCATTTCATGAACTTTCAAGTTTCCTATAAGTTCATCAAGTGATAATGTCGCCAAGTATTTTGACTCTTCAATGGCGGTGACCTTTGCTCTCCATTTTGGATGTAGAGCCCTAAGAAACTTCCTAACATAGTTCTTTCTAAAGTAACCTTCATCAAGAGCTTTAAGACTGGTAATAATGGTATTAAATCTAGAAAAAAGCATTATCTATAGTTTCATCTTTCGGAATGGAAAATTGTTCATATTGTTGCACAAGAAGATCGATCTTGTTTTCTTTGACTTGATTATTACCTTGATGGGTGACTAACAAAGTTTTCCAAATTTCTTTTGCCGTATTGCACATAAAAATTCTTTCAAATTCCTTTTTCGGCAAAGCATTGTAAATCATCATTTTAGCCTCATTGTTTTTGGCTAGTTTTCTTTTAAGATTATCACTTTGTTGATCATAAGGAATAATTTCATCATTTTTAGTTACCGGATTCTTTTCAACAGGTTTAAAATCACCCTCGGTTATAACATGCCAAAGATCAATGTCTTTTGATTTCACATACGTTTCGAATCTTGTTTTCCAATATATAAAACAATCGGTTTCAAAAAGTGGTGGTCTTTGCATAGATTGCCCTTCTTGATATTTGTCGAAATCCATTGATCGATTCAAGCTTTAAAATACAATATATTTTAAAAATCTTGGTTAACGTAGCTTTAATGCCAATTGTGGAAAACTAGAAGGGGGGGTTGAATAGTTTTACTGATTTTTCGTTAATTATAAAAGTTACTTTGTGAAAAACTTAGATTCAATCCTTTTGTGAATTCAACCAACATTAATATGAACACTAAACTATACTATCAAGTATAAACAATAAATATAAAGAGTGTTGAAGAATCTTTTACCCCATCTGGGATGTGTTTTACAAACATTATTGACAAGCACAGCGGAATTAAGAACAAACAATAATGTTAAACAAGCTTGTAATTTATTTAATCAAGGCGCCTCTTTATTGAATAATAATAAAACTAACTGCTACTACTAACAAACGTGTACAAACACACGTTGCTAATCGACTCTCATTGAAGAGTTCGACTATTTTCTATGATACTATGACTGCTGCCCTAACCCTTTATAAATAGGGTTTTACAAATGACCTAACTTTCACAGGAAGATAACTAATGTTTACATAAAGTCCCTATAGTTTTGTAATCATCAAATTATATTTCCCAACAAAGAGTAGAGATGGAAAGATCAAACCGAGACAATGAGATTTATAGTGGTTCGGTAACGAAGCTCTTCTTCTCCCTACTCCACTCCCCGAATACCCAACTCGAAAGTTCTAAGCACTATGTCAACAAACTCGCTTCAGGCGGAGAAAACCATACAACGTCGCTTATCACTATTTCCGACACTAAGCTAAATGTCGAGTACTAATTTAGCTAGCACCAATCTCACACGATCCACACGATCCTTACTAATCACACGATCTATACGATCCACACAATCTACTCTTGATCTACTTGATCAACACACTATCACACAAGCTATAAGAGATCTCCAAGATCTCAAAAAGATCACAATGATCCATACACATAAGCTAAACAAAAGATGAACAACTTGATGTACACCTAGATACAACAAGCATGTAATAAATGTTAAAAGTGCTCTACACTAACACTACAACACCTTGTATCTTCTTGATACTTTGTGTTCTTCTCTTGCACTAGTAGAGGAATGAAGGTGATCACTTGGTTGGATGAAAGGATCACTCTTTAAATAAAAGAAACTAACTGAATGATCAAAGGAGAGTATATGTGATAAAGGATTTGAACTCTGAAAGTTGTGTGTGAAAAAAGGATGCCTAAAAATTGTGAAGTGGGCTGGTATTTATAGGCAGAAAAAATTTGCCCGTTATAGAGGGACGGTGCCACTAAATATATCACGGTACCACTAAATTTAACGGTACCGTAGGAATTAGTGGTACCGTGCCAGCCAAGAACGCTCCTGTTTTTGTTTTTTGTGGTGAATGTTTATTTGGGGAAGTTTGGAGCAGTTTTGGGGGGGAAAATAGCTGTTGGGAATTTTAAACTTATTTTTCCAATTCAATAATTTCTTTATAATTCAAAAATAATTTGTAAAATGTATTTTTGAAAAAATGTTTTATCACATTAAAAATGTGAAGTTTAGAACAAGAATTCGATTCTTTGATCAGTTGTCAAGTTGTAAATTTGTTTGTTCTTACCTAGAGTGATTTACGTAGAAACGGGATATTTCGACTAAAAAACTTGTTTACATTAATTTTAACGTAACATGTTTTTATATTTTGTTATCATCAAAACGTAGAGGTGTTGAAAAATAGAAATAACGTTTTTAGACATTATTTGTATTAACCAAAACTTAGATTTATATTTCATCATAATTATAGTAGATTACAAGAACAACAAGAACTAGATCAAACCATCATCAACAACTAAACAAAAGATCCATTTACATACCCCTATTAACAACCTAATAACCTAAAACAAGCAACCAAAAGACCCCATTTACCTACCCCCATCAAATACCCAAAAGTCACTAATTATTTTCAGCCATTTTCGCAACATAACCTTCCTGCTTACGAATACCATCATCAGTTTCACCAAAAATCTTTATCAATCAAGCAAGTAGGTCTGTGTGCCTGGCTTGGGTTTCTCTCAGCGCATCCAAACTATCAAGCACCACACCACGTGGTCCCAAAGCTTCGTTCTCCAGAATCAGCTCCCTACGCTTGATGATCATTCTTTTGAGATGATCAATGAATGCACAAATTAGCTTTGCAAAAAACCCTTCTTCTGTAGCCTCTTGCCCAAACCACAATCCTACACAACCATGTAAGCGGGATGAACCAGCGACCTCCATTAGTTCATTCAATATAGGGAAATCTTCCATTGGAAAATGTGTGAGGAAAAGGTTGTGGATGGGTTTATTGGTTCTCGCGCAAAAGTAAATAGCGTCTTAGGGAAGAGACGGTCAAGGGGTCTAGTAATGAATTTTTTGTCACACTTGGTCCCTGAATTTGTCTAGGTTGCCGTTGTCATAATTAAAACTCCCGCCCATTAATAACTTGACTGTTCACATTTGGTCCCTGAATTTGACAACTTTATCTTTACTATTTAGTTAAGGATTAAAATACACAAAACCATTTGCAATTTTGACTTTAGAAAGTCAAACTGCAAATGGAAAATGGCATTTACCATTTGACTCATGGACCACAATTTGACCCATGGATTTGCAATTTCTACTTTAGAAAGTCAAACTACAAATGGAAAATGGCATTTACCATTTGCAGGTTGAGTTTCTAAAGTCAAATGGAAATGCTAAATTTTTGAGTCATGGATTGTAGTTTTACTTTCTAAAGTCAAATGGAAATGCTAAATTTTAGATTCATGGATTGCAGTTTTACTTTCTAAAGTCAAATGGAAATGCTAATTTTTTTACTCGTGGATTGCAGTTTTGCTTTCTAGAGTCAAATGGAAATGCTATATGGAAGTTTCACTTTCTAATGTCAAACTTGCAAATCCATAAGAAACACAGCCATTTTCCTATGTTGGCAAAACTCCAATTTACCACAATTTGGCAACCAAGATATGCAGAACCTAAATTAGACATTTGTACAACCAACATATGCACAACCAACAACATATGCAGAAGCTAAATTTAATAAAACCATATACAAAAATAGCATAATACTTTATATAAGATTAATTGTCATAGGGTATTCAACCCATACATAAACTACAACTACTAAAAGAAGTCTACTAAGGCTGTGAGGGAAGCTCGGTGGAGTTTCAACAGCTTCCTAGCCAACTCCTAATTCATCTTCATATTTTCAGACTCATCATCACTCAAATCGTTGACCCTGATATAAATTATCTTCGGCAAGGGGGAACACGCAAGTATAAACTTTATTATAGTTAATTGATTCTCAGATCTAGGAAAAGATCGAAACTCTACACTCTCAAGCTCCCCGGCCTCATTGGGTTGCTGTCTAAATCTAATGAATATATTTCCAAAGGTAGAACACTAAGCGTGTATGAAGCCTACTGTGACAAATGGTAATTTTCTGTGCTATTATTTTAAAAGTAATAATAATTATTTTATCAGAAAATGCACATTTTATATTTTCTGACACTTGTTGACTAATTAAATTTAAAAGCAGGAAATGATCTTGTTTTTCCTAATAAATGACCCCACACGCGCACCCACACTCAATTGGTCATGGCAATAACTAAATAAACTCATGTTCGAGTCAACAAAATGTTTTTATAATACTTATATAAAAATGCAGATTCGCAACAGGATGCAAGCTGCATAAGACAGACAAAAGAGCTATGCTGATAAGAGACATAAACCTCTTGAGTTCCAAGTAGGGGATAGACTTATGCTGAAGGTTTTGCCATGGAAAGGTGCGATACGCTTTGGCAAACGTGGAAAGCTAAATCCTCGTTACATTGGACCTTTCAAAATTTTGGAAAGAATCGGACCGGTAGCTTACCGACTCGTGCTACCGAAAGAACTAAACAATGTGCATGATGTCTTTCATGTATGCAATCTAAAGAAATGCTTGTCCGAGGAAACTCTTGCTATTCCTCTGGAAGAAATCGAGATTGACAACCGACTAAACTTTATCGAAGAACCTGTTGAAATCATGGACCGAGAGGTCAAGAGATTGAAACATAGTCGAATCCCAATTGTCAAAGTTCGTTGGAACTCCCGAAGAGGCCCTGAATTCACGTGGGAACGTGAAGATGAATTCAAGGCCAAATATCCTCATCTTTTCGCATTTTCATCTGGTAACACGAATTGAATTTCGGGACGAAATTCAAATAAGGCTGGGAGGCTGTGACAAATGGTAATTTTCCGTGCTATTATTTTAATAGTAATAATAATTATTTTATCAGAACATTTTATATTTTTTGACACTTGTTGACTAATTAAATTTAAAAACAAGAAATCATCTTGTTTTTCCTAATAAATGACCCCACACGCGCACCCACACTCAATTGGTCATGGAAATAACTTAATAAACTCATGTTCGATTCCACAAAATGTTTTTATAATACTTATATAAAAACGCCCACAAAAATGTGTTCTATACATTTTACTTGTAAGTGTCAAACCAGGACACCGCGACTCACATTTAAGCTCAACAGGACACGAAATACACCGAATAAAATTAAAAACATTTCCCTCCCACTTCTTTTACTCACATTGCCACCCTCCCCTCCTTGATACTTCCCTTTTCTTTTCCTAAGATCACATCAAGTACACAAGATCATTTCTTGTTCCTTCCTAACCCTCATTACCTAATGTGTAATCTTTAAATCCAACAAATAGTCAACTAGCATGGAAATCATAAAACCCTTTCTTGTTTTCCCCATGTGAATCGACAGAACAAGTACACACTAGGCCAAATGTCAACCCTATACTAGCTACAACTCTCTCCACTTCCTTCTTTATAACCAAGCATAACAAGCACTACACATAATTCACTCTCTTGCTCACAAACACATTTTGATTAAACTTTGACAAAATCAACTTATGATTCTTATCACATCATAAGTACAAGTATGTCATGCCTTGTCCCCTCTTAATTACCAATGCCTAACATGTAAAACCAAGACCCATGGGATAGTCAACTTTCATGGTTGTGAGCACCTCCATTTCCCCAAGTCTCGGCAGTAATGAGAAGGCAAAAGGGGTCCCCTAAACCCATTTGTCAACCCCTAATGCCTAGAAACTAATCCTCTACTTAAGCAACTATACTTATCACACTTTCACCACAAAGCAAAGTGTCAAAACTCTTTTGTTCTCTCCTATTCACTCTCGACAGTAGGCACAAAAGAGGAAGAAGGAAAAAGAGTTTTAGGTTATTAGCAAACTAGAAATCTTGGGTTATACTTTGGTTCGTGGGTGATTGGTTTTGCTTCGTGGTCTTCTTTCTTTCTCATTCAAAAACTTTTATACCTTTTGAACTTTAAACATTTCTATATATGTTCGTATGTCACTGTGTTGAGTTTTGTAAACAAAAAGGGTCATGCTTGCATCATGTTTCATTCGATATACATATATGTACACTGTCAACTACATGCACACATATACATATACACACGTTCATGTTTACATGCAAACATTTTGAAAATGGTTTTGTTGTGTATAAAGCTTGTGTGTTAATCTTTCAAACTCGCTTAATACACATAAGCTTAAAGAATAAGCATGTGCTTATTAGTTTGTAGTCGACACATATGTGGCTCATTTTGAGCTTTCGAACTTAAAACAACTTATGAAAACGTAAAAGAAACGTAAAAGTAAAGTTTTGGATCTCGTGGACTTGTACTTACTCGACTAATATTGCTTATTGTGACGTTGTATAGCTTATTTTCGAAACTTAGTAGCTTATTATCTTATCGGGCTAAAACCGTAAAACCATTTCGAACACATAACGGGCCATAAGGCCCAACGCAAAACTCAAGTGCTTATTAATAAGCTAAGTACATGAAAAGTTTATCTTTATAACTTATTTTGACTTAAAAACGAGCTCATAAAGACTTGTTTATCTATCGGTTTAAAGATTTTGGTTTGTTTGGAATTGGAGTCGCGAAGCTCTAAATAAGTCAAGACTTATTTTGGTCTCCAAGATTTATAACCCAACTGCTTATTGAAGATTTTCAAATCAGTTTGGAAGTGAAGAAGAAACACAAAAGATATATATACTAAACTCATGCAAACAAAACATACGCTCAGTAAACACTGAGTAAATATTTACAAAGTGAAATACGACTATTTGACCATAAATACAGTAGAGATACAAGACTAAACCAAAAAGAGCCTTTGGCTCAGTTGGTTGTATCACTCAGCTTCTAGGCAAACCACCCGGGTTCGAACCTGGGCTGGACTCTTTTGTAGATTTTACATTTTTGAAACTAAAACTTATATTTTTCAACACATTTGTCTAATATTTTTCGTCAAACTAGTATATTTAGTATTATTACTAAAACCCAACTAAAAGACTAAATTTAAAATAACCAGAAAATATTTAAAACAAAAATGAATATAAATTTTTTCTAACTTATCATTCACTAACTAAATATATATAAATACCGTATCCCGTAAACATTATTAATATAAATTCTTAACGAATAGTGTTTATTAATATCAACGATTATTTTTCACAAACAGTTACTGTGAATACTTTCCGGACTAAGTCTTTCGGTTATTCTCGAACCGGAGACTTATCCACCTTGAAGAATTTTACGTACTCATACTAGTACATTTGTCTAAGAGCCAATACTTATAAACACTTTGAAATGATTTAGTCGTAAACTCTGCCACACAAGCAACATTAAACACAACCACTTGGAAACACTTAAATTTATTTAAACACTTTGAGTCGTGAGTACACAAAACTGTAAACTAAGAATTGCCATACTAATTTAGGTCGCGTATTGGTGCCACACACTGCTACTACTTGACTTTTTCATTTCATAGGACTATTATCTGAGGTGAGTTCGTAGCCCCACTTTTAACTCGTATTTTCTTTGCAAACTTGGGGTGAGAAACATGCTTGCTTTTATGGACCATTTAAACAATGCTTTTGTTTGAAAAACTATTACGTGTTAGCCTAAGTACTGTATCCCAAATTCATGCCCATACTCATGTACCGTTAGTTCCTGCTGGGAAGCACGAGTGATATAAATAGATCTATTGAGGGTGACACCTCCATCCGTGTTGGAGAGCCAACAGTCCAGATAAGACAAACGGATGTATACCATGTCGAATTACAAGTGTCACGGGATAGAACACTTGTCGGGCCTTATTATTACATGAACTCATTTCATGCACACTGTCGTAGCTTCGGTAACATGGAACTTAGCGCAGCGTAGTAGCCTTTCGTATAACATTATGCACATTATAATGTTAACTCGTAAACTTATTGGTCCAACTTTACTGCTTTATGTAAACCTATGAACTCACCAGCTTTTTGCTGACTTTTTAGCATGTTTTTCTCAGGTGTTTAATTGTTTGATATATGATGATGCAAGGCAGCGCTTGGCAGGGGCATAGGCACACTTTTGGAGTGTACACATAACACTCATGACCAATGTTTTGTACTATGGGACAACTTAAAACTATTATGGGCCTTGTTTTCCGCATTCATAATTATGTAAAACTTATGTTTTGATTAATGAAACTTTAAAACGGATAATATGTAGCACCCAGATATCCTTTCCGCTGTGATCTGATTTGGGGGTGTTACAGATTGGCATCAGAGCCTAGGTTATAGAGAACTAGGTACAGATAAAACCTAGACTATAACCGCTTTTTACAAAACATTACCCTATGACCGCCATATGCCAGCCTGCCTTACTTGCCACTTTACTTGCTACTTTACTTATTGTTTCAGAAAGCTTAGCATATACTTACGTGCTACTTTGATGACACATGCTTTTGTGTTAATTGTATACATATACATATGTACTTATTTTATGGCTTATACTTTCTAGCCTTATACTATAGATTATAAGTATCTTCTACATACTTACACACATATACCGTCTTCGTTACAAACTATGCCTTCCCTTATGAAATCCTACTATTCAACTCAGAGTTTAAACCCTCGCCACATCCTGCATAAACTATTATTTGACTCCGAGTTTAAACACTCGTCTTATTCCTTTAAAACACGTATATTACCTTCGTATGGGAATCCACCCATTTATCTGAACGCAACTTTAACCGATCACTGTATAACATGTCCCCTCGAAACGTTACTCTCAGAACCTATCTTCACTATGACTCACTCTCCTTTACTTATTTTGAAGAAACATGTCACCAGAAAGGCAAGACCTAAACTTCGCAGCCATGAAACAACTCATAGCCCATCGAGTTGTAGAGGCTATTACTGCCTACGAGGCGGAAATCCGCATGGCTTACCATTTGATGGACCGGGATATACATCAGGAAACTAAGAGCATTAACAACAAAAGGAAGTCAGAGGACATCTCAAAGTCCAACCACCTACCCAACAAGCGACAAGAGGTCGTCATGGTTTATTCTGCTGGACCCAGTGACCAGAAGGTCTATGCCGGCAAATCACCACTGTGCAACCGCTGTAAGCTCCATCACAACGGGTCATGCACTATGAAACGCCAAAATTGTCAGAAGGTCAGACATATGACCAAGAATTGCAGAGCCTCTATTCTTGCTACTGCTTAGAGGGCACCGATGGCTAATCAGAGAGCTCCTACTACCAACAACAAAGCCTCCATTACCTGTTTCGGTTGTGGGGAGAAATGGCACTACAAGAATGAGTTCCGAAAGAAAAAGTGCTCACCAAGACTCAGACGTTAAGAGTGGAGGATGATCATTTCCAACTCTACAGAGTGAGACCTAAGTTTAGATCCTCTTAATTTGTATCCCTGCAGGATTACATTAGTACTTTCCTAAGAACCTTGTCGTGCTGTATGAAGTCAATGTACGTTTATCTTGAATTGTAAGCTTATTTGACTCACAACTATCTGAAACCTCATATCAACTAGATGTATCAATCGTCGCCCGTTGCACTCCATATTTTACCACTTATCTTATAAACTATTGTGGTCGCCATTTTACAAACTATTTTATTACTATGTAATAAACCGATTGGATACCTTATCACTATTTCATAAACCAACAAACGGTTCACTAACATCTTGTAAACTATGCTACAATTATCCCACAAGTCTTACTATGGTCTTATGAACCATTTTGTTCCTCTGCGAACTACTTTAGCCATTGTTCTATAAACCAATAAACTGTGTTGCTATCACCCTACAAATCATTTCACGGTTGCTCTACAAACCATTTTTCCGTCATCCTACAAACTGTTTTATCACAACCAATTGTGACTTTACTACTACTTTGCAAATAATGAATTGTTTCCTATTGCCCTACAAACTGTTTTGCAAAATCATTTGACAAACTAATCTGCTATCACCCTGTGAACTATTTTTACTCTTTTGCAAACAAATTTTGCTACTATCTCTTAAACACAAATACCGATATGTCTTCAAACTAAACCCAACATTGCATCGTTGGACCTTGATTATACCAAGCCTGATCACCTATGTAAAATCCAGGTAGGACCATACTATGCTAGAAATGGTTACCTTAAATATTTTATCAAAGGTTAAGTTTTTTATTTCCACTTTCGAGAAATCAAAAACTCGCATGTGTGAGTACATAAAAGTAGTGAAACTTATGGGCATTGACGCTAGTAAACACCGTAACCAAGTTGATTTCTACACAACCTTACCGCATAAATTCAACTTTACCTCACATCACTTTCTAATCTTAGAAGAAAAGCTACACCACTAGCCATCGTAAGGCAACTCATCAACAAACATAGCCACTAGCAAAAATACCACTAACGATTACAACCTTAAGACTACTAACGGAAACCAACCTCATAACATCATGTTTTCCCTTATTTCTTGCGGCTCCGAAAAATCTTATCATCAATTATACAACCTCAAAATTCGATAGCTGACGAATGACTCATAACCCCGGGTGTAACTGAAACATACTCTCACTTCAAGACATCTGTGTCAATCGTTACGACGATTACATCCAGTTTCTTAATCGAAATCATACCTTTTGCGTTGGATACTAGTACACTACTGAGCCAACCAACTGATTGCTAGTAGCAATCAACACCATTCTTCAAGATCATACTCTAAATTTGCTAAACAACCCATTCGACATCGACCTCATGCCAGTTTCATTTGGAAGCTTCGATGACATCATTGATATGGATTGGTTACCCATGTACCATGCTAAAATCATCTGAGACAAGAATTAGGACGGATCCTTTCGCATGTGTATCGACTATAGAGAGTTGAACGGGTTAACGGTAAAGAACCGATACCCACTTCCCAGAATTGATGATCTATTTGACCAACTTCAAGGTTCTAGTGTCTATTCAAAGATCGACCTTCGATCCGGATACCACCAACTATGACTCCGAGAGAAGGACATCCCAAAAATGGCATTCAGGACTCATTACGGACACTACGAGTTCCAAGTAATGCCATTTTGGTTTGAGAAACGCGCCAGCGGTATTCATGGACCTTATGAACCACGTGTACAAACCATACTTGGATAAGTTCGTAATAGTGTTCATACATGATATCCTGATATACTCCAAGAACAAGGAAGAACATGAGAAACACCTCAAGATGATTCTGTAATTACTCAAGAAGGAGGAATTGTATGCAAAATTCTCGAAATGTGACTTCTAGATTTCCACTGTACAATTTCTCGATCACGTAATTGACAACCAGGGCATTCTCGTGGACCCTGCGAAGATTGAATCTATTAAGGATTGGGCGACACCAACAACACCAACTGAAATACACCAATCCTTAGGACTTGCCGGTTATTACAGGAGATTCATCGAGGGATTCTCCAAAATAGCCAAACCATTAACCACTTTAACTCAGAAAAACGTAAAATACAACTGGGGTGAAAAAGAAGAAGAGGCATTCCAGACACTCAAAGAAAAGTTGTGTAGTGCACCCATATTGGCCTTACCTGAAGGAAGCGATGACTTTGTCGTATACTGCGATGCTTCGCACAAAGGTTTAGGTGCTCTATTGATGCAGAGGCAGAAGGTGTTTGCTTGTGCATCACGACAACTCAAGACACATGAAAAGAATTACACAACCCATGTTCTAGAACTGGGAGCAATTGTGTTCACTCTTAGGATATGGAGACATTACCTGTATGGCACTAAGTATACAATGTATACGGACCACAAAAGCTTGCAACATATCCTAGACCAAAAAGAGTTAAACATGAGACAACGTAGGTGGCTAGAATTACTCAGTGATTACGATTGTGAGATTCGTTATCACCCGGGAAAAGCCAACGTGGTGGCAGATGCTCTTAGCTGGAAAGAACGACTCAAACCCTTGAGAGTCAAATCACTAGGGATGACGATCATTTCACCTCTACCATCAAAAATCCTCGAGGCTCAGGTTGAGGCACTCAAGGAAGAAAATCGACCAAGTGAAAAACTCTATGGTATGCCAGAGAATGCAAATGGCTTTGTAAAGAGATTAGACAGAGTATTGTGCTTCAAGGATAGAAGCTGGGTACCACTCTATGGTGGGATACGAGAGTTAATTATTCATGAGTCACATAAGTCCAAGTACTCTATTCATCCCGAAGCTGATAAGATGTACCTTGATCTTAAGAAACTATATTGGTGGCCTAACATGAAGGCGGATATTGCACTATATGTCGGTAAATGCTTAACTTGTTCTAAAGTTAAGGCTGGACATCAGAAACTGTCCGGATTACTAGTGCAACCTGAAATCCCTGTATGGAAATGGGAACGAATCACTATGGACTTCATAACCAAACTACCGAGAATACCCAGTGGTTATGATACGATTTAGGTGATTGTTGACAGACTCACCAAATCGGCACACTTTCTTCCCATCAAAGAAACTGACAGCATTGATCAACTTACTCGTTTATATCTAAAAGAAGTAGTCTCCAGACATGGAGTACCAATTTCAATCATCTCCGATCACGACAGTCGCTTCACTTCAAACTTTTGGCAGTCACTCCAGAAAGCTTTGGGGACTCAACTCGACATGAGTACAGCTTATCATCCCCAAACAGACGGCCAAAGCGAAAGAACCATTCAAACTTTGGAGGACATGCTCCGAGCTTGTGTTATTGATTTTGGCAAGGGATGGGACAGACATTTGCCCCTAGTCGAATTCTCGTACAACAACAGCGATCATACAAGTATAAAAGCTGCACTATTCGAGGCACTTTACGGACGTAAGTGCTGATCACCCATTTGTTGGACTGAAGTGGGAGACAGTCAACTCACAGGTCCCGAACTCGTCCATGAGACAACCGAAAAGATTGTGTAGATTCGGAACAGGATGCAAGCTGCACAAGACAGACAAAAGAGCTATGCTGACAAGAGACGTAAACCTCTTAAGTTCTAAGTAGGGGATAGAGTTATGCTGAAATTTTTGCCATGGAAAGGTGTGATACGCTTTGGAAAACGTGGAAAGCTAAATCCTCGTTACATTGGACCTTTCGAAATTCTGGAAAGAATCGGACAGGTAGCTTACCGACTCGAGCTACCGCAAGAACTAAACAATGTGCATGATGTCTTTCATGTATGAAATCTAAAGAAATGCTTGTCCGAGGAAACTCTTGCTATTCCTATGGAAGAAATCGAGATTGACAACCGACTACACTTTATCGAAGAACCTATTGAAATCATGGACTGAGAGGTCAAGAGATTGAAACATAGTCGAATCCCGATTGTTAAAGTTTGTTGGAACTCCTGAAGATGCCCTGAATTCACGGGGAACGTGAAGATGAATTCAAAGCCAAATATCCTCATCTTTTCACATCTTCATCTGGTAACACGAATTGAATGTCGGGACGACATTCAAATAAGGCTGGGAGGCTATGACAAATGGTAATTTTTCGTGCTATTATTTTAATAATAATTATTATTATTTTATCATAAAATGCGCATTTTATATTTTCTGACACTTGTTGACTAATTAAATTTAAAAACAAGAAATCATCTTGTTTTTCCTAATAAATGACCCCACACTCGGACACACACTCAATTGGTCATGGCAATAACTAAATAAACTCATGTTCTAGTCCACAAAATGTTTTTATAATACTTATATAAAAACGCCCACAAAAATGTGTTCTATACATTTTACTTGTCAGTGTCAAACCAGGACACCGCGACTCACATTTAAGCTCAACGGGACACGGAATACACGGAATAAAATTAAAAACATTTCCCTCCCACTTCTTTTACTCACATTGCCGCCCTCCCCTCCTTGATACTTTCCTTTTCTTTTCCTAAGATCACATCAAGTACACAAGGTCATTTCTTGTCCCTTCCTAACCCTCATTATCTAATGTGTAATCTTTAAATCCAACAAATAGTCAACTAGCATGGATATCATAAAACCCTCTCTTGTTTTCCCCATATGAATCGACAGAACAAATATACACTAGGCCAAATGTCAACCCCTATACTAGCTACAACTCTCTCCTCTTCCTTCTTTATAACCGAGCACAACAAGCACTACACACAAATCACTCTCTTGCTCATAAAGACATTTTGATTAAACTTTGACAAAATCAACTTATGATTCTTATCACATCATAAGTACAAGTATGTCATGCCTTGTCCCCTCTTAATCACCAATGCCTAACATGTAAAACCAAGACCCATGGGATAGTCAACTTTCATGGTTGTGAGCACCTCTATTTCCCTAAGTCTCGGTAGAAATGAGAAGGCAAAAAGGGTCCCCTAAGCCCATTTGTCAACCCATAAAGCCTAGAAACTAATCCTCTACTTAAGCAACTATACTTATCTCACTTTCACCACAAAGCAAAGTGTCAAAACTCTCTTGTTCTCTCCTATTCCCTCTCAACAGTAGGCACAAAAGAGGAAGAAGGAAAAAGAGTTTTGGGTTATTAACAAACTAGAAATCTTGGGTTATACTTTGGTTCGTGGGTGATTGGTTTTGCTTCGGTGTCTTCTTTCTTTCTCATTTGAATACTCACTCTCGAGCTCACTGTAAGCTTCAAAAACTTTTATGCCTTTTGAACTTTAAACATTTCTATATATGTTCGTATGTCACTGTGTTGAGTTTTGTAAACAAAAAGGTTTATGCTTGCTTCATGTTTCATTCGATATACATATATGTACACTGTCAACTACATGCACACATATATATACACACGTTCGTGTTTACATGCAAACATTTTGAAAATGGTTTTGTTGTGTATAAAGCTTGTGTGGTAATCTTTCAAACTCGCTTAATACACATAAGCTTAAAGAATAAGCATGTGCTTATTAGTTTGTAGTCGACACATATGTGGCTCATTTTGAGCTTTCGAACATAAAACAACTTATGAAAACGTAAAAGTAAAGTTTTGGCTCTCGGGGACTTGTACATACTCGACTAATATTGCTTATTGTGACGTTGTATAGCTTATTTTCGAAACTTAGTAGCTTATTATCTTATCGGGCAAAAACCGTAAAACCATTTCGAACACATAACGGGCCATAAGGCCCAACGCAAAACCCAAGTTCTTATTAATAAGCTAAGTACATGAAAAGTTTATCTTTATAACTTATTTTAACTTAAAAACGAGCTCATAAAGAATTGTTTATCTATCGGTTTAAAGATTTTGGTTTGTTTGGAATTGGAGTCGCGAAGCTCTAAATAAGTCAAGACTTATTTTGGTGCTTATTTTGGTCTCCAAGGTTTATAACCCAACTGCTTATTGAAGGTTTTCAAATCAGTTTGGAAGTGAAGAAGAAACACAAAAGATATATATACTAAACACATGCAAACAAAACATACGCTCAGTAAACACTGAGTAAGTACTTACAAAGTGAAATACGACTATTTGACAATAAATACAGTAGAGATACAAGACTAAACCAAAAAGAGCCTTTGGCTCAGTTGGTTGTATCACTCAGCTTCTAGGCAAACCACCCGGGTTCGAACCTTGGCTGGACTCTTTTGTGGATTTTATATTTTTGAAACTAAAACTTATATTTTTCAACATATTTGTCTAATATTTTTCGTCAAACTAGTGTATTTAGTATTATTACTAAAACCCAACTAAAAGACTAAATTTAAAATAACCAGAAAATATTTATAACAAAAATGAATATAAATATTTTCTATCTTATATAAATACATTTATATATATGCCGTATCCTGTAAACATTATTAATATAAATACTTAACGAAAAGTGTTTATTAATATCAACGATTATTTTTCACAAACACTTACTGTGAATACTTTCCGTACTAAGTCTTTCGGTTATTCTCGAACCGGAGACTTATCCACCTTGAATAATTTTACGTACTCATAATTGTACATTTTTCCAAGAGCCAATACTTACAAACACTTCGAAATGATTTAGTCGTAAACTCTGCCACATAAGCAACATTAAACACAACCACTTGCAAACACTTAAATATATTTAAACACTTTGAGTCGTAAGTACACAAAACTGTAAACTAAGAATTGCCATACTAATTTAGGTCACGTGTTGGTGCCACACACTGCTACTACTTGACTTTTCATTTCAGAGGACTATTTTCTGAGGTGAGTTCGTAGCCCCACTTTTAACTCGTATTTGCTTTGCAAACTTGGGGTGAGAAACATGCTTACTTTTATGGACCATTTAAACAATGCTTTTGTTTGAAAAACTATTACGTGTTAGCCTAAGTACTGTATCCCAAATTCATGCCCATACTCATGTACCGTTAGTTCCCGCTGGGAAGCACGAGTGATATAAATAGATCTATTGAGGGTGACACCTCCATCCGTGTGTCGTAGCTTCGGTAACATGGAACTTAGCGCAGCGTAGTAGACTTTCGTATAACATTATGCACATTATAATGTTAACTCGTAAACTTATTGGTCCAACTTTACTGCTTTATGTAAACCTATGAACTCACCAGCTTTTTGCTGACTTTTTAGCATGTTTTTCTCAGGTGTTTAATTGTTTGATGTATGATGATGCAAGGCAGCGCTTGGCAGGGGCATAGGCACACTTTTGGAGTGTACACATAACACTCATGACCAATGTTTTGTAATATGGGACAACTTAAAACTATTATGGGCCTTGTTTTCCGCATTCATAATTATGTAAAACTTATGTTTTGATTAATGAAACTTTAAGTATTGAGATGTGATGCTAATTTTACCTAGATCACGTTTTAATATTTACAAGTCTTGTTTACCTATGATCTACGTAGCACTATCGGTCTTGCTTCCAGAAAATGGAGCTTCTCGCAACACCCACATAAACTGGTTTTTGATTTCAAACTGCACATCATTTCCAATGGCTGGCCTAACAACCCCTGCCCCTTGCTCTTCTCTCGTCATTGCCAAATACTCTTCAAGAGTAAGCGTATCGACGTCAACTTCTCCCATTGTACCTGAAAATTATGAAATTAAAACAATGAGATGATGAAAATAAGACAAAAATTACAAAAACTTAAATTAAACCCTACTTAGCTCCCTGACAGCGGCGCCAAAAACTTATTGCGAATTTTACCTAGATCACGTTTTAATATTTATAAGTCTCGTTTACCTATGATCTACGTAGCACTATCGGGCAGTGTACCCGGTCATGGGTAGTCTACAAATAGTAAAGCCGAGGTCGTCCCAAGAGCTATGGTGCGGATTTTAATCTAACTCTTCTATTGTCACTAATAAGGGGTTTTTGAAATGATTTCTAATAACTAAATGAGAACAACGAAAATTAAATTGAACTTGAATCAGTGGGAGAAAGCTGTACTAGCCTAGTTACTAATCTTATTACGCCATGACTTAGTTTTCCTAATGATGTGTGCGTATATCGTTGTAGAATAGATTATATTATCAAGTTTTAAATTTATATTTAGCCGACTTATCCTATAACATACACTAACGAGCAGTGTACCCGATCAATGTAGCTAGTTGGTAAGTAGAGTGTCGAACACTAAGAGTGGAACGTTAAGACCAAGATATCTATCAGTATTTTAATCCTAAGTTAGTTCTAAAGCCCTAATCTAACGCAAGGGGGTTTATCAGCCTGAGAGACTGGCACGATTGTGTAGATTAAGTTAACAGTAAATAAAATAAGAGAAGTAACTAAGCGAATGGAAAACACATACACAGATAGAAAACAGAGGTCAAGCCGATAGTAGGAAAACTTGTCACACGTTTAACTGCTTAGCTGTATAAGATGAGTGCTAAAATTTATTCTATCTCAGTGGAGTTTTAGTTACAAGCGTGTAAACACTTAATGATTACTAGGTTTATGTATTATTTATCCCTTTTACAGGCTTACATTAACTATGCAAACGATGTTAATGAAGTAATTGCGCGAGCCTACGTTGACAAGGCGCGATAAATCCTAATATGAAATCAAAACACATGCATAAAGAAACCAAATAAACATCAAATACTCTTTATGACAGCTGGAAACAATTAAGTCTGATCAAATACTGAAAAAGACACTAACTCAACCCTTAACAGATTCCTAATACGAGTAAACGAGTTTTCCTATGAATTAAAGTACTACCAGGACCTTCTTACTACTCTGAATTCTTCCTTTAGGTTGTGTATTGTGCTGCCAATTCGTCTATATTCTTCTCCTTACGGTTTTGTGTCACACCGAATGTGGCTGTCGAATGGGGTTTATATACCTTCTGTCAGCAGGGTCGATACGGCGTATCAGCTAAATTGAAACGGCGCATCTAGGTAACTTCGTGTGGGGTTCAAGATTATAATATTCAGGAATATTCGTACACCGTCATAAGATACGGCATACCTTCAGTCTTCATGCAGCGCATGTTCTTCAGTATCTTGGATTATCTTGGTGAAGTCTTGAGATTGATACGCCGCATATCTGGAATGTCATGCGGCGTATCTGGAGTAAAACAAGTCGGATCTTCTTGTTGACCAAGGTTTCATATACGGCGTATGAGATAATCCCATATGGCGCATGCTTCAAAGTCAGGCAATGGTCTTCATAATCGTCTAAGTCTTTATGTACGGCGTATCTGTCTAGAATGATACGGCGTATCTTCCTTCAGTTCAGTAGACTTTTCCAACTTGATCCATTTTGCTCCAATTTACGTCCAAAATAGCTAACTTTCACCAAATGCTTGTTTATAACTGAGAATTACAAAAGTAGGCGATTAAGTATCGATTCTCATATAAAATAACATAAAACAAGCGAATAACATAGGATAAATAATGCCAATAAAATGTACTTATTTGATATCATCACCTAACAATGTCTATTATCGCCTTATGTGGTGGTTAACTGTCGCTAGGATCAGTTGGTCAAATCTCCTAGCCTATAATTCCAAACCCGTAATTCCTTTGGTCAATTCAGTCGCACAGTTTGGTTTTAGTCATTAAGTTCCAGCTATCAATCTAGACCTAATCCTTTGGTCAATTCAGCCGCATAGTTTGGTTTTAGTCATTAAGTTCCAGCTATCAATCTAGACCTAATATGTACCAAGGTGTATGTGGTCCTTTGGTCAATTCTCACACATACAAACATGGTCTCGAATTTCTTATCTATGTCTACTAGGATAGGTAGTCCTTTGGTCAATTCTTACACGAGGTGATGTGTAGTCCTTTGGTCAATTCTTACACGCCTCGCAACCTACCGGCTAGGGTCCTTTGGTCAATTCAAGCTAGCCTAAATAGGTACTACCTATCATACACATATCCAAAACGCAGGGATCATAGAAAGGCTATATTGATAAACACATAAGGCGCATAAAAAATAGGAAAACAAACATCATGGCAATAATAATTTCATAATTAGGCTAACACATGAAGTATTTAGCCTCTCATGCTATAAAATGCAGTAAAAACAATGTTGAATGTCATAACGAAGGAAAACATTGAATTCAATACAAGTATACAATTTGATGCTAAAACTAATGATTAAGTGATACGATTTCTCCCTAGGAAAGTGATTAAAAGTACCAGAGATTCATCCTTGATGAAGCCCTAATTCGTCCTTCAAAGTTGTGGTAAAAAGTGGTATCCCAAAATGCAGATTTAGGGCTTGTATTTATAATCTCGACCTAACTACGGCGTAACCTTAAGTAATGGGTTACGCCATAACCTTCGTATCTCTGAAGATCTGATCTTTATAATAATGTCTATGGCGTAACCTCAAGAAAAGGTTACGACCATAGAATGCTCGTTAACATTTATGCCGTTTGTACGCTGTAACCTTATGAATGATGTTACGGCATAACCTTCTTGATCTCTGAAATTATCTAAGTCATTGGATATCTACGGCGTAACCATTTCGATGGAGTTATGTTGTAAACTTCAGAATCATTGACTTCACTCTTCTAGTTATAAAATATGCTACGGCGTAGGTTGTTAACTCCTTCTACGTCGTAACCCTCGTATGGTCAGCAAGCTCTTGTGTAATTATGTTAATCTCCTTTCCAAATCCACGTTTCTTCGTTCCGATGCTCATTTATACCCTGAAATGAAATAAGAAGTAATAAGATTATATATTCATGTAATTCAATACAGATGGTGAGCATTTTAGGGGGAAATCATCAATAAAATGTCAGTACTATTTGAAGTTATCAAATATCCACCCACTTAAACTCTACTTGCCCTCAAGTAGACCTTATTAGAATAATTCTTAAAAAGATAACTCCCAAGTTAGCTTGGAAGATATGAATCCAAAAATTTCCTATGCTAGATACATCAAAGCCGAACACCTCATGAAATGGGGAACAAAACACTTATACGCTCTTCTAATCTAAGTGTTCAATTTCGGGGTGATCACTCAATCACATAGTCATAGCATATATCCTATCATAGGCTTGGCGGTTACACAAACTCTACCACTAGAGTTAAGGTCAAGACAATTCTTAAAGGCAATATTAGGTAAACAAATGCATAGGCTAGGGGTAAGTTGTTCTCTAAATCCTCACTCATAAGTCACAACGAAGGCGACAAAACCAATGATACATGACCAAATCCTTGGGAAAGACACCAATGATTGCTTACTCCCTCACCTAAACTCAAAGCTATGGATGTCAAAAACAATAAAGGTAGGATAAGACATAGGATTCGCATATAAAGGTGTAAAAAATTGAAAAATAAACAAACAAATAGTCTTAGTCCACAACCAAGTCCTCACCGCCTACCATCCATCCCCAATCCAAGTATCAAGACGTGGAAACCGGATCATCAATTAACAAGTTAGTGTGCTAGAGGTAATAGACATATGATGAATTCACACTAACTTGACCTTCCAAATGCAAGTTGGCATAATGTAGTTCCCAACTTGTCTCATCAATACATATGTACGAGGCATTACCTCGCATTACTCAATTAAGCTCAACATATGGATTAGTGTTTATAGTGTCCATGATTGAGGTCGACACCAATCCATCCTTCCTTAACTACAAACAACAATAATCTGTAACATATATATATATATATATATATATATATATATATATATATATATATATATATATATATATATATATATATATATATATATATATATATATATATATATCAGGATGTATATGACGTCATTAATGCCACATAATGCCACCTAAACGCCACCTAAGCAACACATGCCACCTAAGCAAACTTTCGGAATTCATAATTTTTTGAAAATTTCGGATTAATAAATATAAAAAAGGAGTTGCCAAGATTCGAACTTGGGATGGTAGGCACAAATAAACAACACCTCAACCACTGGAGCATTCCAATGGTTGTGATAAAATTTGCAATTCATAATTGATATTGCATGAAATCACATAACTATGACAATCTCTACAACTTAAAACCCTAATCTCACGTAAAAGCTGTTCATTCATAACATATTTTTCCTTCAAACCCTAATTTCATCTTTTCCTCAGCCTTTTTTTCCCCTCAATTCTCTCACGCTGATCTTCTTTTTTTATGCGCAGGTTTGAGAATAAGAGGGTGCATACAAGTTATGTTTTGTTTATTTCTTCAGGGTCACCAAATATTGACATTATCACACACATGATTTTTTTTCCTTTTCTGATTTGATGTGCAGGTTCGTCTTCTTTGTTGGTAATATCGTATCCAGGTATGTTGTTTATAATATTTGTCTATTTTACATTATTGGTACATGAGGTTGCTTATTATGCTGTTGGAAACAAACGATACAGGTTTGCATTACTATACATCACTTTAATTACGTATGTTTAATCAAGGCTTCATGTATACACTAAAACTACTATTCAATTGTGTGTTGTGTTTTTATTTTACAGCACCAATCCGATTGGTAATATCGTATACAGGTATGTTGTTTATAATGGCTTCATGTATACACAAAAACTCTAATGATGAAACTTTGTTACTCTATA
The DNA here is from genome assembly GCA_021014915.2 of Artemisia tridentata subsp. tridentata. NCBI lineage: Eukaryota > Viridiplantae > Streptophyta > Magnoliopsida > Asterales > Asteraceae > Artemisia > Artemisia tridentata. Next base: position 114,593,049 of record CP139502.1, on the reverse strand, counting down.
TGCATATGTTGGTTTCTTTGCAAGTTTTTGCATGTTAGACGTCATCTTTGATCATCATCGTTGCTTATCAATCAGCATGGTATAGATTTTCGTTTTTATTTTATGATGTTTTTCCAGTTAGACTTTCGTGATGAATACTTTTAGCTGGTCCTGAAGTAACCCTAACAAGCACATTTTATCTTATAGTTAATCAATTTGTGTAATTGTGTTACAATTTAGGTGTAAAGTGGATGAGGTAACTAAACATCATATTATTAGTTTATGTTTACAGGCACATGAGTGTATGATTTGTGGAATATGGTTGGATTTAGCTTCCTTAATGAACCGTTTCTTAGTATAAATAATTATTTTTCCTTTCTTCAATGATGGAAACAACATATTTTTCAAGCATAATAAAACTCTGATCTGTTTCAGAGTTGCTTACTGAGCTTGAAAGACGAGAGAAGAAGGCTGGTATATCTCCAGAACCTGATGTCGACCGCTTTATGATGGTATAATATTCTACCTAGCGATATTTAGTTTTATTTAACTTTTAATTTCATATTAATTTGCTATTTTTTTATTTTTTTTTAACAGGATGTGTGTGTGTTTGAACAAATATATATACACTCTTATTCATATTTGAATAATAGGCTAAGCGAACTTTGGTCGTTGTTTGATTTTGTATTTCCTCGAAAGTTGGGTGTTTTACCGATATTTGAAGCGGAATTTGCAGTTCCAATTTCTGTTGGTGGCTATGCTAATGCATTGCCTTTGCAAGTATCTACTGCTTATAGGTATGCTCGAATCACTTGTAACCTTTCTCCAATATATATAATCAAAACACATTTGTACCTTTCTGTCCGTATATCTTTGTTGCAATGTTTATGTTTCTGTAACAATCTACAGATGTGCGGTTGTTCTACGTGACTTAATCATGCCATATCTTCTTCGAAGAATGAAAGCGGATGTGAATGCTCAGCTTCCAACAAAGACCGCACATGTCGCCTTTTGTAGTCTTACTGATGGTTAATTCTTTGGTATAGGATATGGCAAGTTTTGTGAACAAAGATATGAGGCTATTGAAGCATGATATGTTTATATATATAAAAGGATGTGTTGAATAAGTTTTTTTTTAAGGTTTAATAAGTCTTTTAAAGGTTGAAACGTTTAAATGACGCTTCTAGGCTTTCAATTCATTTTACCCCTTTAATTGTAAAATCTAATTAAATTGACCCATTTATAGTAGGAGGGTTGAAAACTTGCAACTGCCACCACGGTAAATGAGCATTGTGACCTAGAACTTTCTCCTAGGAATGGTAAATGAGCATTGTGACCAGTTTCGTTGCATCGTTAAACCTTTCCTATATGGCGTTTAATGTGGTATTGTCAATGGACCCTGGAATCCTAAAATGGTTTGAGCTTTCATAGATTGTTGACCTTTTCTTAATTATCTGATACATCAACATATGATATCTACCTAGATGATATCTTCCTACCTTGTGAATTTTGTTTTGATGATGGGAACCTACCAAAAAGCCTAAAAATAGAATACCGTTGGCCACCTTTTGCTATATGACTTGGTTGTAGCGTATGTATGACAAGTAATATAGCATCTTTGTTTCATGATATCACATGTAGACCCTCTCGATCCATTTCTTGGTGGTACTTTTGGTGTTTGTGTAGGACCTCAAAGCCGAAAGTGACTACTCCGGTGCTAATCAACCAGTGATTTCATTTTTCTTTTTTAACCAGGCATAAATGAACATCTTGAGCTAATGAGGAATCATGGTAGCGCTGAGATTGTGGCTGATGTTAGCCATACATCGAAAAAGGCCCCTGTTGTTAATCATTTATATTATTTAAAGTAAGTAGCTTGCCCTAAACTGAATATTTTTAAAGCTTACAGGCCTGAAAAAGAGATCAATCACGTTGACATGGAACGGTGAAAACTATTCCACTATAGAGGTATATGGACTTGATATCGGATGGGGTCAGGTAATTTACAAAGTCTGGGTGATAGCGGATTTCTTTGAATGTTTAAAATGTCTAGGATTCGTTCCTAAAATTTTCTCAACGTACAATCATCCATGGTACTGGTAATTATCTCATAGAAGATGTAATATTGTCAATTACCAAGTCAGGGTGTAATGGTCAATTATTGTAAGTAAATCACATTGTAATTTTCTCAACGTATAATCATCCATGGTACTTTTCTTTGCTGATGTAATATGCAAAAACAATATGGATTATGTGTTTGTTTGGGAACTGGGAAAACAAGATTAAATCCAGGTTCCTGTTATTTAGCTTTTGATTTTTTTTTCTTCTGGAAATATGCAGGGCGTGGTGTGAAAGTAAAGCTCAATAACTTAATGATCCAGCTACATAATGCGAGGAGACTTAAAATAATTGAAATCTAGATCACGCATTCAGGTAGTTTTAGATGCCTTGGCTATTTGATCTTTGTAAAGGTTTTTAAGCTACCAAATATATCAAGTATCATAAGCAAATGGAAATGAATTTCCAGATTTAATGCTTGCCCTTGATACAGTTCTGTTATGTACATTGATGTTTGCACATAATGTAGTTAATATCTATCAATACTTGCTGAGTGTCGTGTTCCCTTCGTTATTTCTTGAATTACCTTCTAAGCTAGCTCCCATTTTTTGGTATGTAGGCTCATGTTATCAGGATATAGATACTTAAAAGGGCTGAGATGGCTATAGATATGATATTTTCAATTAAGAATGTAATTTTTCTCATTAGGAGTACTATGTGGAGAAAGAAATTTTTGTAGGGTTCCAAGTAGGCCTTTACTACCACAAGCTACGACTACAATGACCCTTTGGATGTATATTGTATGTTTTAAGTTTAATTACTGATTTTAGTCTCAAGTAGGTGGTGAAGGTGAGCCAAATTGGGTAACATTTTTAAATCGAGTAAAGTTTATGTAAGGTGCCAAATTTAAACCGCGTTGGACTGATTCAAACACTTTGTGAAATAAAATTAATAGTTCAACAACCTTTGTCACTGAGCTTATTTTCCTAGAAAAAAACAATACAAAAGCATAGAATTTCATAAGCTACAAAAAGCAAAAAAGTCCTTATTACGACTTGGCTAGGGCAAACGACATGAGTAGTCCGATATCAAAGAAATAATAATGTATATCATCATTCATCCAACTGAACATATTTAAAACTTTGTTTTACAGCTTCTGTATTTGGAGGAATATCACATTTAGATCCCATGACACTTGATTTATCAGTTGGTTTTTTACATTTACCATCAATAAATCCAAGTTTGTTTTTTGAGTGCAAGGCTAGAGTCATGGCATGACTCCACATATTATAGTTATTAGTTCCAGTCAATTTTAGGTTGATTAAATAAGTGCTACTAGCATCAGTAGGATGAAGGTAAAGTTCATCCCCAAAAATTAGTTTGCTTGCTAAATTAGCACTCGAACCAGCCCCACTTGGTGGAGCATCATCAGGCATGTTTTCAAAATGTCTTGCCCCTTAGTTTTAAAGACTGTTTTGTATTTCAAAAAAAAAAAAAAAAAAAAAAAAAAAAAAAAAACAATTGATAACTCAAACACACAAAGTGGATCTTGATTTTACCAAGATCAGGTGAGTGAAAAGATCTTACAGTGAAGTATGAGCAGCGGAATGTAGAATTACGCCTCACAATTGAGGCAATCAAGCGTGGACAGAAAACCCCCAAAAATTAGGGTTTTTTTAAGAACCCTAATTTTCCTTGATCTTAGCAATTAACCACACCAGATAGTAATGAATCGTATTCCCAAGCCTTAGATCATTTTAGGAACACCTCGGACTAAGAAACCCTAACTCAATTGAGTAGGAATCCCTCAACATGATAGTAGTCAGAGTGCTATGGCTCTAATACCATGTGAAATACCACTTGCCATCTTTGATCCCTCAATCACAGCAATCAAGCATTAATTGTCCAAGATACTTTCCAAGCTTGATATAAACAATCCCTTGATCTCAACAATCATGCATTCACAGTCCAAGATACTTTCCAGACTTGACATAAACAAACCCTGCAATCAAACACTAATCATACTATAAGTATAAACATAATTAGGGAAACTTAAACTGTTTATTCCAATACTAAGCTCGTTATTAAATCCGCCGTTCAAAAAAAAAACATGAGACATTATCAATTCGTATGAAAATAGTCAATTTGTTATTACATTTTGACAAATTCATTTTTCAATCTATTTTGTATCCTTTTTATTTTGGGCTAATAGCTTGATAATGTATCATAGTTATTATGATTTCCTTCTATATGTATCGAACAATTGTTTTTGCTATTTTATGTACTAAACTTGCATTTTTGGTTTTTTTTTGTGTATTTTATGACCATTTTGCCCTTCATTTTATTAACCCGAGAGGAGCAAAATGGTAATAAAATACACAAAAGAAATACAAAAAATGCAAGTTTAGTATATAGAATAGCAAAAGAAATTGTTCGATACATATAGAAGGAAATCATGACAACTATGATACATTTAGAGGCCATTAGCCCTTTTATTTTATTATTATTTTTCTCTTATTTACCGATTATACCCTCTCAACAAATGATGTGAAACCAATGTTATAAATCCAGAGGTCCATAATTACTAGAAAATACCTTAACAATGTAAGGTTATTGAGACTTAACAATATGTTACCAGATGCTATTAAACTATTAAAGTAAGGGTTTATGTCATGAAATAGCTATGTAATTTACCCAATGTCACATTTGAGTACTTAAACTAAAAAATGTTTCACTTTTTGATATAAACTTTTAATGTTTGTCTCCTTATCCACACATTTTTTTTTTGTCGAACACGAATTTGCTTTCTACCATTTACCGTCCACACCATTTTTTGCTTATGTGATCGCCACATCCTGTTGAATTGTCATTGGTAGGTACGAAATTAATACATATTAGGGTGCGTTTGGTGTGCTATTTGGTCATTTGGAATCCGTATAACTTTGATTCGAGGGTGATATGATATCATGTGTATGAATGTTATTTTTTTTTTGTTTCGTGTCCCTTCAAACTATGGCTATCACTTATAAAGTGGATCCACCACACTAAGATTATATATTAAAGTGGGTGTAAACGATTCGAGTCGAGCCGAGTACTGTCAAGCTTGAGTTTGACTCGAATACTAAAACTCGAGCTCGAAACTCGACTCGAGCTTGGTCGAGCTTTATATTTCGAGCTCGACCTCGACTCGTCATATAAAATTCGAGCTCGATTATTTTCACATTTAATCCTCGAACTCGATATATACTCGGCACATCAAGCTCGACTCGACTCGATTTGTATGAAAATTAAGTAAAGTTATGTATATAAAAGGGTAAAAGTGTAATTTAATCAAAGCTCGTTAAGGCTCGCGAGCTTCACGAGCCGAGTATTTTGGAGCTCGAACTCGACTCGATAATCTACTCGAGTAGCTCGAACTCGAGCTCGACTCGTTTAAATCGAGTCGATTTCGAGTAGTTTACGAGTTGATCTCGAATAACTCGCTAGTTGTCTCGTCTCGTTTACACTCCTATGCATGACCCACCAATTTAATGAAACCAAGCTTCTCCCACTACTATGGTTCTATGAGTTTGTGTTGTTCCCTTAACACGCTTAGAGTTAACTAGAAAGTTAATCTATTTGTGTTTATGACTAATACAATGTAATGATTACTTCTAACAGTTAATGAAACGTTAATATAAAACCACACAGTATTTTCAACGTTTAAATTCCTATTAGAAATGAATCAAAGAATCTATTACCCAAGTGTTTTGCGGAACAAACCCTTGGGATTGAATAGACAAGGTATGGTGTCTCCTATCTAAACTCAAGCTATGTTTAAGTGGTAACAATTCGACCCACTGAGCTATCTCAGGGATACGTTACTCTTTATAGAAGAAAAAGGGTATATGTGAAAGTCTAAGCTTTAATTGCACAAGAATACCTAACCCACTTTTCTTCATCTATTTGCTATTTATAGGCAAACAGATCAAAGGTACTGAAGATTAAAACTAGATAAACAAATAGGAAGCGTGTCTGACAACTACAACAGTAGTTGTCATTTCCAAGAACCAATAGGATTGCGCCAAAAAGTCTTCGAGTGTCAGACCTTACACTTCTTTGACTTTTAGCCACTTGAGGGATGGTTTGTCTGACCCAGATAAGACTTGTTCTTATCTTCTCAAACCTTCCCTCTTTATCCCGCCTTTTCTTCAGGCTTTAGGTTCTTCAGACATTTGTATTCAGTCTTCAGTCATTGTTGTTGAGGAGACTTGGGGTTCAGTGAGCTCTTGTCTAACGCTCACTGATCCATTACCTTCTTCTTCGTCTCAAGTGCCACTTCAGTGAGTACCGCCTCACTGTGTGGTGAATCTTTCTTTTTAGACTCGTCCTAAGTATCTTGAAGGTAACTCACTGAGTGACTGTTCACTCAGTGACTTATTGTGTTTTCGGTTGATTAACACTTAGTGTAATTTACATTCAAATCTTGTTTAACGACTCTTGGGTACTGAAGGACCCAACAATCTCCCCCTATTTGGATATAAATTATGCTTAAGTGTTTTTGATCAGTTATGAGTGAGCTAATGACTTCTGCTCATACTGAATATACTAGAAAGTAAATAAGGACACTGAAATAATAAAAACATCATCTTATTAATATTATTACAAGTCCTAACAAAACTATACATAGTACTGGGATAGTGGTGTTGGCGGATTCAGTCAAACTTATACCCTAAGGCTTCAAGCTTTGGCTTCTTGGACTCAAGCTCATGCTGATCAGGATGCTCTTGTATCTTTGTCCTCGGGTCTTGGCAGAACCTCAAATTTTCAGGACTCTTGATTGGGGAGGCCATCATGAGGTAACCCAGCATTGTTCTAATTCCAGCTTTATCAATATCACTCGATCTTTGAAATGTTGGGTCGCCAAAAGCATCAGTGAAGAACAAACCTCTTTCAGGTTCTTCGATGACCATGTTGTTCCTGAATTGAACTCCTTCGGGGAGGGTTCTGTCGCAGTCAAGACCAGGGACCTTGATCTCAGGCTAAGCTTCAATCTTCTTTCTCTTTCTTGAGGAAGACTGAGAGGGAGCAGGTTTTCAGCTGAAGCAGGAAGAGGAGAGGGAATACCAAGTTCCTGAGGTGTTGCTACTAGTTTCTCATACCTCAGACTCAGGGACTTCAACAGACCAGGGACCACAACATTTGACTTTTTCGCTATAATTGGACCCAATTCATCCAATTCAGTGATCCTAAAGTCAGCGAATCTGAAGGGGTTATGAACCTCAAAGGTTCTCTTGTCAGCACTTCTGTAGACGGTAATAATGGCAGGTTTGGTGTTTCGGTGAATCTTGACATCAAGGATGGGTTCAGGTTTCAATCTGTTTGTCATGACCCACTGATATCTTTCAATCCTGTTCTGCCTGATCTCCTCAGTCCTTTTCAACCTTTCTTCCCTTTTCATCCTGAGAGCAACCATCTCAGCATTCTGAGCATCCACAAAGCTCTTACCACCCTTTCTTCCAGCAATTTCTTTAGGCTCAAGACCTATCTTCTCAGCCTCTTCATGGACCACCTGAATAAGAGCAGCCTTGCTCGCCCTTTCTTCTTCGGCTGCCTTCTTCATTGCCTCCTCTTTCTTCATATGAGCTTTGATAAACTCAAATAAGTGCATTTTATTATCATCATTTATCCTATTTATTTGACTTGTTTTATTATATTATGTATGAGAATTGATACTTAATCGTTTACTTTTGTAATTCTCAGTTAAAAACAAGCATTTGGTGAAACTTAGCTATTATGGACTAAAAATGGAGAAAAATGATCAAGATTGGAAAAGGTTGCTGAAATGAAGAGATTGAAGACCATTGCCTGCCTTTAAAGAATGCGCGCATGCAATTCTGTCATGTGTTGCATATGAAACTTTGGTCAACGAAGAAGAACCAACTTGTTCTACTCCAGATGCGCCGCATCTTACTTATTACATACGGCGCATCACTATCAAGATTTCACAAGATATTATCCAAGACGGTAAAGGACATGCGCCGCATCTAAGAATGGAGTTACGCCGCATCTTCTGGCGGTGTACGAATATTCCTGAATATATTAATCTTGGACCCCACGCGAAGTTAAGTCAATGCGCCGCATCTACTTATTAGATGCGCCGCATCTTACCCTCAGACAGAAACTATAAATACCCCAAGACCAGACGAATTTCAAGAGCCCTAGTTTTAGAAGACCGAAGACCACAGAAACCTAAGGCCGAATTCAGTTGAAGTAGCAGCACAAGAAACCCCTTGAACGAAGATACAAGAGCTGTAAGAAGGTCCTGCATGTATTCAATTCATTAAGTAGTTTTGTTTTATTGTATTAGTAAACTTTAATTCATCAGGATTGATGGGCTTGTGTAATGTGACAACGGAAAGATTGCACTCCTCTTAATATTGCTTTCCCATTAATTAAAGTTTATATGTTGATGTCTTTGGTGACTTTTATTAGTGCATTGATAACCTCTGTGTCTAGCTGAGCGTTGATCGGGTCGCCATGCCTCTGCCCTCGCCTATTTATTAGATCGCCTATGCATTCTATCGTCTGTAGAAAAGTAGGAAGAAAAGATAAATAGGATAGTCATAAGTAATCATTAAGGGTTTACTCGCCGATAAGATTAGAACCAACGTGACAAGCTACTTAACTATCAGGACAGGTCTTCTTATTGTCTCGAGTATTTATCTGTGTACGTGTGTGCTATTCGCTGATTCGTGCCTATTAGTTTAGTTTATATTTAATCATAACCAAACCGTGCCAGTCTCTCAGGCTGAACCCCCTTGCGTTAGATTAGGTTGTATAGCTAACTTAAGATATTAAAATACTGATTAGGATAACTAGATAATACGTTCCACTCTTAGTGATCGACACTCTACTTACCATTATATTCATACTGACCGGGTACACTGCTCGTTAAAGTGTGTGTGTTATTGATAAGTCGGCTAAATATAAATTTAAAACTTGAATACTGCTAAAACCACAACGACAAACCGTGGGTATAAATTAGAACATACGCACACGACACATCAAGCTTGAACTTCCTCATTAGTAAGAAGTTTAATCACTCCATTGACCTCATAAGGGACCCTGACTGGCTCATCAGGGTCTTGCCTTCTTTCAGAGGAGGCAGGCACCAAGATTGTAGACTCAGGCTCAGTGGTTGTAAGAATGCCTTTGCCTTTGTCTTGGCGGGATGAAGATGGGTTGGTCTCAGGAATCTCCCCCTCAGTGTGAGAAGGAGGTTGCTCTTCAGTCTCTTTAGTGACTAGAGGTTGTTCTTCAGTGACATTCTCCCCCTCAACTGTTGCTGGAACCATGGTGAGAGCAAAAGTTGGTGCACTCACTGAAGTTGAGGGAGCATCCTGACCCTTGAAGGCCTGATAAATCCCAGTCATCATTGACTTGATGTCTGAGGTGTCCTTCTGAAGAGTTGAGACCTTAGCCTCAAGAGAAGCCTGAGAAACCTCCATTGCAGTCATCCTTAGCCCAAGATTCCAAGCCAAGGAAGAAGAAGAATTCGCCAAAAATGCCATGTGAAACTCCATAAGACCCTGGGAAGACCTGATGGAGTCCACTTTAGAGCTGAATTCCTGAAGATTTGAGGAGGTCAGCATGTTTACTAGCTCAACCACCTGAGTAGATTGTTGCTGGTAGGTCTCAGAAGCCTGAAGAATTTTCCTGTTAAGCGCAGGGTCATCTTTCACTGACTCTTGAATAGTTTCAACGCTCTTTTGTAAGTTGGTGAGAGACTCGTTGAACATTTTAAGATTGTAATCAAGATTTGTCAGGGAGAAGGAGATAGATGACTTGTGCTCATTTGCATCATCATGATAGGATTCCACTGATTCCTTCATATCGACGTAATGAACAGCAGCTTCAGTGTGGTGGTCAAAAATTTCTTCAGTTAGCCCAGTGAAGAGAGCATTTTTGGCCTTTTGTAGGAACTTGACCAATTGCCTCTCAGTACAGGTCTTCTTATTTTCTCGAGTATTTATCTGTGTACGTGTGTGCTATTCGCTGATTCGTTCCTATTAGTTTAGTTTATAATTTATCATAACCAAACCGTGCCAGTCTCTCAGGCTGAAACCCCCTTGCGTTAGATTAGGTTGTATAGCTAACTTAAGATATTAAAATACTGATTAGGATAACTAGATAATACGTTCCACTCTTGGTGATCGACACTCTACTTACCATTATATTCATACTGACCGGGTACACTGCTCGTTAAAGTGTGTGTGTTATTGATAAGTCGGCTAAATATAAATTTAAAACTTGAATACTGCTAAAACCACAACGACATACCATGGGTATAAATTAGAGCATACGCACACGAGACATCAAGTTTTTGGCGCCGCTGCCGGGGAGTGAATTGTTATTATCTGTTATTTTGATTAGTATTTTAATTAGGTTTTTAATTTTAATTCTAACCGCTAACTCTGTTGTATATTAGTTAATTTGCATTCATTGTATTATTTTGCATATTTTCTGTTTTTGTGTGTTTTTATTTTTGTTTACTTTGGTTTGTTTTTATTTTTGTTTTTATTTTTCGTATTTTCTGTATTCTGCTATCGTTGTACTGAGCTAATATAAACGATACGGCGCATCTATTTTCATAGATACGGCGTATTGCGTTTAATTTTTTTAAATACAACGCGTTTAATTAATTCGATACGACGCATCTTTCCCCAAGATACGGCGTATCTGTTTTTAATAAGAAATTTTTTCTAAGCGATAACGCCATACGGCGCATCTGTTTTTACAGATACGGCGTATCTATTATTTTTATTAAAAACAGTTTTCGAATTATTAAACAGATACGACGCATCGATCTCTGTCGATACGGCGTATCTTCTGAATCAAAAATCTTGTATTTTGAAACGTAACGAAAATACGGCGCATTAACTTTTGTTAATACGACGCATTTAATTTTAATAAGTATATCGATTTTTGATAAATTAAAACTGATACGGCGCATTCGAATTTATAAGCGGCGTATCTATTTTCTGAATAAAGTCTGATTTAAATTTTAACGATTATAAGATACGGCGTATCCATCTTTCTGGATACGGCGCATCGTCTGCAGATATCAGTTATTTTTATTCTTATATCCGTTTCTAAATTCATTAATTTCTCTTCTAGCGAACAAATCCTACTTACGATTTTACCTATGATGACAGGTTTTGCTATGGAAGACATGTCAGTGAACGGATATCTTGCTAAGGAACTCTTGCTTTCGAATTCATTCGAAGTGAAAGTTTTTGATGATGTCAACTTCAATGTGCTCATGATTGATGCCGATTTGTTTTCTTGGGAAACCCCTCTTGAAGCTACTTATAAGGAATTTAAACGCTTATGCAATATTGAAGATGGGATATTCTCGTATGATTTACTAATGAGCTACACTGAAGATGAATTGCTACTCTTATGGCCCATCATTGAATCTAAAGGATTGACTTGGACTACTATTGAAGAGAATGACGGGAAATTCCAAATAGAATACATGAACTCAAGCAATAAAAGCTGTGGTGGAGGCAATACCCAACCTATACAAATCTCTTACATGCCTTATTCCGAACAGCACTGGGATTAAATGAGAACTATCTAGACGATGAAAGAATTTATGCTGTGTCGGAGTTACTATTTCATGGCAGGTTGGTAAGGTTGATGGACATCTCCCTCGAAGAATGGCTTGAACTTAAATACGGTAATCCTAAATTTGCTCCTGTGAATGAAATCAAACGGATTGTGACCTCATGGTTGACACGGAGTTTTAGGGAACAATTTAACGAGTTTATGGAGATAAGGAGGAAAATGATTGGAAAAGCTTGCTTTGACGTTGACCACGATCCTAACAATGTTGATTTTTCAGATTGGTTGGCTAGTAAGTTCAATAACCATAAGAGCATGGATCGAGCTACTAAAGATGCATTATGGGTATATTGGATGAGAGGGGAGGATGAAGAAGTAGAGAACGACTATGGGTCGTCACTTAATGATTCAACAATCAATGAGGGCATTGAAGAATTATTCAGCATAGACATTGATCTGTTCAATTATGAGACACCTTTGTGCAAACAATTCAAAGAATTTAATTACCTTCTTCAAGTCGACGATGATGTGCTAACTGGAGATCTACCAGGATTCAAAACTTATGATGATTTCAAAAACACCTGGTACTATGAATGGAATGACCAAATACCATGGGTTTGGGATAAACCATGGGAATTTGAGCATATTGATCACACTTGTAAACCTTTCGTTTTCAAGGATGGAAGTAGTAAATGGCCAACCTGTGATTATAAGAGTGACGGAACCTGCAATGGGGGAAGTATAATTGGGATGAAACGAGTTGGAAACGATGTAACCTTTGAAGACTATGAATGGTATGATAATGTTGAAGACTGCCCACAAAAAGCGGAGGCTTTGCAAGAAAAGGGTAGGATCGAATACTTGAAAGAGCTAAAGGGAACATCGAATACTACTTTCTGGGAATGGGTGCATGGACAATTTGATGATTATACTAAGCTTAGTCGACGCTTGCAATGGGAATTGAAAAATGAGTGGGATGAGATTCAAGATTATTATCAATCATTTAACGTGGTTAATTATGATCCCTGTGCTAATAACGATGAGTCGCGAGAAGAATTGATTGATGAACTTGATGACTATTTGATTAAGGATCCTTATTTTAAGTTTGTTGATAAAGACGAAGAAGAATTCATCAAAAGAAAGTGTCAACTACTTGGGATCCCTTATAATAAGCCACCCATGATTATTTCTGAAAAATTTAAAGTCATTAAATACTCTTTGGGACCAGATGAGGAATATGTTGCGACGAAGACCAAGAGTTATACTAGATTAAGTCGAACGGAAGAAAATGTTGCGGAGCTATACGGGAACATCTTTCAGATGAAAGAAGAAGGATGGACCGTGACAAGAACAAAATAATGAGCTGAACGTGAGTCTAACTTGAAGACTCTGGAATAAAGACAAGTGCTGACCGGGAGACAACTCGGAGAATTTTTACTATTCTGTTCTGTGTCGAGTCAGTCAGGCCCGCAAAGGATACGGCGCATCTCAATCCCAAGATGCGACGCATCTCCTGCACTGGTCATATCTTACTTTATTTTCTGCATTTTTATTTTCGACTTTAAAACTTTTTATCAGTTTATTTTAATGCGGCGCATCCCTGGTTAAGGATGCGACGCATCTTCTATTCTGATTCGTAATTATTCCAGGCTCGATACGGCGTATCTTCTTCCATAAGATACGGCGTATCGACTGACCTGATGATTTTCAGTTTTAATTTTTCAGTTTTATTTTTACTAACTACTAATGTATTATGCAAGTTTGAACCTTTCTTAACTCAGGTGTGTTTAAGTCTTGGTGGTATTATAGATTCCTGCATTTCCTGTGGATACATCAACTATGAAGCTTAAACGTTCTCATCCACAAGAAAGATGATTTTTGCTCTTATACAAATAATGGAGGATCATACCGAGCAAATCTCAGGGGAGTTTTTCTGTTCTAATTCTTTTATTTTCCAGTTTTTAATCTTTGATACAAACAACGAGGACGTTGTTTAACTTAAGTGGGGGGATTGGAGAATTAGAACACTTACTTGTCCTAAACTTTTCAAAATATGCTTAAAATGTGCTTAATATATCAAAATTTAAAATTTTTAGCATGTTTTTGTTTAAGATCTAAGTTTAAAATTTTCAAAAATTGTGATTTTTCAAAATTCACAAATCTATGAGTGTGCCGGTGACTTGTAAACTTTAGAACTTGGCTTGTATACTATTCGAGACCACCATAATAAGTATTATTTTTATAATTGGAATGACTTGTCTAAATTGGTAAATTTCTAGGATTACACCCAAATAGCCTTTATATGTTATGTGTTATTAGCTAACTACACTGGTTAGTTAACCCCCGTATAAACCCTTTTGTTACTCTCACTTTTAGAGTAAGATACCCCTAGAAAAACACTCAGAGCCATTCCTTTCGTTTCTTACACCTTTGTTATAATGTTTCGTTACACCTTTACACCTTAGCCTACCCTGTAGATTAAAATCCGTGGTTGGTTAATTGCTTTAGGCAAAGTGTGTTTCCTTACATTACCTGTGTTCGCGTGCGTAATTCATTATCTATGGTTAGGTCGGGAAATTGCACAATGCAATTGGAGTGAAAGTAAATATTGTATATCTTTGAGTTTATTTTTCGTGTGTTTACTACTTTCACTATTACCGTTATTTCTGAAGTCATGAAAAGTATGGAAAAATTATCCGGAAAGAAAGTGATAGAAAAGTTGTGAAATTTTACACATCTATGTTTATGTTTGAAGTCAAAAAAAAAAAAAAAAAAAAAAAAAAAAAAAAAAAAAAAAAAAAAAAAAAATTGAGAAAAGAAAAAGAAAAAAGGAAGAGTTGGATGTTTGTTTAACCAACTTATGTAAAGTTTTGTATTAAGTGGTCGATATCACCACTATTTGTTATACATTATATTTATGGATTGAATGGGAGTTGGCCGTTATGGGAACGCCAACTAAAGGTTATCTTTGATTGAGATCTTGTTGAGTATAATTCGTGTCTACCTAAAGCGTGTGTTTCAAGTGTTAAAGCGTAAGTTATTCTATGATATGAGTCTTATTCATGGGATGGTTGGGATAGTGATTAACCACACTTAGGATTTTAATTTATTTGTTTTGTTTATTTTTCATTTTACACCAATTTGTATCCCAAATATTATCCATACCCTATATTATTCTTTATCCAAACCTTTGATTTATTGAGATTAGGGAGTTGAGCAATCTTAAGTATCGTAGTCGTGGATTCGGCTATGTATTTATGATTTTGTCGCCCTTTTTGATATAATATTATTGGTGAAGATTACTTGGTCCTATCTTTAGCCTATTCAAGTTAAGGATTTGAGCAATTGCAATTATCGTGTTCGTGGATTCGATCATGTATTTGTGATTTTGTCGCCTTTTCTGGAATTTGAGATCGATAGAGATTAAGAAGAATGATTAACCCTTAAACCTCAAAACCCTTTTTACCGCTTTAGACTTGTTATTCCTTGGCTTTAGTGGGGGAGATACGTATACTTGCCAAGCTTATGATAGAATATTCGTCACGACTGGACAGTTAAACGATTAGATTTGCTTTTATCAAATTATTTTATTTTATTTCTAATTCGTTAAGTGTTTGGTTGTGTGATTATGACAAAAATGAATACATGCTTAAATATAAAAATAAATCCTAATATCTTTTAGGATACATTTTCATAAGATTAATTCTAAGGTTTACTTGGGGACAAGTAAAGTTCAAGTGGGGGGATATTTGATGAACTCAAATAAGTACATTTTATTATCATCATTTATCCTATTTATTTGACTTGTTTTATTATATTATGTATGAGAATTGATACTTAATCGTTTACTCTTGTAATTCTCAGTTAAAAACAAGCATTTGGTGAAACTTAGCTATTATGGACTAAAAATGGAGAAAAATGATCAAGATTGGAAAAGGTTGCTGAAATGAAGAGATTGAAGACCATTGCCTGACTTTGAAGAATGCGCGCATGCAATTCTGTCATGCGTTGCATATGAAACTTTGGTCAACGAAGAAGAATCAACTTGTTCTACTCCAGATGCGCCGCATTATACTTATTACATACGGCGCATCACTATCAAGATTTCACAAGATATTATCCAAGACAGTAAAGGACATGCGCCGCATCTAAGAATGGAGTTACGCCGCATCTTCTGGCGGTGTACGAATATTCCTGAATATATTAATCTTGGACCCCACGCGAAGTTAAGTCAATGCGCCGCATCTACTTATTAGATGCGCCGCATCTTACCCTCAGACAGAAACTATAAATACCCCAAGACCAGACGAATTTCGAGAGCCCTAGTTTTAGAAGACCGAAGACCACAGAAACCTAAGGCCGAATTCAGTCGAAGTAGCAGCACAAGACACACCTTGAACGAAGATACAAGAGCTGTAAGAAGGTCCTTCATGTATTTAATTCATTAAGTAGTTTTGTTTTATTGTATTAGTAAACTTTAATTCATCAAGATTGATGGGCTTGTGTAATGTGACAACGGAAAGATTGCACTCCTCTTAATATTGCTTTCCCATTAATTAAAGTTTATATGTTGATGTCTTTGGTGACTTTTATTAGTGCATTGATAACCTCTGTGTCTAGCTGAGCGTTGATCGGGTCGCCATGCCTCTGCCCTCGCCTATTTATTTTATCACCTATGCATTCTATCGTCTGTAGAAAAGTAGGAAGAAAAGGTAAATAGGATAGTCATAAGTAATCATTAAGGGTTTACTCCCCGATAAGATTAGAGCCAACGAGAAAGGACTTAATCTCGGTGCGTTGCATCGAACTATACACTTCATATAAAACTAGCAATAAAACAAGTGACAAGCTACTTAACTATCAGGATAGGTCTTCTTATTGTCTTGAGTATTTATCTGTGTACGTGTGTGCTATTCGCTGATTCGTGCCTATTAGTTTAGTTTATAATTTATCATAACCAAACCGTGCCAGTCACTCAGGCTGAAACCCCCTTGCGTTAGATTAGGTTGTATAGCTAACTTAAGATATTAAAATACTGATTAGAATAACTAGATAATACGTTCCACTCTTAGTGATCGACACTCTACTTACCATTATATTCATACTGACCGGGTACACTGCTCGTTAAAGTGTGTGTGTTATTGATAAGTCGGCTAAATATAAATTTAAAACTTGAATACTGCTAAAACCACAACGACAAACCGTGGGTATAAATTAGAGCATACGCACACGACACATCATGCTTGAACTTCCTCATTAGTAAGAAGTTTAATCACTCCATTGACCTCATAAGGGACCCTGGGCTCATCAGGGTCTTGCCTTCTTTCAGAGGAGGCAGGCACCAAGATTGTAGACTCAGGCTCAGTGGTTGTAAGAATGCCTTTGCCTTTGTCTTGGCGGGATGAAGATGGGTTGGTCTCAGGAATCTCCCCCTCAGTGTGAGAAGGAGGTTGCTCTTCAGTCTCTTTAGTGACTAGAGGTTGTTCTTCAGTGACATTCTCCCCCTCAATTGTTGCTAGAACCATGGTGAGAGCAAAAGTTGGTGCACTCACTGAAGTTGAGGGAGCATCCTAACCCTTGAAGGCCTGATAAATCCCAGTCATCATTGACTTGATGTCTGAGGTGTCCTTCTGAAGAGTTGAGACCTTAGCCTCAAGAGAAGCCTGAGAAACCTCCATTGCAGTCATCCTTAGCCCAAGATTCCAAGCCAAGGAAGAAGAAGAATTCGCCAAAAATGCCATGTGGAACTCCATAAGACCCAGGGAAGACCTGATGGAGTCCACTTTAGAGCTGAATTCCTGAAGATTTGAGGAGGTCAGCATGTTTACTAGCTCAGCCACCTGAGTAGATTGTTGCTGGTAGGTCTCAGAAGCCTGAAGAATTTTCCTGTTAAGCGCAGGGTCATCTTTCACTGACTCTTGAATAGTTTCAACGCTCTTTTGTAAGTTGGTGAGAGACTCGTTGAACATTTTAAGATTGTAATCAAGATTTTTCAGGGAGAAGGAGATAGATGACTTGTGCTCATTTACATCATCATGATAGGATTCCACTGATTCCTTCATATCGACGTAATGAACAGCAGCTTCAGTGTGGTGGTCAAAAATTTCTTCAGTTAGCCCAGTGAAGAGAGCATTTTTGGCCTTTTGTAGGAACTTGACCAATTGCCTCTCAGTAAGAGGAAGAATGTTGTCATACTTCTTGAGTTCCTGAGGGCATGATGATTTAGAATCTGAAGAATGGTCAGCCTGAGATTCAGATTCTTCACCATGTGGAGAAGACTGATGCGATTGCTCAGTTGGTTGTACATCAGTCTCCATGTCATCACCAGCCTCAAAAATTTCCTCCTCACTCTCTTCCTTGAGCTCATCTTCAGAATCAAGAAGAGCCTGAATATCCCCCATAGACTCAATCTCAAAAAGGTTAACCGGCTCCTCTTTATAAAAAGACTTGCCTTGGTTTTGGCCAGGTCCTGACCCCGCCATAAAAACTGATTTGGTTTTATCAGCCTGGCTAGTCATAATAACTGATTGCTCAGCCTGACTTTTGGGGGCAGTTCCTGAGAGAATGGATCCGCCTGAGCGGGTGGTTGTGGGTTCCGTATCAGCGGGTGGTTTATATCCCTCTGAGTCTTTGTCCCCCTGAGCGCCTTCAAGTCCTGACGGGTGTTTTTCAGAACTATCATGAGGCACTGATTGTGATGGTTGATGGTCCCCCTTCCCATCAGGGTTGTACTGCCCTTTTGGGGATTCAGGGACCTTTACTCCCTGAGACCCTGAGTGTGATTGCTCAGGGACGTTAGCAGGATGTGATTGTTTGTGGGTCCCCTTCCCAGTTGAGTAGTGCTGCCCAACCGAGGATTCAGGACCCTTTTCTCCCTCAGGCCCTGATTGTGATTTGTCAGTGCCTTCATCGGGATGTGAGTGGGTGGAGGTTCCTGACCCTAGTGACTTGTTTATGTCAATAGAGTCTTGAGGAAGAGGGGGTTTGTCCGAGGACACTAAAGATGATTTCTCAGTGACCTCCGTTGGCATTTGTTTTTGGGCCAAGATGTTCTCAGTGAGGGGTGTCTCAGAGGTCTCGGTCACATTTAACCCTTGTTTAGGGTTGTTGGAGGCATCAGTCTCAGTGGCGAGTGATTTGGGTCTAACCACCTTACTGGACTGACCCTTCTTTGTCTTCTTCACCTTCTTTGTAGGTGAAGGCACTGGTGAGACAACTTCAGTCCCCTGAATAACCGATTGCATATAGGTTGTCAGGGCGACTGGTGTAACCTCGGTAATGCCGCTTGAGTAGTTAGACTTGTGTAAGACGTCAGGATTTGATCCTTGGACGTCAGGCCTAACATAATCAGCGCCAAGTAGGTCCTGAAGCACACAGGAAATAAACCTTGGATAGGACATGTGTTTTTGCCTATGCTTTCCTGATAGCTTGGCCACGAGGTCTCGGAAGATTATTCCTCCGATATCAATTTTTCTACCCTCCAGGAGACTGAACACCATCAATTGTTGTGATGAGTTCACTTGCTCCGTGGAGGATTTATTGCCCCCAAGGACCTGAATGACAAAGGTCATCAGGATCCTCCAGACAGGATGGAACCAGGTTTTGACTATTGGAGCCTTGTCCAATAAGGCTCTAGCGGCCATTTCAGGACGCTTAGGGTCATGAGGCACTAGGAAAAGCAATTCGGCTTTTACCTATTGGTCAGTAGGGTTGGGCACAAAGGCCTCAGCGTAATCAAGACCAGTGGCCTTGATGAAGGTTTTGTAATCCAGGGAGAGGGTTCTTCTCCCATTCATCACTGTGAATGTGATGATGGATTCTTTGGTGTCAGCAGGGCTGGTTGCCACTGCAGTACACCAGAATTCCCTCAAATAGTCATGGTAGATGACTGAGGGGGTCTTGGTAAACGTCGTAGCGAGAAAGCAGTTTTGTAGGTATTTGACCACATTCTTGTACGCCCAAAACCTTTGGGGGTAGGCAAAGTTTCCTACCACGTTGTTCTTGGTCATGTCTACGCCCTCAATGAGGAATTCCACATTAGGGGCGTATGTAATAGCATTAGAAGAAGCTATTTTTGTTGGGAAAGTCTGGGTAAACAACAAATGGTTTTTGGGTTTCTAGATGCTAAGAACACCCACAGATTTTTTGCTTTTTTTTTAAAAAAAGGGCAAAGTTTTGCTTAAGATTTCTAAAAAACGTATGTGTGTTTTTTGTCTGTGGGGTATTTATAAGGAAGTGAAGTGGAGGGTATTTTAGGCATTTAGGTGGTTATTATCTCAAAAGATATTATTTTAAAAAACGTTTTGAATAAAACGTTTGAGATCCGCATTAAATGCCCAACCACCCCACTATCCCTGTATTGTGCAACTATCAAGGCAAACAGTTGCGCCGTCTGCAAAAAGTGTAATTTGCAGAGCTGAGTCATCACATATCTGTTATGTGATTGGAGAGGCATTTAATGCCAAGTGGGAATGTGGTGGCCCATGAGGTGTATGCCAGAAAGGAAAAAGAACAAATATTCTTATTATTAAATAAGAATTCAGTTACAAACCTCGGACATTTACTAACTAGATACTTAGAGCATTTAAGTTAGTATTTAATGTCTCTTGAGGGCCCTGAATGACTTTTCATTCAGTGAACCTGATTGTCAGGACTTGGGTTTAGTCACTGATGGTTCTAGTGTTCAGGAATTTGGGTTTAATTCCTGAGGTTCAAGGGTTCAGGAACTTGGGTTTAGTTCCTGAAGTCCAACATTTCAGGAACTTGGGCTTAGTTCCTGAGGTTTCAGTGATTCTTTTCACTGAAGTACACATTGAGTCAGGGACCTGGGTTTTCAGAATTTATACTTATTTGGATGGAATCAATCAGTGGACTGATTCTCAATATCCAACATTCCAAGTTCAGCTTTCAGTCTTGTGAAAGTTGGTTCATCCAATGGCTTGGTGAATATATCAGCTAGCTGATATTCAGTAGGAATGAAGTGTAATTCTATGTCACAATTCATGACATGGTCCCTGATGAGATGATATCTAATATCAATGTGTTTTGTTCTCTGATGAAGAACAGGGTTGTTTGAGATGGCAATTGCACTTGTGTTATCAAAAAAGATGGGAACCATCTTGTACTGAATTCCATAGTCACTGAGTTGACTTTTCATCCAGAGTACATTTGCACAACAACTTGCTGCTGCAACATATTCAGCTTCAGCTGAGGACATGGCAACTGATTGTTGCTTCTTAGCACTCCAACAGACTAGTTTTCCACCAAGAATTTGGCAGGAGCCTGAGGTGCTTTTCCTGTCCATGTTGCATCCAGCATAGTCAGAGTCTGAGTATCCTTTAAGATCAAGGCCTGAACATTTTGGATAATATAATCCAAGGTTTGGAGTACCTTTCAGGTACCTGAATATCCTTTTCACAGCAGTGATATGAGTTTCTCTTGGGTCAGATTGATATCTGGCACATAAGCAGACTGAGAATTGGATATCAGGCCTTGATGCAAGTAAATACATCAGTGATCCTATCATTCCTCTAAATAGAGTTTGATTTACTGGTTTTCCAGTAAGATCAGGACCAAGGTTGTTTGGGGGTACCATGGGAGTCTTGACTGAGGCACAGTCACTGAGCTCATACTTCTTTAGTAGGCTTCTGACATACTTCTCTTGACTGATAGAGGTTCCTTTATCAGTCTGCTTGATTTGTAGACCAAGGAAGTAAGTCAGTTCTCCCATCATGCTCATTTCAAATTTCTTTGCCATCAGTTTTTCAAACTGTTTGCAAAGTTTATAACTTGTTGAGCCAAAGATGATGTCATCAACATACACTTGTACAAGTATGACATCATTATTTGTCTTATAGATAAACAATGTGTTGTCTATCTTACCTCTGACAAATTTGTTTTGGATCAGGAAGGCTGAAAGAGTTTCATACCATGCTCTGGGAGCCTGCTTCAGTCCATAAAGGGCTTTGTTAAGCTTACAGACATAGTCAGGAAACTCATGGCTTTCAAATCCAGGAGGTTGCTGAACATAAACTTCTTCTTTCAGTGAGCCATTTAAGAATGCACTTTTAACATCCATTTGGTACACCTTGAAGTTCATGTATGTAGCAAAAGTAAGGAAGATCCTGATGGCTTCCATCCTTGCTACTGGTGCAAATGTTTCTTCATAGTCAATGCCTTCTTGTTGATTATAGCCTTTGGCTACAAGTCTGGCTTTGTTTTTAATGACTATGCCATTTTCATCAGATTTGTTTTTAAATACCCATTTCATGCCAATGACTGAAACATCTTCAGGACATTTGACCAAGTTCATTACCTTATTTCTGTCAAATTGTTCCAGTTCATCATTATGGCTTGAACCCAACTTGGATGATTAAGTGCTTCCTTAACACTTTTGGGTTCAATTGTGGAAATGAAGTCCACAAATAGGCATTCATTGGCTAAGGCTGCTCTCAGTTCAGCAGCCATGCTTCTTGTGAGCATGCCTTCAGTAGGCTCACCAATTATATTGACAAGTTCTATATCCTAAGACCTAGTCCAACTGTCCTGAGGTCTTGGAAACTGATTAGAACTTGTAGAGGCCTGATGGGTAGGATCAGGATCAGACACATGATGATCTTCAGTATCTTGAGTGTCTGAGTGGGTTGACTCATCACTGTGATTGTTTGTTTCCTGAGTATTTTGTACTGACTTAATGATTTCATCAGTACTTTGTGCTTCAACAAACTCAGTGATGGTTGGGTAAGGAAGGTTATGGGGAATGATGTAATAGGAGATGTCAGCATTTTCTTGGTACTGAGTGGAAGGACCATTTTCAGGATGATGTTCATCAGGAGGATATCTTGATGATTCATCAATACCTATCTCTTCCACTGAGTTGTTAGAGACACTGATAGCATCAGTGCTCTCATCAAAGGTAACATGAAATGTTTCCTCAGTATGCTGTCTCCTAGTGTTGAACACCCTGAAGGCCTTTGAGACAAGGGAGTATCCAAGGAAGTATCCATCATCAGCTTTGGCATCAAATTTTCCTAAGTGATCCTTGTGATTATGAATAAACACAGGACACCCAAAGACATGAAAGTAGCTGATGTCAGGGATCCTTCCCTTGAATAACTCATAAGGAGTTTTGCTATGTCTCTTGACAATGATGGATCTGTTTTATGTGTAACAGGCAGTCTTTACTGCTTCAGTCCAAAAGTGTTTAGAAAGGACTGATCCATTTAGCATTGTTCTGGCTGCTTCAATGAGAGTTCTATTTTTCCTTTCAGCCACACCATTTTGTTCAGGTGTGTATGGTGGGGAAAATTTTTGGGAAATTCCTTTCTCATCACAGAAACATTCAAGTTCATAATTTTTGAACTCTGTTCCATTGTCAGCCCTAATCTGTTTGACCTTGATGTCATTTTGATTTTCAATGTTCTTGACAAAGGACATTATTGTTTCAGCTGCCTGACTCTTTTTTATCAAGAAGTATACCCAAGTGTATCTTGAGTATTCATCTACAATGACCAGAGTATATTTCTCATGGTTGATGGATCTAGGACTTATTGGTCCAAATAGATCCATATGGAGAAGATGTAGGCAGTTCCTGATGGAAAAATTGGTTTTGGTTTTAAAGGATGCTCTGTGATGTTTACCTTTTTCACAAGCTGGGCATGGTTTATCCTTTGAAAACACAAGAGATGGTAAGCCAAGGACCTTGTTTTGTTTAACAATGTTGTTTATGTTTTTGAAATTCAGGTGGGAGAGTCTCTTATGCCAAAGCCAATTGAGAGTATCAGTGGCCTTGGTAAAGAGACAAGTTTCATTCTGAGTCAGACTGGTCATGTCCAACACATAAACATCATGTCTTCTTGGTGCAATAAGGACAACTTCCTTATTAGCATTGAAGATGATTCCTTGTTTATCATCAAACTGAACTATGTATTTAGCATCACATAGTTGACTGACACTGATCAAATTGTATTTAAGACCATTTACATAAGCTATCCTAGTAAAGACTATACCATTGCAGTTTACTGAACCATAACCTTCAGTGAGACATGATGAGTTATCAGCAAATATCACTTTGGGTCCTGATTCATCAACATACTTGTGCAGATACTCCTTCACACCAGTCATGCTCCTTGAACATCCACTATCTAGATGCCAAATAGGATCCCTGGCATGTTTCTGTACAAATAGTAAACTGGGTTAGTTCTTTCTAGGACTCCATTTCTTCGAGGGCTTAGCTTTGGGGGTCATTTTAATATTTACAATTGATTTATGGTCAGTGGTGGAGTGGACTGAGCTACCACAAATTATGCATTTGATTGCAGATGTAGACTCAGTAGACTAAGAGGCTGACTTTGTCATACCTCTTCTGGCCTGAATGGCCTTATCACCTCCTGAGGTGTCATGAGTGGAACTTCCACTATTTTCACAACAAATGTCAATTTGACAATCCTTAGGATGGTGATCACTGAACCCACAGTAAGGGCAAGGTGCAAAAGGTTTTGCCTTTTGTTTCTGTTTCTGTTTAGAATCAGAAGGGTAGTTTAAAGACTGAGCTTTAAGGCTTGCCATCTTTGATGTGACTGAGTGTGTTTTATGATCAGAGGTCATGTGATCATCTTTTTTGCAAATCATGCAATAAAGAATTCTATAGCAATCATCAGTGATATGATTGGTATAGTTACACAGTTCACATATTTTTAGGGGTTTTGAGGGTTTGGGTTTGGTCTTTGAGGAAGCTGGTTTTTGTTCCTTCTTGGATTGAGAAGGTTTCTCAGAAGATGCAATCTTCTCGCCCAGCTTCCTGACCATTTCAGCCAACTGATTAAATTTTAAGTCAGGGCTTTGGGTTATTACTTCAGAAGGGACTGAAGAAGATGAGTCATCAGTATTTACTGAGACTTCAAATGTTGGTCTTTTCAGGATTGTTTTTCCCAATCCTGACCTCTCCTTTGGAGAGTGTTGAGAGTAGACCATTGGTGGGAGGCCTAAGTTGGGTGCAGCACCCTGAAGGGTATTCAGTGGTGGGAGTGGTGGATATGATTCTGATTCAGACTCATTCACTGACTCAGTATTACTGAGTTGTTCAGTGAGTTCAAGCTTACTGAGTTGTTCAGTAAGTCCAAGCATATTTTTCAAAGCCTGACTTTCAGGAAGCAAGATCTTTCCAGTCTCAAAGTTTGGTAACTTACTGACTGGGTTGTCCCTGACAATCCAGTCATTTGACTTGAGAAGCATTTCTTGCTCAAATGATATGCCAGCTGGAACAAAGGTCAATTCACTAGGACTTACATAGGTGTTAACCATGTGATGGCCAATTCCTATTATTTTCCTAGGGATTAAACCCACAGTATCAAAGACCTTGGGGTTCTTTTTGGTCCAGCCTTGGATGACAGCTTTTTCTTTGTTAAGTTCAGTTTGTAGGGCTTGGTTTTGTTTCAAAATTTCAGTGTTATGAATTTGTAGAGTAATTGTTTCTAATTTGGCTTGCTTCAGTACAAGCAATTCATCTCTACATTTATTCAATTCTGACACTATGTTGTTATAAGAACAGTAGTTGTCATTTCCAAGAACCAATAGGATTGCGTCAAAAAGTCTTCGAGTGTCAGACCTTACACTTCTTCGACTTTTAGCCACTTGAGGGATGGTTTGTATGACCCAGATAAGACTTGTTCTTATCTTCTCAAACCTTCTCTCTTTATCCCGCCTTTTCTTCAGGCTTTAGGTTCTTCAGACATTTGTCTTCAGTCTTCAGTCATTGTTGTTGAGGAGACTTGGGGTTCAGTGAGCTCTTTTCTAACGCTCACTAATCCATTACCTTCTTCTTCGTCTCAAGTGCCACTTCAGTGAGTACCGCCTCACTGTGTGGTGAATCTTTCTTTTTAGACTCGTCCTGAGTATCTTGAAGGTAACTCACTGAGTGACTGTTCACTCAGTGACTTATTGTGTTTTCGGTTGATTAACACTTATCATAATTTACATTCAAATCTTGTTTAACGACTCTTGGGTACTGAAGGACCCAACAGTTTGATTCTTTAATATTCATCAAATATCCATCAACCAAACAATAACATCGGATATCATATTCATAACTTGATTCCGACACCCCCATACCAAACGCATCCTTAGTCGTTTTATCTCACTAGCACTTCATTGGTTCATATAATTCTCTTTCTCTCTCGCTCGATTGTAAAATTCCTTTCGAATATTAAAATTGACACTCAAAACTTGCAATGACAGACCACTGTTGCAAGATATGTTAATATTGTTAATTTATTGATTTTATAAACGACATTGACGGTAAATGTTAAAAAGCAAATTCGTTCCGGAAAAAGAATCTTACGTGTGTATATGAAGACAAATTTTGAAAGCTTGTAACAGATAATGTAACAATTTTTAGTTCAGTATTGTATAAGGTTGGTAGCTATTTATGACTTAAACCCTCAAAAGCCAAAAATCCATACAATTGGAAAACAATCCGTACAACGAATCCATGCTATGTTATTCCAAGTTTGTGTTGTACCAATTAAAGAAACTACTTAAAAACACAAACAAGTCCTAGTTAGTACCTATTAAATTAAGAAAAAATTACACGGATGGTCCTTGTGGTTTACACGGATTTCAAGTTTGGGTGCTATTTCATTTTATTTACGCCAGACATACCTAATTTGGCAAACGGATTTCAAGTTTGGGTCCTATATGTTGGTCAAGGGTCAACTCAAATGGTCCATTTAGATATAATTTGACCTGCCATTTCAAGGAGTTTTGGACTGGTTCAAAAATATATAAAAATACCGTTGGACTCGTTTTTTCGTGCTCTTTCGTCCGATTCTTTACGTTTTCGTCCGACTTTTAACTTTTTCGTCCGATTCTTTACGTTTTCGTCCGATTTTTTACGTTTTCGTCCGATTCTTTACGTTTTCGTCCGATTCTTTATGTTTTCGTCCGAATTTTTACGTTTTCGTCCGAATTTTTACATTTTCGTCCGAATTTTTATTCGTCCGAATTTTTACGTTTTCGTCCGATTCTTTACGTTTTTCGTCCAAATTTTTACGTTTTCATCCGATTCTTTATGTTTTCGTCCGATATTTTACGTTTTCGTCCGAATTTTTACATTTTCGTCCAAATTTTTTCGTTTTCGTCTGAATTTTTACGTTTTCGTCCGATTCTTTACGTTTTCGTCCAAATTTTTACGTTTTCATCCGAATTTTTACTTTTTCCTCAGTTTTTTACGTTTTCGTAGGTTTTTTTTACGTTTTTTTATGTTTTCGTCCGATTCTTTAGGTTTTCGTACGATTCTTTATGTTTTCTTCCGATACTTTACGTTTTCGTCTGTTTTTTTACATTTTGGTCTGAATTTTTACGTTTTCGTATGTCTTTTTACGATTTCGTCCGTTTTTTACGTTTTCGTCTGTTTTTTAAGGTTTTCATCAATATTTTTACGTTTTCATCCGTTTTTTACATTTTCGACCGTTGTAAAAAACTTATTTCGTCCGTTGTAAAAAAATTAATTTCGAAAAAAAAATTAATTTTTCTAAAAAAATTAATTTCGAAAAAAAAATTAATTTGGAAAATAATTAATTTTTTATTTAAATTAGTTTCGAAATTAATTTTTTTTCAAAACTAATTTTTTTACAAAAATTATTTTTTTTTTCGAAATTAGTTTTTTTAGAAAAATTATTTTTTCTAAAAAAAAAAGTAATTTTTGTAAAAAAAAAAAAAAAAAAGGTATTTTTTCTAAAAAAAAAAGTAATTTTTCTTTTAGAAAAAAAAATTTTTTTTTTAGAGAAATTAATTTTTTTTTCGAAATTAATTTTTTTGTTATGTGTTATTTTGTCTTGCATGTATAAGAGTTTGAAAAAAAAAAAAAAAAAAAGAGGACGAAAGCGTAAAAAAACAAAAAAGAGAGGACGAAAACATAATAAAACAGGCGAAAACGTAAAAAAACGGACGAAAACGTAAAAAAACAAATGAAAAATTAAAAAACGGACGAAAACGTAAAAATATTGATGAAAACTGTTGATATAAATAATGCCTAAACACGTTATTAATATTTTTCGATATCTCTACGTTTTGATAATCACAAAATGTAAAATCATTAATCGTAAAATTATGACGTAAACAAGTATTTAGTTGTAAATATCTATTTCTACAACTCAAATCACTTAAGGTATGAATGAACTAATGCTTAATGCATTATATGATTAAAGGAACATTTTCTTAATAACTAGATTTTTTATAAAACATCAAAAACATTTTATATATTTTTGAAAAACATTTTTGGCAATAAATAAAAATGTTTAATCTTTTATAAAAATATGAATTCAAATTTTTAACCAAAATCAGTTAAAATGTTCCAGAAAAACCTTCCCCACAAAAGGACAAAATTGGCCAACGGACAGAAGGGGCGGCCCCCTTAATTTTACTAGGCGGCCCCCTTAATTATTAAGGGGACCGCCCCCGCTCCAGTAGACTTCCAGCTATCAAATTTTTCTCCTATAAATACCAGTCTTCTCCTGGACTTTTACTCACCTTTTGCACACTAAAACTTTCTGTTCTAAATTCATTCTAAACATTGTAAATCCTTTGATCATATTTTCTTAAGCATTGGTTTCTAAGTGATCCAAGCTTCCACCACCAAAAGTGCAAAAGAAGAACTCTACTTCAACTAGTGAAGAAGTGTTATTACTTACCTCATTCAATTGTGTTGTTGTGTAAAGTGTTGTGTAGTTGTGATAAGTAGATCTAAGTGTAACTACGTAGTTGTGTTGTAAATTTGTTGTGAAGTAGTTGTGAATAAGTAGTCGTGAAGAAGAAGTCGTGAAGTAGTCGTGAAGAAGAAGTCGTGAAGAAGTCGTGAAGCCGTTGTGAAGAAGTCGTGATTAAGTCGTGTAGAAGTTGTGTATAAGTTGTGAGATTGGTTCTAGCTACGATTAGGACTCGACATCTAGCTTTGTGTCGTTAAGCCGGTGTAAGCTAAAGTTGTGTAAGGTTTCTCCGCCATAAGGGAGTTTGTTGACATAGTGAAGAAAACTCTCGAGTAGGTGACTCGAGGAGTGGAGTAGGGCAAGGAAGGTGTCCTTGTAGCCGAACCACTATAAATCTTCGTGTTGTGGTTTGATCTTTCCATCTCTCTCTCTTATTTCATTACATTTACATTACTTGCATTACTTATATATATTTGTTTATATATGTTCATATTGATCAAGAGTTGAATTCACATAAGATAGAATCGAAGCTTTTAAAAAGTAAACAAAAGTTTTCATAAATTAAAAAGACGTAAAACTATTCAACCCCCCTTCTAGTTTTCCACAATTGGTATCAAGAGCCACGTCAAACAAGATTTTTAAAATTAACTGTATTTTAAAACTTGAAACGATCTATGGAATCTGAAAAATATTTAGAAGGGCAATCTATGCAAAGATCACCACTATTTGAAAGTGATGGATTTTTATATTGGAAAAATCGATTCGAAACTTATATGAAGTCAAAAGATCTAGATCTTTGGCATGTTATTACTAATGGTGATTTTTTACCTATTCAACATAATCTTGAAACTAAAAAGGATGAAATTGTACCTTTTGAAAAACAAAGTGATGATTTAAAAAGAAAACTTTCTAAAAATAATGAGGCTAAAATGGTTATTTATAATGCGCTACCACGTAAAGAATACGAAAGAATCTTTATGTGCGAAACCGCAAAAGAAATTTGGAACTCTTTACTAATAACTCACCAAGGTAATAGTCAAGTCAAAGATAATAAAATAGATCTTCTTGTTCAACAATATAAACAATTCACGATTCCGGAAGAGGAATCAATCGATAATGCATTTGCTAGGTTTAACACAATCATCACAAGTTTAAAGGCACTTGATGAGAGTTTTTCTAGTAAGAATTTTGTCAGGAAATTTCTTAGGGCTCTTCATCCAAAATGGCGGGCTAAAGTTACGGCGATTGAAGAATCAAAGAGCTTGTCAACTCTTCAACTTGACGAGTTGATTGGCAACTTGAAAGTCTACGAAGCAATAATCAAGAAAGACTTCGAGATGGTCAAAGGAAAGAAAGAGCAAAGCAAATCAATCGCGTTGAAGGCTAGGAAAGTATCAAGTGACGAGGATAGCTCAACCTCCGAAAGTGATGATGAAGAATATGCCATGGCCGTAAGAGACTTCAAGAAGTTTTTCAAAAGACGAGGAAGATTCGTTAGACAACCATATGACGAAAGGAAAACACTCCAAAGAAACAAAGACGACAAAGGTAGCAAGAGCGAGAGGAAGTGTTTCAAATGCGGTGATCCAAATCATCTCATTGGAAGATGCCCTATGATGTCAAAAGAGCAAAACCAAAAGGCGTTCATTGGAGGAGCATGGAGTGACAGTGAAGAAGACGAGAAAGAAACCACAAAAGAAGAGAAGTGTCTCATGGCTAAGACATCAAGTGAGGTACGTTCCGAAACCGAATACTTTAGTGATGAAAATTTATCATTAGATGAAAAAGACCTAGATAACGAATATAATAGGTTATGTATATTAGGCCAAAAAGTAATGACTAAAAATAAATCACTAAAACACATTAATAATCAGTTAGAAAAAGAAATACTAGAATTAAAAATTAAACTACATAACTTAGAAAAGGGAAAAGAAATTCTTGAATGTAAAACATGTCTAGAAACAAAAAATGAAAATGAAATGCTTAAGGAGGAAATTTGTAGGCTTAACAAATTCGAAAATAGTAGTAATTCTCTTAGGGAAATAATAAGTATTCAAAGAGTATCAAGTGATAAAACCGGATTAGGATTTAATTCAACTAAGGATTCAAATAGTCAAACTAAAAATGTAAAGTTTGAATGTGAAACTAGTGAGCAAAAACCTTTAGAGTCAAAACCTAAGTATATACTTATAAAAGATAGAAAAATACCCATAGCTAGTGATGAGGAAGTAAAAACCTTTTATAAACCATCCTTAAAAAATGAAGTAAAATACTCTAAACCAAGGTTAAGGTCAAAAACACCTCCACCTAGAAGACCACCTAGTCCTCACCCTCGGCCTAAAACTCCTCAACCTAAAAGAAACCAAAATATACCAAACCGTCATAATAATAGTTACCCAATGTGGAATTACCCAAATCCACCAAGCTACAATCCTTGGGGAATACTTCCACCATATATGCATCCGAGTCAATTGCAAACCATGTTTGGGCCAAACAACTATGGACAAATGAGATCATGGGGACCAAGTGGCTAGATTGCATACTCATCGGGAAAGGCGTTTTCTCTTTCGTAATTGACTTTTATAAGTTAATACGCTTTGAAGAACTTGAAGACCACTTGTTGAAGACCAAAAGGTACGCCACTCTTTCATGCTCACCATTATATGCGTAGATAAATGAACTAGCCTATTGCATGCCCCATTAATCTTTTATGCTTAGTATGTTAGTTAGTATATTTTTCCTTATACATATATATACATATACTACTATTTATACATACTATATATATATACATATATACATATAAATATATACGCACATAACCTAGATACGTCATTTGTTGACTATCTAGAACTAAAAGAAATTGTTCGTCCTCGAACCTTTTCTTCCCCCTTTGCCTCTTTTGAACTTTAACGTTCAACACGAAAATCTTCCGTGTCCACTGTCACATAACTCATGGTGATGAAGAGAAGTGAGTTAAGTGGATTAACGTAGAAGTAGCACTTTGACCGTCGAGTCAAGAAAACTATGGATGAAACAAACTCCCGTCACCGCCAGCACCTATTTCCGTCATTACCTCACCATTCCTCATAATCTACTTAACATCCCACACTTACACATAATACTAATATATATATATATATATACACACACATTTCTTCCCAATCCTTAAACCTCCTGTCGACTTGACGTCTTGAGCATTTTGTCCAAAATTATAAAGATTAAGTTTATTAACAAAATGTTAATAAAATGTGTCAAGTATTCCTTCTTCGTGCCAATAAACGTATTTTTGATATATTGTAAATATATACATATAAATATTTTGCCGTCAGAAACAAAAATCAAGAAATTTAGAAATTTGGCAGGCGGCCCCCTTAATGTTTAAGGGGACCGGCTAGTAAACGGGGGCGGTCCCCTTAATGTTTAAGGGGGCCGGCCTACTGTTGCTTCCAAAACGATTTTTCTCCTTGAAATCTTTGCCAAACACCCCATTTTTCAAACTCACTTCACTCCCACTCTGCTGTATACGAACTGCCATCACAAATCCATCATCAAATCACCTCTTCGAGTCAATTTCACAAAGGGCAAACATCTATACATCGATTAGCAACACGTTTAGTAAGTTTTTCTTTATACATTTCATCTAATTTCATTCAATTTTGAGTCTAATCTTAATTAGGTCTTTTGTTAAACTTTTCCAAACTTTAATTTTTATTGAAATTAAGTCTAAGAATGTTGTAATCAAATGCTCCCCATAGGATTAGAATGCTTAAACAACCTAGAAACTAAGTAATTAAAAAACCATTATGTCAAACTAATCACTCCTTTTCAAAACTAATCATATTGTTGAATTATGCCATAAACACATGTTAAAACTAATCACATTGGTTTGTTACAACTCACAAATCCTAAAAATATATTTTTCGAATCATAAAAAATGTTTTTGTTAAATATAAGAGAGTGTTTGGATTAGGAGCTAGAATCATCAAAACTTAATCTAAATTAAGTTTATAACTACTTGTCAAAGTTTGTAAACATGAAATTAGTTGTTTTAAGTCGTCAAGATACATAATTCATATGTATATTGAAATTTTACTTGTTATCTTTTTATTTAAAGGAGCGTTTGGCACAACATTTTGAAAGAAATTTTTGAGTCAAAATCTAAGTTACTTAACATAAACACTCGTAAGAAATAGCTAGATATACAATTCAATGTTTGTCTAGCCACATTTCAAGGTAGCTTATGACGTATAAAAGAACGTTCGGATATTGTTGATTTCTTGTCATAATATCCCTATAACTATTCTTTAACATCATAAAATACATTTCAAGCGAGTTAAATATTAAAACTAAGGAACATTGTAAGCTACTTCTTAGGACTTAAGTTTTAGAGTCGAAGTATGTTTACGTTCCACATAGGTAGCATATTTAATATATGCATGTCATTTTCTTATTTTTTGTTTGTTGCTATCTTATATAGGTAAAAATGCCCAAAGTGACAGTTGGCGATGTCTCAAAAACAAAAACATACATTCCTAAAGTCTCTTCCACTACGGGCATGGCTCCCTCTGTTGCTTGTTTCTATCGTCCCATTGAGGATAGGAACATTCATGAAGGAAGAATTGTCCATCCATCGTTTTATGAATCCGACTTCATCGAACGTATGTTCACCAACATTGGTCTTGATTGTCTCTACAAAATAAATGAGCCAATCATTCCCCGGTTTGTCCTCGACTTTTATAGTCAAGTGATGTTACAAACCGATCCCTATGGGTATATCCTCATATCCTTCATGATTCAAAACCAATTCATCACTCTTACTCTTGCTCAATTCGGGAAAATTCTAAGAATTCCCTTTTCCGGTCAAGCCGTCTTCTCTAATGAGTGGGACCTCTCGTCTCTTGAGGAAAATCGACCTCAACAGGGTCCTTACTACTCAGAGATTCCATCTCCTGAAGAGATTCGTCAATATCTTGGACTAGCTCGTGGTACGACTAGTCGAAAGATCAAATCAAAAGATGTTGACATCACTCCAAACCAAGTCCTTCTCAAGGAGCTACGCAAAGACATGAGACATTGGGAAGAACTCATTCGTGAGAATGCGTTCGGTACCAGTGGTCACCGTGATCATGTCACGGCGAGCATACTCCACATGTTGTATTGTATCGTTGCTGAAAAGCCGTACAATTTGGCATATCTCTTTGTCTACCGAATCATGTCCGCCAAAAACACTCGTAATGCAAATCTTCCGTATGGCATGTTTCTCACCCGTCTCTACAATAATATCATGGAACACTATCCACAGCTTCGGAGTCCACTCTATGAGTCTGTTCTACCGGTCCTCAATCCACTTGTTCGTGTCCGTGCTCGTCGCTCCCGAAGTGACAAAGGAAAATCTCGTAAATCTGTCTCACTTCCACCTCGTGGTTCCACATCACATCAAGGAGACGATGATGATGATGATGATGATGATGAGGAGGGCACAACACGTGCTAGTACCCCATCACCTAGGACCTTCGTTCAAAATCTTCCGGATCTTGATTACACCGAGTATCAAGTACCTTCTCCTTCCGAACGAACAGACGAGCTGCTATATGAAAGACAAACCGAACTACTCAACACCACACATCAGATGCGTCAAGAAGTACGAGGCGGCTTCAAGTCCATTGGAAAGTCACTTGGAAAGTTGTTTGGGAAAAAGAAGAAATAAACATATTTGATGAATGTTTAATTGAATTTTATTAGACACTTATATGTAGTTCTATTATCTTGACACTTGCTTGCTATGTCCTTTATTATGTTAGTTGATAAACTTATTAGAACCTAGCTACTAGTTTATTTAAAATTATATGACTATGTTTCTAATATAATTGTTTTATGTATAATGTTTTAAATATGCAATTGATAATATTTAATCATTCTTGATGTACATGATCCAAATGGAACTTGCTGCAAAGACACCCTTAAAATAACCTTTTTCTGGAAATTTTTCAAATTTGGTCGCCTGGGAAATCACCAGATGGGCGGCCCCCTTAATTCCTTAGGCGGTCCCCTTAATTTTTAAGGGGGCCGCCCAACAATTAAGGGGACCGGCCATCTGGACAGTAAAATTTACTGTTTCCTTTTGCATCTTGTGACCACTTTTACCTAGCCCCAGCTACCATTACCCTTAATGCACGAACTGGACTTGGAATATTACCACAATATCTCCACAATTTGCCTAAATCAACCACTTTTTCACAATATAAAAACCCTCCTTACAATTACCTTTCACTTCATCAACCATCACCTTCATCAAACACCCATTGTTATCCACAATGCTATCACCTAAATCCTCCATCTCTAAGCCTTCAAGGAAACAAAGACTTGTTATCATACCACCAAAACAACCTTTCATTGACCTAACCCAAGATGACACCAAAACTCCATCACCACCACCTAAAAATTCATCCCCAAGTGCACCTAATGCACCATCAAAAACACCATCCACCCATGGAGCTTCATCTTCCTCCATTCCATCCACCTCCTCCATAAATGACTACATCCACACTCACCTAACATCATCACCAAGAGCATCATCACCACCATCCACTCAAGAACCTTCATACACCCAACTTGCCATTTCCCTATCACCCATCACACCTCTTGATGCTCATTTTTCACCATCACCAACCCCACCACCATTCTTTCCTATACCTTGGGCAATGCTTGAAGCCCATGGTGATAATTGTCTTTGTTGCGTCCATAACCGGACCTTAATCTTTGGTCTTAGAGATGAGATACACTACATGTTTTCATCTCTTGAACACATGATTGCCAACCCACAACCACCACCTCCTCCACCTCCCTCACCCACTACACCACCACCACCTCCATTTTCCCCCAATTAAGCATATGCAATGCTTAAAAATAATTTTTCAAACCCTTCTTGCAAGCAAGCTCCATGGAAGATTATGTTGTCTAGGATGATTATGTAGTTGGACTTATTAGCTAGTATAGGAATGCTTGTACTCATGTATGGTTGTGTAATTATACACAACATTTATTTTTATGAATGTCTTTATTTTTCATGCATGCTCATTATTTGTGCTATATATATGCTTGTGCTTCTAATTTTTTTTCTCTCGCAAGCGTTCCATAGCTCGTTTCCTTGGTGCCCTCAAACGAGAGGGAGTACACATCAAGGGGGAGTTTTCGTCCCGACAAATTTAGTTACTAAAACTTGTCGGCTTAACCTTTTTGATTCTACAAAAAGGGGGAGAAATAGATGTAAACTCACTAAATACTTGTCTAAAAACTAATTTTTAGATTTAATGAGTTTAGATTTTGTAATCATCAAAAAGGGGGAGATTGTTGATATAAATAATGCCTAAACACGTTATTAATATTTTTCGATATCTCTACGTTTTGATAATCACAAAATGTAAAATCATTAATCGTAAAATTATGACGTAAACAAGTATTTAGTTGTAAATATCTATTTCTACAACTCAAATCACTTAAGGTATAAATGAACTAATGCTTAATGCATTATATGATCAAAGGAACATTTTCTTAATAACTAGATTTTTTATAAAACATCAAAAACATTTTATATATTTTTGAAAAACATTTTTGGCATTAAATAAAAATGTTTAATCTTTTATAAAAATATGAATTCAAATTTTTAACCAAAATCAGTTAAAATGTTCCAGAAAAACCTTCCCCACAAAAGGACAAAATTGGCCAACGGACAGAAGGGGCGGCCCCCTTAATTTTACTAGGCGGCCCCCTTAATTATTAAGGGGACCGCCCCCGCTCCAGTAGACTTCCAGCTGTCAAATTTTTCTCCTATAAATACCAGTCTTCTCCTGGACTTTTACTCACCTTTTGCACACTAAAACTTTCTGTTCTAAATTCATTCTAAACATTGTAAATCATTTGATCATATTTTCTTAAGCATTGGTTTCTAAGTGATCCAAGCTTCCACCACCAAAAGTGCAAAAGAAGAACTCTATTTCAACTAGTGAAGAAGTGTTATTACTTACCTCATTCAATTGTGTTGTTGTGTAAAGTGTTGTGTAGTTGTGATAAGTAGATCTAAGTGTAACTACGTAGTTGTGTTGTAAATTTGTTATGAAGTAGTTGTGAATAAGTAGTCGTGAAGAAGAAGTCGTGAAGTAGTCGTGAAGAAGAAGTCGTGAAGAAGTCGTGAAGAAGTCGTGAAGCCGTTATGAAGAAGTCGTGATTAAGTCGTGTAGAAGTTGTGTATAAGTTGTGAGATTGGTTCTAGCTACGATTAGGACTCGACATCTAGCTTTGTGTCGTTAAGCCGGTGTAAGCTAAAGTTGTGTAAGGTTTCTCCGCCATAAGGGAGTTTGTTGACATAGTGAAGAAAACTCTCGAGTAGGTGACTCGAGGAGTGGAGTAGGGCAAGGAAGGTGTCCTTGTAGCCGAACCACTATAAATCTCCGTGTTGTGGTTTGATCTTTCCATCTCTCTCTCTCTCTTATTTCATTACATTTACATTACTTGCATTACTTATATATATTTGTTTATATATGTTCATATTGATCAAGAGTTGAATTCACATAAGATAGAATCGAAGCTTTTAAAAAGTAAACAAAAGTTTTCATAAATTAAAAAGACGTAAAACTATTCAACCCCCCTTCTAGTTTTCCACAAAAACCTTAAAAAACAGACGAAAACGTAAAAAAAGGGACGAAATCGTAAAAAGACATACGAAAACGTAAAAATTCATACCAAAACGTAAAAAAACAGACGAAAACGTAAAGTATCGGAAGAAAACATAAAGAATCGGACGAAAACCTAAAGAATCGGACGAGCGTAAAGAATCGGACGAAAACATAAAAAAAACCTAAGAAAACGTAAAAAACAGACGAAAACGTAAAAAAAACCTACGAAAACGTAAAAAACGGACGAAAACGTAAAAAAAACAGACGAAAACGTAAAAATTCGGACGAAAACGTAAAAATTCGGACGAAAACATAAAGAATTGGACGAAAACGTAAAGAATCGGACGAAAACGTAAAAAATCGGACGAAAACGTAAAGAATCGGACGAAAAAGTTAAAAGTCGGACGAAAACGTAAAGAATCGGACGAAAGTGCACGAAAAAACGAGTCCAACGGTATTTTTATATATTTTTGAACCAGTCCAAAACTCCTTGAAATGGCAGGTCAAATTATATCTAAATGGACCATTTGAGTTGACCCTTGACCAACATATAGGACTAACGATGCAAACAAAACTAACGGAGGGACTAACGGGCAAATAATATTTATACACTTAACGGTCAAAGTTAACGCCCATCCAAGATAGGGACCAAACTCGTGAAACGTTTGCCAAATTAGGTATGTCTGGCGTAAATAAAATGAAATAACACCCAAACTTGAAATCCGTGTAAACCACGGGACCATCCGTGTAATTTTTTCTTAAATTAAACTTGATATAAAGCGTTTTGAATGGGTTAAGACTTAAGAACTGATTACACCTAAAAGTATCAATTATAAGATCAAAATTAGTTATAAGAAGGTAGGCAGCTAATTGTTTTCATAAACCTAGTACGTCTGGTTTAAATGGTAAAATTAGACCGAGCTAGATTGTTTGCTACTTTTGGTTAAACTATTGTTCTTTTGACATAATAAGCAAGAAAGATTCTATCAAAACAATCGAATCAAGGAGCCTAACGAGCCAGATTTTGGAACCTTGTGTATTTGATGCAAGTGACAATTGCTAAACTATTAACCTCTGTCATAGAAGAAAGATGCTTGACTTATACGCATAAGAGGTCAAAAAGCCAAAAGATGATGGTCTACAATGTTAATCAATATTCATAATGGTCAAGAAAAACAAACTACAAAGTTATTTTCAGACATGAAACATTCACTAACAGAACATTAAAAGCCCCCTCAGTCTTCTTAAGACGAAAACTAGCAATTTGCAGCAGAATCAATCGATTTCCCAACAAAATGAATCTCACAATACCTTGAAGCCCTTGGACACTTAAACAGCTTAGCACACAACCGATTTTCTTCCTCCATGGGTACACTTTTACATGTGATAGTTAGCGTCTTTAGAACTTCTGCATTCCGCAACATGTATTCCAAAAACTGTATATCATCCTCCCGGCCCTCGCAATTTTCATATTTCATGGTTCTAAGGTTCGTTCGAATACAAGTGGGTACTGAATGCGGCTCAATCCAACAAGATTGTTTCGTCTTTTGTTCGAACAAACAAGATAAGACAACCCAAAGTTAAATTTGAAACAACGAAGTTAGAAAGGGTAGAATAAAACATGTATAAGATTTAGAAACAGCACAATACCTGGTAGAAAGATAAATATTCCAACTCAGAACAGCTTTCAAGATATTGAAAGATTAATGGCCATTTTAAACGGTATCCACTCTCAAACTTCAAATATTTTAAATTAGAGAATTTCGGCAAAGGTGCATCGGGTAAATCCTTCAACAAAAAACAAAATTATAGTTAAGTCCGTTTGAGATGCATAAAATGTAACAAAATCAACACATTTATGTCTACGAAAACAAATACTTACAGAATAAGACAAATTCAAAGTAAGAGATCTAGCTCCAATTATTCCTTTAAGAAGTTCAACCCACAAATGTCCTAATCTTAAATCAAAAGAGCAAATTGTTACCGAAACCAGGGATGGAAAATCTTCCATCACAAAAAGTGAGCACCAACCACCAGCAATAAAGAGGTCTTCAAGATTAGGGACATTCAACACAACCTTGTTAATTATTGTACCAGATTTCCTTATTCTTAATTTCAAATGCTTCAAGGTAGGATATTGAATATGTACTCTTCATCATCGCTGCGCCAAACAATTTCAAGTGATAAACTTTCAAGTACCGGGCAGCCGCTGATGAGTTTTAATGCACTCAGAGAAGCATCGCTAAAAACACCAATGTGCAGGGTTTTCAGGCAAGGAAGATTGAAAGGAGTCTGCCAATCCAACACGTCCATGTCATTATAATTGTCAATGCTTAATTTGGTTAATGTCTTGCATGTGAACAAACTTAAAGGCAACTCGAGCAAGATGACATGTATGTCAAGCTCACTAACATTTAGCCTAACTGCCACATCAATCCACTTTGACACACTTGACTTTTGAACCCACATTTCCATAAACCGTAACCTAAATAGTCTAATTTCAGTTGTTTTGCAAAGGCCCAAAACACGATCCACAAAAGTAGAGAAGATTTTTAAATCATGGTAGGGATGACTATCATCAATATCGATGTTGGTGACGAAAGTCCACTTGTACCTCCATCTTTTGGATAAAATGCTAGTTCGCACCGCAAATTTCGTAGGCATTAACGAGAGTATTTCTGAAAGAACCTCATCAGGCATGTTACTAAGCCTATCGACATGATTGGAACCCATTAAATAGACGAGACCTGCTTTATAAAATTCACGTCAAATTTCAAACATAAATTTAACCATATTAAGTAACTTCATCAATTTTAACACTTGCTTTCTATCATTAATTTAACAAACTATTATAGGAGGTCAACAATGACAATTTGCTTATAATTAGCGTTAGAGGGTGTTTGGGATTGCGTATGCCTATAAGAAAAAGCACATATCACAACCGGCAAGCAAGCTGTTCATTGTTCACAAAAATATAAAATTTGTTTATTATCTTATGAGATGAATAGTTTCTTATTTTATAAAAAGTATAACGATCAACTAAATTGTGACTGAAATGAAACATATTAGAGCCATAATTGATTAATTTTACCCGATGCAATTTCAGTAGTAACTCTCAGGTAGAATTAATTAGGGTTTCGATTGACTTCATTTCCGATTTGGGGATTTTCTTTTAACCTCTCAAGAAAAACAATTGTGTATGGTCAAAGTTGTTTTTAATGGCTGAAAAGTATTTAGACTAAATTACACCATTGGTCCCTCACCTATTTCAAAAAGATGAAATGACATAAATAATATGGAGATATACATGTATATCCTTCTTAAAATTCAATATTACGTAAATATCCTTCTCATTTACATAAATATCTTTCCCACTTTTATAATTACATCAATATACTTCTCAAACTTTTGTAATTACATCAACGAGGCGTGGAAAACCCGTGCGTTGCACGAATTGTGTCTTGATGTTCATTGTGCAATGTTATAATAATTTGTTGACTTGTTAACGTGATGATGAG
This sequence comes from Artemisia tridentata subsp. tridentata, assembly GCA_021014915.2. Classification (NCBI taxonomy): domain Eukaryota; kingdom Viridiplantae; phylum Streptophyta; class Magnoliopsida; order Asterales; family Asteraceae; genus Artemisia; species Artemisia tridentata. Next base: position 114,552,507 of record CP139502.1, on the reverse strand, counting down.
TCTAAAATATATAACAACGTATAACTTGTATATTCAAAAGAAATGTACTTTGATCAAATATCACGATTTGATAACATTGTAATTGATGCGACATCTCACGTAAAGGGCATTCCAGTATTTAAGTTATTTTCTTCACATTAAAAAAGTATACGTGAAGAGACTTTTTTCTAATATGTACATTTATTGAGAAACAAAAGTTTCTAATATGTACATTTATTGAGAAACAAAAGTGTATGTCTTTTCAAGCGAGGCTATGTACAACCCGTGTGATGCACGAATTGTGTCTTAGTTTTGATATATTATTAATGTTAACTCAAGAAACTCATACGTACAATGTTATTATGAAAATCGATTTGAGTGTATGTTTAGTTAGAATAAGTTCATTTTACGTAGAAACTTATTGATGAACTCAAATAAGTACATTTTATTACTATCATTTATCCTATTAATTTGACTTGTTTTACTATATTATGTATGAGGATTGATACTTAATCGTTTACTTTTGTAATTCTCAGGTAAAAACAAGCATTTGTTGAAACTTAGCGATTTTGGACTAATTATGGAGCAAAACGTGCATAAAGTTGAAAGTCTACTGACATGGACAAGATCAAGTCAATTCTGCTCCAGATGCGCCGCATCTCACTCTCGACATGCGCCGCATCTCTATCAAGATATCACCAGATACGATCCAAGATACAAGAGGACATGCGCCGCATCTAATCATGGAGTTACGCCGCATCTTCTGGCGGTGTACGAATATTCCTGAATATTATAATCTTGGACCCCACGCGAAGTTAAGTACATGCGCCGCATCTACTTAGTAGATGCGCCGCATCTTCCCTCAGACAGAAACTATAAATACCCCGTAGACCAGACGAATTACAAGTTCCGAAAAAAAACCTAAAACCGAAGTCCGAACAGGAGAAACAAAGGACGAATTCAGTCAAGGAGGCAGCACAAGACACACCCAAATCAAAGATACAAGAGCTGTAAGAAGGTGCTGCATGTGTTTAATTCATTAAGTAGTTTTGTTTTATTGTGTTAGCAAACTTTAATTCATCAGGATTGGTGGCTTGTGTAATGTGACAACGAAAGATTGCACTCCCTTTAATACTTGCTTTCCCATCAATTAAAGTTTATATGTTGATGTCTTTGGTTACTACTTATTAGTGCATTGATAACCTCTGTGTTTATTAGTGGCTTGCGGGCATTTGACTGCGGGACATAATGTGGCTCCCACGGTTATTACTAAATTGATCACTTAGGAATAACTTTTAGACATAAGTAATCATTAAGGGTTTACTCGCCGATAAGATTAGGACCAACGAGAAAGGGTTAACTACATACACTTCATATAAAGCTATCAATAAAACAAGTGACAATCTACTTAATCATAAAGACAGCCCTCTTATTGTCTCAAGTATTTATCTGTGTACGTGTGTGCTACTTGCTGATTCGTGCCTATTGGTTTATTTTATTATTTAATTGCAAACAAACCGTGCCAGTCTCTCAGGCTGAAACCCCCTTGCGTTAGGATATTAAAATACTGATTAGAATAACGAGATAATACGTTCCACTCTTAGTGATCGACACTCTACTTACCATTATCTTCATACTGACCGGGTACACTGCTCGTTAAGTGTGTGTGTTATTGATAAGTCGGCTAAATATAAATTTAAAACTTGAGTAGGCATTAAAACTGCTAAACCGCAACGACACATCACGCGCATCACTTATTTTTGAACAAAATTTTACGTAGACACTAAATGTTTGTATCAATGTAGAAAAATAGTAAAACCCGTGCGTTGCACGAATTGTATCTTATTGTTGACTGAGGATTGTTTTAGTAATTTGTTGAGTTGTTAAAGTCTACTTTGAGTAAATAACATGTTTCGATAACATTGCAATTTATACTTTGAGGTATGAAGAACCAGTGCGTTGCACGAATTGTATCTTAATGTTGACGGGGAATTTTGGTGAGTTGTTGACGTTTACTTTGAGTAAATATCATATTTCGATAACGTTGTAATTTATATTTATTTATTTGTTTTTTTACAATTTATTTTTATATATATTATTTAAGATGGTAACTTGACTTTATTGTGTGTTTGACTTTCTCTCACACACACATACACAACTCAGACACAAAAAATGGATCTGCTATTATGATTTTAGGGCTTTCAATTACAGACGACATAAATGTAATTTATCAATAATCAAGGAGATCAAACAATATCTTTAAGGGTTTGGATGTTTGATCAATAAGCTGAATATGGATTTGAGCGTTGATTAAATCATTCAGGTATTGTTTTTTGAATCATATGTTTATTTGTTGTTGTATCTTGAATATGGGTTTTAGACTCATTAGCTTTATGTGTGTGATTCAGGATGTGTAATCTCGCTTAAAGTTGGTTGCTTAATGATGTTTTGGCGTTTGTAGGGATTATTTGTTGTGATTAGTCGTTATGTGTAGATAACCTGTTTTTTATTATATGTTTGAATAGCAAAGCTTAGCAGAAGATGCCAATAAAATGTTGTTGATAATGAGTACATCGATTTTCAACAAATACGCATAACTCATAAACATATGTGAGTCGCTAATAAGATTAATGTATTATTGAAATATAAGATAAGCAGTGATAAATCACTATGAAAACATTATATATTTGTATTAAGTTAGGTTGTTGAAAGTTTCCTTGTAAACTATGTTGCGTATGCAATGCTTCAGTTCCGGATCTGTGTCTTCGACCATTAGTATTTTTAGACCATCAGGGCTTGCGACCCTGGATACCGCAACATATAGTTGTCCATGGCTGAATACGGGATTTGGCAGATAGAGTCCAACATACTTAAGCGACTGTCCTTGACTTTTGTTAATGGTCATTGCGTAACATGGTCTTACAGGGAATTGTCGCCATTTTAGCACGAATGGCCATTTTGACTGTGTAGATGTGAGTATGATCCTGTAGCGTGAATAACAAACTGGCCTAAATCAGTGATCAGTAACCTGGTGCCATTGCATAATCCTTTACTTGGATTCACATTTCGCAATAACATTACGGGCAGTTCCTTTTTTAAGTGTAGGGCATGTGGTGGCATCCTGGTAAAATTTAATGAATTTAAAAATTCAACCGGGTACAGGTCTTGTTGGTCTAGAGTGTCGTTTGAAGCCTTGCATATCACATCCGCGCTATTGTATGTAACAGATTTCCCTGCCAACTTTTTAAACATATATTCATTGATGATATCGACATCATCATTCCGGGGAGTTAGGATTGCCCTTTCCTTTAGATATTCATTATCAGTTTGGCGTGTGGTAAAATGAGGATAAGTTTCCTCGACAATCTTTTCAATAGGAGAATCCCAGTTCTTGATTAGGAAATTATCAGGAATGTTGATCCAAGTTGGCTCATCCTCCCCTTCCTTTATTTTTGTTGGCAACCTCCCGTCACCAATTTCCAAAACCCATCTGTTAAAATGTTGCTTACGCGTATCAATATCCCCATTTTCATTGTACTCATTGACACGCATGTTGCGCGTAAGGGTGAATACCTTGCAATATTTACAACTCAGACCGGTTTATGCACGCCTGAACAATGTCTGGCCTTTTTCCTTTTGGGATCACTGGGAGAACTTGTCTAAAGTCACCTCCAAGCAACACTGTCATTCCTCCAAATATTCGATCCCTTTTATCCGGATCATGGTACCCGAGTATATCTTTTAGCGTTTTGTCCAATGCCTCGAAAGCATATTTTTGAGTCATTGGAGCTTCATCCCAAATAATCAAATTGACTTGTTGCATGAGTTCCGCCATATGCGTGTTTTGTTTTATGCCGCACGTGCTATTTTCGACCAATTCGAGTGGTATCACAAATCTACTATGCGCTGTCCTCCCCCCTGGTAAGAGCAATGAAGCAATTCCTGCTCATATTAAGAACATTTGTTAGTTATTACATTTTTTTCATTTTTATAAATCATGAAATGTTTTGTTTTAGCATTATTTTATACCTGAGGATGCGACTGCAAGAACAATCATCCGTTCTGACCTTAACCTTGAAATAATAGTTTTATATAGAAATGTCTTCCCAGTTCCTCCTGGTCCATAAACGAAGTAAAATTTACCTTTTTGATTATGGACAGATTCAATAGCATCTTCATAGATTAATCGTTGTTCTGGATTTAACAAAGAATGTAACTGCTGATGTTCTATCACACTCTTCTTCATATCAAAATCCAGAGCCTCTCTAATCAGACGGTTGTCCATGCTGTTGAGTAACCTTGGGTCAGGGCGTGGAAGATCTTTAAAGTCTGCTAAAGATCTTCCATGCCTATTTAGTATATCCTGGATTTCCAGAAGACAATAGTTACGGAGTTGGTCATCTGTAAGATGCAAGTTAGGATGCTTGAAAAGTTTTCTTTTTTTGTGCAGGATATCTTCCGATAAGGTTTCCCAGCTGGCCTCCTATAGCTTTAAAGGTCTGCTGACATCATAGAACAATAGAATTGTGACGAATGTGTCACGGAGTTGTGGGCTGAATGCCCAACCACCAGCTTCAGTTATAGCATGAGTCCATTCACTGTCGTCGTTTAAGAGACCATATGCAAAACAGGCTTCCTTGAATGTTGCACAAAGTTTGTCGTTTACAGTCATGAGCTTTTCAAAAGATTCAGGGCCTTTCACAACATTCAAAAGCATTCTAAGATAATATCGTTCCCCCGAAGCTGGGTGTGCATAAACGATTCGTCCGATGCTTTTTTTTTGTTTCCTTTTTTTCCAAAGTTTGTCTTTCTCATGCCATACATAGTGCTTAGGTATTTCAGCATAAGCGAATTATTTTGCTCCCGTATCGCATTTGTTTAACTCGAACCAATCAGTGAACATGGTTACGTCGATTCCTTCCCTTTGGAGTAATGCAGGCAAACTCTCTGAATCGCGTAGTGTTATTGCATGCTGATTAGGCAGGTGGTAAGTAAGTTTCATGACTGATGGATATGAGTAATGGATGTCAAAAGAAAATAAACGCCAAACTGACTCACATGGAGCTAAGAACCGACAATTTAGGTAATTTTGGATTTCATCAACCTCCAAAATCTTAACATTCGTCACATCACTATCACTTCTAACGTTCTCCTGTATAACAACTGTAGCTCTATCCGGACCTTTATTTAAGTACTTAAATAAGTACTTAATAGCCTTCGATCTGTTGCACCATTCAACATTAATGTGGGCCTGGTATTTCAAAAGAAGGTAACGATTGTGAGGTGCTACATATCTGTTATCATATTTGAATTTACCCTTTTTAGCGGACGATTTATTATCCCTCCGACGATATATAGCATATCCATCTTCATCAATAATTGTCTCACCCACAAATGCTTTCGGAAAATGCTTCGAACATTTTCCCTCAACAGTACATGGGGCGTGTTTAGCATCTTGTCCGCAAGGACCATGTAACATATATTCAGTCACCACTTTATACCCATCTGGATCATGCATTGGAAATGGCATTTCTGCTGAAATGAGGTCATCTATTTCAGCGGGTGTTTTGCATTTGCAACCTTCTTCTAGCCACAGGAGGATATGAGCGTGCGGAAGGCCACTTTTTTGAAATTCTATAACATATACAACTGCAATTATATGAGAGCAAAGGGTCATATGATTTTAAAATTTGAATAAAAGTGTAGGCAAACTGATATTATGGCATGAGCTGTAATACCTGCGCGAGATTTACCAAAAATATGATTTTTGGTAAGATCTTCTAACATCTGATTGAGTTTCATTTTGAACACTCGTGTTCCAATTTCTGGACGATCGTGACGTTTTTGACCTGGTATATGCACCAGCATTTCATCAATCTCGGGCCATTTTGGATTGGACGTGAATGTGATGAAGAGGTCCGGATTTCCATATGTTCGACATATAGCCATTGCATCTTGGTAATTTTGCATCATATATCTTGGCCCCCCTGTAAAACTCTTTGGTAGAACGATTCGTTTCCCTAACCCTGCTGCACTCGTATCACCTCTTGTTACAGCATCACATAGGTTATGGTAAAGATTTACATGTAATGTATCTTGATTATTTCTCGTCCATTTAAGCCTCTGTTCTTCAACAGCCGTGTATGCATCAACCAAATATTGCTGAAATAATTGGCCACCTCTTAGTAAAGTAATCCCTTGGTTATTTCGTTATTGTATTATGTAAGCATAGTATTTTTTTCATTGTTACAACACCCCTTATGGTTTTTCGACTACCTGTGTTGCTGTTATAAGGTATCTTTTCATGGAAACCATCTTCTCCATACGGGAATAATAATGGATATTGGAGCGCCATGTATTGTGGATGTAATTCCGAAATACGTTTTGGTCCTGTTGTCTTGCCGCTCACAATAATGTCTCTTGTCGGAACACCATCACCAAAATCATTAGTAATAAGGGCTGCAATCTCTGGCACGGTGGGATTGTTGTATTGCCGGGAAGTTTGCCTGTCACTTAAGAGACGTAGCTCAAATTTGGCTGAATTATGTGATCGGTACCAATCTCTTGCCATCCGAAATGCCAAAGCAACAGCACTTGTCTAGTCGAACATTTGCATCAGGTTTCCCACTATGTTTTCATCTACCCCTTCACCACCTTCCTTATCGATGAAGGCCGAAATCCGGTTTTTCACTTCATTTTCAGTGTCAAAAAAGTAAAGTTGCGCATACCTTGGCTGAATACATGGTGTAGGAAGTAGCGAACCAATTCGATGATAGTTGTGGCCATTTATTCTAAACGTGTATAGTCCCCTTCCTGTGTTTATGGAATGGTCTATTCTGGCTCCAAAAGATGTGAAGCAAAACATGATATTATAGACTCTAATTTGCTCTCTGAATCTCGAAGAAGCATTATTCTTATAATCTAGCAACACGCTTAGTGGTTGAGGTGTTTGAGCGAATCTTTGGATCAGAATCTTACCCTCTTGGTAGCAAAGGGAGAACTTTGGATTTGCAGTCCTGTTGGGCTTGTTATTTCTCTCCTCATACCACATGAGTGCATTGCAATTTCGACATTCATACGATGGAGGCCCAAGGTTATGGTAAACCACAGGAACACCTTGTAAAAACAATCAATATGGGGCTATTATACATGTTTGTTGTGATTACTAATTCATAATTAAGAGTTTGTAGCAGGAAAAATTGCGCAATATAGTTAACATGTGTAATCACCTGCCGATGTAGATGCCGCTCCTTTCGGATTTTTCTTAGCTCTTCGGATGTTGGGTGGTTCTGTAATAAGCATTGTTGCGAAGAAATAAGCATTGTAATAAGCATTTTAGCTCTTCGGATGTTGGATATATATATTTGTACGTATCATATTCCAGTAAATCCATATTGTAACTAACTGATACGCGTGAGTATTTACCCTGTTCTGATGTAACTACGTTCTTCAGTTTTAAACCACAATAGCTTTGCACTGTCCCATCTTCACCAATGACTGTATTTGAATGAATAACCACAGAATCGTGAGGCATCTTTGATAGAGTTTGAGTACCTACGTTTTTTTCATTTGAAACTGTAACATACAAATATATATCATTTAAAGGATGTATTCAGTTGTGGCATCTTTAGATATTTACCTGGATCTGATGTAATGATGTTCTTCAGTTTTAAACCACAATAGCTTTGGACTCTCCCATCTTCACCAATAATTGTATTTGAATTAATTACCACAGAGTTGTGAAGCATGTCTGAGAGAGACTGTGTACCTGCACTTTTTATCAGTTTAAACTATAACATACAAACATATATGTTTTAAAGCATGACAATAATTCGATTGTATTGAAGGTTTGTGATTTCAAGTGTATCATTGTTCATTTCTTTTTTTGTGAGAAGTATTTACCTGGAGCTGATGTAATGGTGTTTATCAGTTTTAAACCGCAATAGCTTTGGACTGTCCCATCTTCACCAATAATTTTTTTTGAATTAATGACCACAGAGTTATTAAGCATGTCTGAGAAAGATTGTGTACCTGCATTTGTTATCAATTTAAATTTAACATACAAACATATATGTTTTGAAGAATAGCCATAATTCGAACGCATGAAAGGTATGTGATTTGAAATGTACCATTGTTCATTTTTTTTGTCATAAGCTGATTAACTCTTACTGTTTTACAGGTTGGAAGCTGAGCAAGATCTATGTTAAAGATGACAATCAGGTATTCTTTTTGTATTCCATTGCTGAACTTATGCAATAAATGTAATTACCATTGAAAAGGCAGGCATAATAACTTACAAACTGATAATAATTAAACACAAATGCAAAATATATAATGCTTTAACAAACACATTATGGTCCATTGATATACCTTTTTATTTTGTGTGACTTCAATTGATTTATCATTTTGACATTGTTGATATATGGTCCATTTCTATACCTTTTTATTATGTGTGACTTCAGTTGACTTATCATTTTGACATTGTTGATATCAACCCTCGGAGGATCTCTAATACTAATCATTTATGTAAATTGGCTTACAATTGTAACAAAATTCCATGTGAGGTAAAGCATGAAATGATTTATTAAGCACATTATTGATCATCTGTATTTTGTATTTTTAGATGACTTTATATCAAGAAGTGTTTTGATTGTCCGGATGCATTGAGGAATAGGACGGTCAGTTTATAAACTAATGAGTATTACAGGCCAGTTGTAATAGCGTTGGTGATTTTTATCACGTTCATAAGTTTGTCTTTCTTTAGCATACATATTGTAGATATTCCATTCAATTTGTATGCAACCAAACATCATATAGAAAAATGAAATCACTATTCCATTGAAGTAGTACAATAGAATTTCACGCAATGTCTAACTGATCGAAACAGATATCAGAAACTAATATATTATTATCTCCACAAATGTATGTTTAATGAAGCAATTATTTGTTTGCACCATGTCCTCACGTTTTCTTTTTCTTCTTATCAGCTACCTTGATCACATCATCATCTTGCCCCTCAGGTTCATTAACTGGCACCACTTTCGCATCAGGGTCTTCTATCTTTTTCCTCTTATCAGCTGCCTTGGTCACATCATCATCTTGCCCCTCATGCTGATTAACCAGTACCACTTCCGTATCAGAATCTCCTAGATCATATCTGAAAATAATGTCAAAATATATTATACGATTAAGTTGTAGGAAAAAGGGACATAAGTATATTTATAGTTTATGATTTGCAGAGGTTATTGTAAGCAAACATTTTTTTTCTTTGATACACTGCAGGCTTGGAAGGTGTTGCGACGGATGGGTCTGTTTGCAACGTCTTTAAAGATGAACTTGAGGTGTCAGTTTGAATTACAACAGAACTGGAGCACGCACTTTCCACAGCCAACTCATTTGGGTTCAACTTCCAACACGTGAAACTTTCAAAGTTTCCGTACTCATAGTATGTGTGTGACTTGATCTCAAATACATGTGATGTGCCAATGCTGTTGGCTATGGGGGGTGGCAAGGTTGCTTTCTCATCTGAAGACTGTAAAGGAAGGTTAGCTAAAGATTGATATATGAAATACTACATACGTGATGTATTTACCTCATCCTCTAATTGCATGAGAGATAACGCTGAGCACTTGACCAATTCAGTCGCTGGTTCATCAAAAAGCACAAAGACAGTTTGAGCAGTGTCTTCGGTCACACCAAGCTCAAGCCTATACCTGTCAACCATATGTTGGACCGGTGCGTTAGCGGTTATATATGTTGCAACAAAAATAACATTTCATAAGTACAAACTATAACATTACCTCATAACAGGATATGCAACCGATTTGTCACATCCATCGCACCAAAAGCCCCCTTCTTTTCGGGTTGCAACCTTTTTGCATTTCTCCCCACCACATGCCGGGAAGTTCCACCCTTTTTTAGTCCTAACATTATCGATTTTCGCCTTTAAGTGAAAGGTTGCAGTCTGTGATTAGGGAAAAACTTTTGAACAACGTGACATTCGATGATAATATAAACATGGGAATATGCGAAAAATATTTACATCATTTTTTCAGTTGCGCGCCCACACCAGCAGGTTCTCAAGTGTCCCAACTTTAGGTTCAGAGTCCACAAAATGGGCACCCACATCTGACTTCCCCACACCACTAACAGCTATACAATTGGCAAGCAAACAATTATAGACAGTTTTCATTATGCTATATATGTATTCGAAACGCGTATGAATGCCTACCTTGCAACTGACCGCAACTCCTTTATTGCAGGTATATCAATGTTATCCATAATCATGGTGGATGAACTGCTGGATAAATACAACTTATCTGGAATGGAATGTCCAAATTCAGATTCACATGTCAAAAATGATTTGTACAGATAAGTTTTAATATTCAAAAAACGCATACTGTTGTAATGTCTTGCAGTTGTAGAGGTTATCACAATAGGACACATGCCTATGTGTTTTGTTTTTTTGTCAATAAGCACATCACCTAATCCCCCCATAACGTTACCCTTATTGATTGTCCCCTGTTGTATTGAACACGAAATTATGATAAATGTTAATTTACTGTTAGGATGATAATCGCAAGGTCTGTCTTTTAATCAACATAATAATGACCATATACAATGTTGCTAACCTCTGGTTTGCTAGGTAGAAATCAATATTTTTGGAGCCGGCCTTAGTGTGGTTCATCCTGCCAACGTTTGTCACATATCCGGCTACATCTGGAAGGTAATAATTTGAATCTCAATGCTTCATACCATTTATCATGGGAAATTAATAACTATACAAAAACAATATAAACTCACCAATAAGATATTTGTTTTCCGTAGGCTCTATCTTCTCGATATCCACCAACTGCAAAGGATACCTAATGAACCCATCGGAAATCACCAAAGACTTTCGTATGCTCGTTTCACCATCAAATTCAAGCATAAAGGTATCGTTTTTTCTAACACGATACTCTTCCTTATTAGCCAGCACTACAAAATTTTTGATCGAGTATATACCACCTTCCTTTAACCTGAGGAAATTGTGTGCCACAGTTGCCCTGGCAGTGCAATGGATGACATTACCCTGCAATAATATCGTGTCAAAAGCAGGTATAAGGACAACAAATACAATATATAAACGTTACCTTTGCATCAGATACAACGAAATCGGTACTCAAGTAATGGCCAGTTGTAGTGTTAACATCCCACATCATGCACATCATAACTACAATGGTGCCGGTGGAATCCATTTTCAACTCATCAAGGAACATGTGGGACGGTGCGTTTCCATCTTTTGCAGACATTGCCTGGGATTACCTGTATGCAAACTGTATGTATGGGTGGGAAAAGTTATGGAGGTGTATTTTATACACCATTGAAGTTCATATAATGAGTGTTTAACTTTAGCATTCATGGTTCTTTTGGTTCGTATTCTTTGAGGTGTAAATGATTTAGCCATTTTGTATTCTGCATGCCCTATTTACTCATTTGTGAATTTATTTGATAAAATATTATTTCAGTATATATTTTTTAGATTTATTTTCAAGTTTAAGCATGTTGCACCGTACAAATTTTTGTGCACATTTACTCTTCCACATTAAATATACCAAAAGTGAATCTTTATATATATAAGATTTCTTTCCCGAAATTTTAAATTCTCATATATATCCAGAAATCAATTAAATTATAATTATATTGATTTTAAATTAAAAAACTATTATTTATCTCTTATTTATCTTTGATATTCATCATAATTATATTGTTCATATAAATTTTTTGTTCATATTTGAAAGAACACATTGTTCATATTTATTTATTTGTTCATATATACTTTTTAGCCTCGAGTGATGAAAAAACATGTTGATTTGAGATATATACGAGAATTAAAAGTTTAAGAATGATATTGATGTAATTACAAAACTTTGAGAAGCATATTAACGTGATTATAAAAGTGAGAAGGACATTGGTTTAATATTGAACTTTAGTAAGGATATAAATGTAATTGCCCCTAAATAATACTAGTAATTCTTAACACTATGACTTAAAAATCCAAAAAAGAATTAGCTACTACCACCAGACACAAACTACCGCCATCTACACTTTAAATCGAAAATTGTTGCAACTCAAGTACACAACTTATAAAACACGACAATAATGGTGCACAAAAGGTGTGAATTGGTGGGAACACCATGACCCGGGCGCCTTTTGGCACCAGCCATTGTCCACCCCACAAGGAATAGCTTCTGCAACTCTCCTAGCCCAGTGGGGCACCAACTGGAGTGAGAAAGATCCGAGACTCGAACCCTTGACCTTTTATCTACAAAAATCTTTCCAGCAGGCCCATGAATTTTTCAGATGTGGGTACCAACTGAGCCAAAGCACTTTGGTAACACGACAAATATGTTACTTATTATTTATTTTTTTAAAATAATGATATAAATGTTGTTATTTAGAAGGTATAGTAATCATATGTGTGTTAACCCCATTGAAAAATAAAAGCAAACGGTATCATGAAGATTTGATGTTTGTCGTTCAAACGTGGCATCTCGTATAACAACCAGCAAATTTCTAGGTCCTTACTCAACATTTAAAACTCAAAATAATTTATTTTAGAAGTTACATATTTCTCTTGCGTATAACTTGTAACTAAACTACACAAATTGAGAGAACGATACCACACGCGTACCGACATCACATTAGTAATGGTATAAATTTTTAATTCATTTTCGGAGTCAATAAATTTTACTTGATGTTAGTTTTATAAAAACGACTCTAGATTTGTGTTTTTCACATTTATGTGAAACCGGGGTACCACGATTTCACCTCAGCTCAACAGAACACGAGGTATACAAAATACACTTAATATTATAAAAACACACCCACTCACACGTGATCTTATCTTATCCCTTCTCCTGATAATGACTCCACAACCATCCACCTATATCTAATTGACTATTTCTGGTTCTCTCCCCAACACCCCAAAAACTGATCTTCATCTATCACCATCACTGCTTTAGATCGATGTGCTTTCTATACTCCCCATGGTGGTTGTCGTCTATTAAATCTCCTTCCCCTAGAAGTCAACAGTCAAAGTGATGAGGATGGAGAGGGATCTTTGCTACAAACGGATGATCCTCATCCCCCATGTCCTAAAGGCAACCCAAGAACTTCCTCATTGTTTTCTTTTTATGGACTAAACGGTTCCAGTGGATCCACACACTCCTCAACTACAACCAATCGGTCGCAAGGGATAGAGTTCAAGGGCTTGATTGAGAATCGAAGGTGTGTGGGTTTGTTTGAAGATCGGTTCCAATCCGTTTCATAAATCAATGTCACTTGTTTGGTGTTCTAAGCTCTTGAACTATTGTCTTTTTTTTCTTATTGTATTCGATCTTCGATATGTTTTAATAAAAAAAATATGTTATTAAGTTTTGTGGTTAAAGAAATCTTTGATTTTAGTTTAAGGTCATGGTGGTGATGATGTTTGTGTTGTTAGTGTGGTGTGGTAATGATTAAAACCGATGATTAAAAAAAAATCAAAACTAAGTATTGGCTCAAGTTAGGAAGTGTATGTTGTTGAAATGGTTGTGCTCGAATTTTAGGTATCCTCTTGGTCGAATTATAAGCAGATGTGGAGTTAGGAGAAAAAAATCTGATGTTGGGTCATGCTAAGATGTTTGTGGATATGTCATGTTCGAATCCTGGTGTTTGTGTAAAGTTCACATCTCGGCTGTTTTTGGTGTTCATCTTGTGGTCATGTTTATGTTTGGATTGGTTATTCAGTTTGTTTCGCTCAATCGATAGACTGTCCAAATTGTTTGTGGTGTTATGTTGTTAACGAGTCAGATTTAAAACCCATTTAGGGTTTCAGGTCTTGACCCTTGGTCACGAAAGTGCCTTAAAAGTGCTGATTTAATTGGGTTTAGTCTCGATGTGGATTCAGGTTTTGTATTTGGTTATAGTGGTGTCGTTGTTGTTGTCATTGTGACCCTTGTGGGTTGGAAGTAACGAGTCACCCACGATGGGTGTACTCGTTGTGGTCTTGGTCTTGGCTACACAAACCCCGCGTAGGGTGTTATGTTTTCTTCCCAGAATGCCTAAATAGAAATCCCAAGTGGGCTTAGTATGTGTGCATGCTGGTCGAAGCCCATCAGGCCCACTCAAGTGTGTGTTGTTTTGATATTCTAGTCCATTCCATCAAACCCCCCCTGGCTTTATATTGGGCCACAGCCCAACAAGGGAGATAAAGGGGTGCGTCTATAAATATGTGTACCGACATAGCCCCATATTCAATTTACTTCACAACTCAAATCTCGGAGTAATTCTTTTCACGTAATTACAAATCTCGTAAAGCACACAAGTTGTGAAAATATATATATAACAACAGAAAACAGTATATATGTATACCTACAATTATAAACTTTTATACAAGTACAACTTATGAACTTTAGTCAAAAACTGAAATTGTAAATACTTAATATACTCGTATCGCTTGTTAAATGTGTAAACACCAAAACGGTATTTTAGAAAACTCACTCAAGTTTTATAACAATTACAAAACGACTATTACATGAACATATATTTTTAGTAACACCTAATTACCTCGAGTAATCAATACACATGCACGGGTCATGCCCGACTTCTATCAAATAAATGTACTTATCATGTTATCATTAAAACTAGACAAAACAAAACATTTTATATACAACTCTTATACGCTAATTTTCAAATTTCAAACCGTTTAAATGAAACCATCACTTACACATAATTTTTCCTACACTTCAAAATATATAACTATTTATATATTTCTACAACGACTATTTTTATATATCTTTAACAATAATATTCTCATTTTCCGACAACGTCTAGTACTATCCGTAATCACTTTTCGTTCATCGTCTTTCGGTTAATGTCAAATCGTAGTCTTATTCATTCTCAATATTTTATTGTCATATGCACTTCCAAGAGCCAATACCTACAAATACTTAGAAAACTGCTTTAAACTTAAATGCTGCCACACCAGCAACAACAACGTAAACACTTTAAAACTTTTGGAATTAAATTCGTGGAATCTTAAACTTAGTCTGTAAACTATGTGGAAAACTAGAAGGGGGGGGGGGGTTGAATAGTTTTACGTCTTTTTAATTTATTATAAAAACCTTATTTACTTTTAAAAACATAGATTTGAGTTTTTGTGAAAAATAATACTTGAACAAAATTATTAATTATATGTGTATCCTTTTAGATTAGTTATAAGAGTTTTGTTTTTATGAATGGAGTTCTAAATTGATCTTTATGTGAAATCAACTTCTAAATAATACTAACAATTATATATGCCTATGTGTATGAAAGTAATGACGATATAAATAAAGAAGTAAGTAAGAGATGGAAAGATCAAACCGAGACACGAGGGATTTATAGTGGTTCAGCTACAAGGACACCTTCCTTGCCCTACTCCACTCCCCGAGCACCTAGCTCGAGATTTTTCTTCACTACTTCAACAAACTCCCTTATGGCGGAGAAAACCTTACACAACTTTCGCTTACACCGGTTTAACGACACAAAGCTAAATGTCGAGTTCTAATAGTAGCTAGAACCAATCTCACGACTTCAATCACAACTTCTTCACGATCTCTTCACGACTTCTTCACAACTTCTTCACTATGGCTTCACAACTTCTTCACGATCTCTTCACGATTTCTTCACAACTTCTTCACTATGGGTTCACAACTTCTTCACGACTACTCACGACTACTACACACCACAACTACTTCACAACTACAATCTAGTTCACAACTATACACTACTTCTTTCACTTCCTAATACTACTTCTTCACACCTTTGCTATACTTCTTACACACCTTGTATTTCTTCACTCCTTAGTGACTTCTACTTCTTCACTATCTCACGACTTCTTTACGATGGCTTCACCACTTCTTCACACCACAACTACTTCACCACTTTACAATACTTCTACACTACTTCTTTACAACACAACTACTTATACACCTTCTTCACTACTTACACACTACACTACACCTAATATACACACCTTATACACAAATGAATGAATGATTTACAAAGTTTACTAAACTAACAACTTAGGTAACAAGATGATACTTAAGTTGTAATACTTCTAGTCTTGATTGATAGAAGTATTCTTCTTTTGCACTTGGATGGTAGAAGCTTGGATCACTTGGAAACCAATGCTTAAGAGTATATGATCAAAGGATTTAGAAAGATGTAAGAAGAGATTTAGAACAGAAGGTTTGGGGTGCAAAAGGTGAGGAAAAAGTCCAGGAATGAACCAGTATTTATAGGCAAAATCTGACAGCTGGAGGAGCGGGGCGGTCCCCTTAAAATTAAGGGGGCCGCCCTACCCGAACGTTGCTCAGATTTGTCTTTTTGTGGGGAAGGTTTTTCTGGAACATTTTTGCCATTTTTGGTTGAAAATTTGAATTTATAAATTTATAATGGATTAAACATTTTTATTAAATACCAAAAATGATTTTCTAAAAGATATAAAATGTTTGTGACATTTTATAAAAATTCTAGTGATTAAGAAAATGTTCCTTTGATCATATAAAGCATTAAGCATTTGTTTATTCATACCTTAAGTGATTAAGTTGTAGAAATGAATATTTACAACTAAATACTTGTTTATTTAATAAGTTTATGTTTAATGAGTTTACATTTTGTGATTATCAAAACATAGAGATATCAAGAAGTATTAATAATGTTTTTAGGCATTATTTATATCAACAATCTCCCCCTTTTTGATGATTACAAAACTTAAACTCATTAAATCTAAAAAATTATTTTTGGACAAGTATTTAGTGAGTTTATATTCACTTCTCCCCCTTTTTGTAGAATCAAAAAGGTTATGCCGACAAGTTTTAGATGAAAAATTTGTCGGAATGAGAACTCCCCCTTGATGTGTACTCCCCCTCGTTTGAGGGCATCAAGGAATCGAGATATGGAATACTTGCAAGAAAAATATTAGAAGCACAAGCATATATATCATAATATCACATATAAGAGCAACAAGCATAGCAATCACATATTAAGAACATGAAACAAAACATTCATTAATTCAAATTGATTATGTGAAAAACATAATCATTGATACAACATTTATTATGCTTAGAGCATACAATAAGTAGAAAATTCTAAATTGCCAAAGAGAGCCATCGGACTTGCTTGCAACATAAAAACTTGAACTATTTTGGATGGTTGATGGTGGAGTGTTTGAAATGGAGGTGGTTGAGTGAGGGTAAGAATGTTAGATTAATGGAGGTGTATTTTTGGGTGTATAGATGTTGGAGAGTGTGGTGATGGAGAGATTGGAGGTGGAGAGTTTGGAGTGGAACATGTTGGATAAGGGTTTTGATGTTGTTCAAGTGAGGGTGTTGGATTAGATCTTGTGAGAAGATACTCAATCCAAGTGAAGTGCTCATTCAATGCAATGGTTTGTTTTTGGAGAAAGATGCAACAAGGACAATTGTTGACATGTTTCTCAACTTGACTCAAGTTGTGGGGTGATGAGGGAGAGCCAGATGGAGGTTGATCTAAGTTGCGTTGAGCAAGGTGTAGGGCAAGAAGAGCACTAAGCTCATGTGCTTCCTTGAGTTCTTCAATGAACTTCAAGTGTTCGGAGGAAGGTGGTGATGGTGGAGTGTGGTTGTTATTTGGGATGGATGTTTGGACATGCAACATAGGAGTAACATGTGAGTTGGTAGGAGGTGGTGGTGATACTCTTGGTGGTGGAGAAATTTGTGAGCTTGGGTAATCATGAGTGGATGAGGATGGAGATATGGAAGAAGAGGATATTCCAAGGGTGATGAGTGTTTTGGATGGTGCATTGGTGGGTTGAGCAAGATGTGGGGTGGTGTGAATGAGATTGGGATTATTGTTTTGGGATTGATCATGCTCTTCATATGAATCATATGGGTAAGATGAAGGTGTATTTTTGGGAGCAAGGGTGGATGATTGGTTATGTTTGTGAAGGGGTTCATTAGAGTGAGCATGAGGCTTAGGTGTTGGTTGATTTTGAACAACATCATTTGTTGAGTTGGAGTTATGACAAGTGTCAAGCTTTCTTCTCCAAACGGGCCTTACGGAGATTTTAGCAAATTTTGAAGGCTTGGATCTTGGGTTGTTAGAGGATGACATGTTTGGATGGATGATATGGATGAGCATTTATGATGGAGAAGGGTATTTATAGTGTAAGGATGATGTGATTGAGGAAGGTAAATTTTGGTGGGTGGTTTAGGACAAAATGTGTTTGTGAATTTTGGGAAGTATAGGATAAAATAGGCTGAAAAGTGAAAAAGAAAACAGTAACCCGTCCCTTCAGATGGCTGGTCCCCTTAAATAGGGGCCGGTCCCCTTAAAATTAAGGGGGCCGCCTATGGATTTAAGGGGGCCACCCATCTGCTGATTCCCTGATTACTAGAAATGGGTTTTTGGCAGAAATTTGTAGAAAAGGTTGTGTTTTTGGGTTTAGTTTCAAGCAAGTCCAATTTTTTTTGAGTCAATTTAGGATTTAATAACTTATGTATGCTAAGCATATTCATTAAGCATTTTTATCTAGCATGCAACCTACTCATTAACCAAGTAACATAATATATATATATATATATATATATATATATGGACAAGAAAACAATATATAACACCAAGTAATACATAATATCATTTTTAGGAAGATTAATAAGCTAGTTAATTAATCCTAATGAGTGTCTATGTGCAAGGGAATGGGGAGTTGTGATAGCATGGACTTTAGACTTGTACCAAGTGAGATCTTAATGAGTAAACCATGGTTTTTCATATTCGATTTAGTTCACTTATAAATGTCATATACACAAGTATAGATGACAGATATGAGATCACCATGCATGATTTAAATAGGCGTTTTTAGCATTATTCAACAATGTTTGAGAGTAGGTTTTTATGTGGATGTGAAAGTTATTTTTAACGAAATAGATTTGGTTTTATTTCAAAATGTTTTTATGAGGAAAGAAAAAAAACTTTTCCAATCTTTGGCTTTGATAAATACATAATTATGGACAAAAGTTGGGATGGTAAAACATGATAAATAGAGAGGTGGCATATTCTTTTGAAAAATCATTTTTCTAAAATGTGAAGTTTTTGCAAATTTAAAAACAAATGCCATAAAAAAAATGGTTGTAAAAGATCTCACGCTCAAGGAAATTGGTTAAGACTATTGTCACATGCTACCCTTTCTACATATCTTGTGATCATAAGAAAGTGATGACTAAATTCTATATGTTTGATGCGAGAGTGGGATATATGTTAATATGGCTTCTTTGATAACGCACATTATTTAACTTAATGCTATGGTCTATAAGAGTTTGCATCATCCATGGGTTATTATTGTGATATATTTAATCCTACTTCTATGTTGACAATTTAATCCACTTTACACGCTTTATCTACATGAGATCTCTACTAGTGGACATGAAAGATTTCCATATGAGTTCGGCAGTGAATACTTCATTTAATACTTAGGGGGGTTAACTAAAGGGTTTCTAGTTTATTAAATCGTAAAACGAATATAACTAGAAGTGTAACGGCAATGCAACCTATCAAGCTAAGCATATCCTAAGGCAATGATTGATAAGACTATATATATGAAGTAACTACTCATGAAATTTAAAAAAGAGAACGTACCTTATGTCCAGCTTTTCTTCGTAGTATCCAGGATGGAAAACCAAGGTATGAAAGTATATCATAGCAGGCTTCTAACGTCTTATAAGACCAAAGCGGCTTGACCCGAACATGTCTTGTACTTGACTCATTGGATGTCTTAGCCTTGATGCATATAACGTCTTTTGTTGAGACACTCACATCATCATTGCAACCACATCATGCTTTTTCAACAAGTACTATTGACTTTGATTTGTAGATTTCTTCAAGATTTCCGATTAAGTAGTAGAGATATCTTCATTAATTCTTCAATAGCCGCACCATTAATATTCCACTACGTCATTAGCTATTTCTTGAGATGAATAATCATGTGAGATATAGAGTGTGATAAAAGATTGGATAATTCATTTGTCTTCACGCGCACGTCTCGAATGTGAGTAGGTAAATGCAAGATGAGTTTCTTTCCTTTGTGCGTTTATCACCTAATCAAGTAAAACAGCTTGGTACCCTGACTTTTATGGGTCCGAGATGGTTAGTTGAGGACACACATTGCATTTGTATGCACATGGTGAGGATGTCGCCAAGAAGTACAAGAATTCCTTAACAGTTTGTTTTAATGTATAAACAAATGGATTTCCTAACTTATATTGTTTATAATCATAGTAAATAATCTTATTTCTAAAATTTTTTACTAGGTTCTATAAATTCAATTTGTTTTGATTTACATGTTGATGAGTTATCCGAACTATATCCTAAACCGGTTTTATCTTTGAATGGCTTTTGACAACTTAGTAGGTATTTAAGAGATTTGGAACTTTCTTCAAATTTAGCTAATATTTTTGCTCTTTCATTTAATCTTTTAATTTCATGCTTATATTCTTGACATGTTTTGCATTCTAGATCAATTTCAATATTACTTTCAAGTCTAGACATTTTATCTTCTAAAATTATTTCTTTTTCAAAATCACTTTCAAAAGTTTTTGATGATTCATGTTTAGAAATGGTTTTTAGATCTATGTTGCAAAAATGTTTAAACTCATTTTCTAGTTTTGAAAATTCTAAGATGAATTGATCATAGCAAAAATGTTCGGTTTCGGATTGTACCTTATTTGGAGTTCTATCTAATTTGCATTCTTCACATACCGGATAGTAATCTTCTTCTTCGTCTGTGTCACTCCATGATTTTGGATTGAGTTCACTTCGGAGTTGATTTATGTAGTCTTCGTCATTAATACCTTCATTAAAAACATTTGAACTAGTAGCACATGTATCTATTTTATCTAAATGTTTATCTATTAAATTTTCTAGGACAACTAATTCATGTACAAGATCAAATTCCTCATCTTTGGCTTGACATTTTTCTTGATGAAAGTTTAAAAGATTTTTCCACATATCATTAGCTGTTTGACAGAAGAATATTCTTTCATATTCAACTCTCGGCAAGGCTTTATAAATAATTAATTTAGCTTTATTATTTTTGTCATTCTTTGTTTTGAAAAAAAATCATTTTGACTTTCAACATCCGTTTTTGTTTGACTTTCAAAATCCATTTTTGTTGGTTGAAAATCACCAATCGAAATGACATGCCAAAGATCTAGATCAATTGATTTCACATAATTTTCGAATTTATTTTTCCATTCAAGAAAACTGTACTTTTCAAATAGTGGTGGTTTTTGCATAGATTGCCCTTCTAAATATTTTTCCGATTCCATAGATCGATTCAAGTTTTAAAATACAATATATTTTAAAAATCTTGTTTGACCTGGCTCCTGATACCAATTGTGGAAAACTAGAAGGGGGGGGGGGGTGTTGAATAATTTTACGTCTTTTTAATTTATTATAAAAACCTTATTTACTTTTAAAAACTTAGATTTGAGTTTTTGTGAAAAATAATACTTGAACAAAATTATTAATTAACGACACAAAGCTAAATGTCGAGTTCTAATAGTAGCTAGAACCAATCTCACGACTTCAATCACAACTTCTTCACGATCTCTTCACGACTTCTTCACAACTTCTTCACTATGGCTTCACAACTTCTTCACTATGGGTTCACAACTTCTTCACGACTACTCACGACTATTACACACCACAACTACTTCACAACTACAATCTAGTTCACAACTATACACTACTTCTTCACTTCCTAATACTACTTCTTCACATCTCTACTTCTTCACACCTTTGCTATACTTCTTACACACCTTGTATTTCTTCACTCCTTAGTGACTTCTACTTCTCCACTATCTCACGACTTCTTTACGATGGCTTCACCACTTCTTCACACCACAACTACTTCACCACTTTACAATATTTCTACACTACTTCTTTACAACACAACTACTTATACACCTTCTTCACTACTTACACACTACACTACACCTAATATACACACCTTATACACAAATGAATGAATGATTTACAAAGTTTACTAAACTAACAACTTAGGTAACAAGATGATACTTAAGTTGTAATACTTCTAGTCTTGATTGATAGAAGTATTCTTCTTTTGCACTTGGATGGTAGAAGCTTGGATCACTTGGAAACCAATGCTTAAGAGTATATGATCAAAGGATTTAGAAAGATGTAAGAAGAGATTTAGAACAGAAGGTTTGGGGTGCAAAAGGTGAGGAAAAAGTCCAGGGATGAACCAGTATTTATAGGCAGATTCTGACAGCTGGAGGAGCGGGGCGGTCCCCTTAAATAGGGGGCCGGTCCCCTTAAAATTAAGGGGGCCGCCCTACCCGAACGTTGCTCAGATTTGTCTTTTTGTGGGGAAGGTTTTTCTGGAACATTTTTGCCATTTTTGGTTGAAAATTTGAATTTATAAATTTATAATGGATTAAACATTTTTATTAAATACCAAAAATGATTTTCTAAAAGATATAAAATGTTTGTGACATTTTATAAAAATTCTAGTGATTAAGAAAATGTTCCTTTGATCATATAAAGCATTAAGCATTTGTTTGTTCATACCTTAAGTGATTAAGTTGTAGAAATGAATATTTACAACTACATACTTGTTTATTTAATAAGTTTATGTTTAATGAGTTTACATTTTGTGATTATCAAAACATAGAGATATCAAGAAGTATTAATAATATTTTTAGGCATTATTTATATCAACAAACTAAAACATGCCTTACTAATCTAGGTCTCGTGTCAGTGCCGTACACTATTGTTACTTGATTTATTCACTTCAGACGACTATTTCTGAGGTGAGTTTTCGTAGCCCCTTTTTCATTATGTTTTCCTTGGGGGAAAATGGTTCTCAAATGATATTTTAACTGTTTTCATGCTGTGATACATCGTTTTCGTGTTTTTGGACATATATGTGTGATGATGCGATTATGTGCTAGAAAATGTTTTTGTTCTGTGTGTACATTGTTGATATAAATAATGCCTAAAAACATTATTCATACTTATTCATATCTCTATGTTTTGATAATCACAAAATGTAAACTCATTAAACATAAACTTATCAAATAAACAAGTATTTAGTTGTAAATATTCATCTCTACAACTTAATCACTTAAGGTATGAATAAACAAGTGCTTAATGCATTATATGATCAAAGGAACATTTTCTTAATCACTAAACTTTTTATAAAATGTCAAAAACATTTTATATCTTTTTGAAAAACATTTTTGGTATTAAATAAATATGTTTAAACTAATATAAATTTGTGAATTCAAATTTTCAACCAAAAATGGCAAAAATGTTCCAGAAAAACCTTCCCCACAAAAAGACAAATCTGGGCAACGTTCTAGTTGGGCGGCCCCCTTAAAATTAAGGGGACCGCCCCGCTCTAGTAGCCTCCCAGATTTGCCTATAAATACTGGTTGATCTCTGGACTTTTTCCTCACCTTTTGCACCCCAAACCTTCTGTTCTAAATCTCCTCTTACCTTTGTAAATACTTTCTAAAATCCTTTGATCATATCTCTTAAGCATTGGTTTTCAAGTGATCCAATCTTCTACCATCCAAGTGCAAAAGAAGAATACTTCTATCAATCAAGACTAGAAGTATTGCAACTTAGTATCATCTTGTTACTTAAGTTGTTTGTTAAGTATACCTTGTAAATCATTCATTCATTTGTGTAAAGTGTGTATATAAGGTGTAAACATAAGTGATTAGGCTAGAGTAGTGTGTAAGTAGTGAAGAAGGTGGATAAGTAGTTGTGGTGTAAAGAGATAGAGTAGAAAGTCTTGTATAGTCGTGAAGTCCTTGTGTTGAAGTCGTGAAGCCATAGCATAGAAGCTGTGAAGCGGTCGTGTTGAAGTTGTGAAGTCCTAGTCGTGAAGTCCTTGTGTTGAAGTCGTGAAGCCGTAGCATAGAAGCTGTGAAGCGGTCATGTTGAAGTTGTGAAGTCCTAGTCGTGAAGTCCTTGTGTTGAAGTCGTGAAGCCGTAGCATAGAAGCTGTGAAGCGGTCGTGTTGAAGTTGTGAAGTCCTAGTCGTGAAGTCCTTGTGTTGATGTCGTAAAGCCGTAGCATAGAAGTTGTGAAGCGGTCGTGTTGAAGTCGTGAAGTCCTAGAGTTCAAGTCGTGAAGCCGTTGTGAATATGTCGTGAAGAAGTTGTGTTGTGAAGTTGTGAGATTGGTTCTAGCTACGATTAGAACTCGACATTTAGCTTTGTGTCGTTAAACCCGTGTAAGCCAAATTCGTGTAAGGTTTTCTCCTCCATAAGGGAGCTTATTGAAGTTGTGAAGAAAACTCTCGTGCTAGGTGCTCGGGGAGTGGAGTAGGGCAAGGAAGGTGTCCTTGTAGCCGAACCACTATAAATCTCTCGTGTCTCGGTTAGATCTTTCCATCCCTTATTTATTTCTTTACTTACATCGTCATTACTTTCATACACATAGGCTTATATAATTGTTAGTATTACTTAGATGTCGACTTCACATAAAGATCAAATTTGAAACTCTATTCAAGAAACCAAAACTTTTATAATCAATTTAAAAGAATACATATATAACTAATAATAAGGTTCAAGTTTTATTTTTCATACAATCTTAAATCTAAGTGTTTTAAAAATAAACAAAGGTTTTCATAATAAAATTAAAAAGACGTAAAACTATTCAACCCCCCCTTCTAGTTTTCCACAATTGGTATCAGGAGCCACGTCAATCAAGATCTATAAAATATACTGTATTTTAAAACTTGAATCGATCTATGGAATCCGAAAAATATTTAGAAGGGGAATTTATGCAAACACCACCGCTATTTGAAAACTATACTTTTCTTGAATGGAAAAATAAATTTGAAAATTATGTGAAATCAATTGATCTAGATCTTTGGCATGTCATTTCGATTGGTGATTTTCAACCAACAAAAACGGATTTTGAAACTCAAAATGATAATTTAAAAACAAAGAATAACAAAAATAATGAAGCTAAAATAATTATTTACAAAACCTTGCCGAAAGTTGAATATGAAAGAATATCTTTCTGTAAAACGGCAAATGATATTTGGAAAAATCTCTTAAACTTTCATCAAGAAAAATGTCAAGCCAAAGATGAGGATTTTGATCTTGTACATGAATTAGTCATCTTAGAAAATTTAATAGATAAACATTTAGATAAAATAGATACATGTGCTACTAGTTCAAATGTTGTTAATGAAGGTATTAACGACGAAGATTACATGAATCAACTCCAAAGTGAACTCAATCCAATATCATGGAGTGACAATGACAAAGGAGAAGATCATCATCCGGTATGTGACGAATGCAAACTAGATAAAACTCCAAATAAGGTACAATCTGAAACCGAACATTTTTGCTATGATCCATTCTTTTTATAATTTTCAAAACTAGAAAATGAGTTTAATCATTTTTGCAACATAGATCTAAAAACTATTTCTAAACATAAATCATCAAAAACTTTTGAAAGTAATCTTGAAAAAGAAATAATTTTAGAAGATAAAATGTCTAAACTTGAAAGTAATATTGAAATTGATCTAGAATGCAAAACATGTCAAGATTATAAACTTGAAATTAAAAGATTAAATGAAAGAGCAAAAATATTAGCTAAATTTGAAGAAAGCTCCAAATCTCTTAAATACTTACTAAGTTGTCAAAAGCCATTCAATGATAAAACCGGTTTAGGATTTAGTTCGGATAACTCATCAACTAGTAAATCAAAACAAATTAAAATTGAAAAACCTATTAGAGAAATTTAGAAATAATGTTAGTTACTATGATTATAAATGATATAAGTCAAGAAATCCACTGTTTGTACTTTAAAACAAACTGTTAAGGAATTCTTGCACTTCTTGGCGACATCCTCACCATGTGCATTCAAATGCAATGGATGTCCTCAACTAACCATCTCGGACCCATGAGAATCCGGGTACCAAGTTGTTTTAATTGATCAGGTGACGTTACGCTCAAAGGAATGATACTCAATCTTACGACAACCTACTCAAATTCGAAACCTAGTGACGTAGTGGAATATTTATGGATTCTCTTTCCATCTCGTCTAAATGTGGAAGATTCTACATAAGACGTTATATGCATCAAGGCTAAGATATCAAATGAGTCTAGTACAAGACATGTTCGGGTCAAGCCACTTCGGTATTAATTATGGTGTTAGAAGCTTGCCATGATATACTTTCACACCTTGGTTATCTTGAAGACTCACCTATCATTCACACGTCGATTATCATCTGAGACATTACGAAGAAAAGCTAGGACGTGAGGTAAGTTCTCTTTTTAAATTTCATAAGTAATTTCTTCATGCATATAATCTTACTAATGCCTTAAGATACGCTTAGTTTGATAGGTTGCTTTGCTTTTACTATTTAGTTATATTCGTTCTGCGGCTTAATAAACTAGAAACCCTTTAGTTAGTCCCCCTAAGTATTAGTAAACCAAGCAATCTTCATATTTAGTACTCTTCGATAGGTAAATTTAGGATCTTAATTTCTTAAAAAAAAAAAAAAAAAAAAAAAAAAAAAAAAAAAAAGGAGAATGACTACTGGAGAATCTATTGACTAGAAACTCAATTTGACCTAACGGTTAAATTGCTTCTATGTGAGAAGTTGGGTGTGTGTAACCCGTAAAAATGGTCGTGTTTAGCCTGAATTGAGCACCACTAGTAATAGTCTCATATTCATTCTCCAACATGATTACATTATTCTTCCTAAATATACCTAATGCTAGTTTACTTTTATGAACTTTGTTTTTCATTAGAGTTTTTCATTCCTAGATTTATGTCATCTTGCATATATAAAATTTCTGGATGTTTACTTGCTCATAAGTGTTTTAATTGCATGTCTCCGTAATTATCCACTTAGTTATTAAATGCATATTTATTAGAATAGTTTGTGTCTTTCTCTAAACTATTCTGATATGATAATTTTTCTTGTATTTATATGCTTAAATGCCATTATACATGCAGAAAAGGGTAGCATGTGACAATGGTCTTGACCTATTTTCTTGACTGTGAGATCTTTTACAACCATTTTGTTTTATGGTATTTGTTTTTAAAATTTGCAAAATCTTCACATTCTAGAAAAATGATTTTTCAAAAGAATATGCCTCTTTTCCTTTTAAAACATGTCTTACCACTCCATCTTTCTTTCATACTTTTATCCAAAATTATGTGTTTATCAAAGCCAAAGATTGGAAAAATAAACTTTCTTTCCTCATAAAAATATTTTGAAATAAAATCAAATCTACTTCATTGAAATGATTTTCTCATCCACATAATAACATACCTTCAAACATTGTTGAATAATGCTAAAACATCTATTTAAATCATGTATGGTGATCTCATATATGTCATTTATATTTGTTTATATGACATTTATAAGTGAACTTAAATCAAAAATGAAAAATCATGGTTTACTCATTAAAAGATCTCACTTGGTACAAGACTAGAAGTCCATGCTATCACAACTCCCCACTCCCTTGCACATAGACACTTATTAGGACTAATTAACTAGAGTATTAATCTTCCTAAAAATGATATTGTGAATTACCTATTGCTTCCTTGTCCATATATATATATATATATATATATATATATATATATATATTATATATATATATATATATATATATATATATATATATATATATATATATATACTAGATTTCGAAGCCCGCCCGATGGGCGGGCATGACTTATAATTATTCTTTTGATGGTGTTAGTTAGGTGTTAGTTAAAGGAATTTTTTTTTGAACGGGGAGCTTATCTAATATTTTGATCATATTAGTTTACGTTATTTGTTTTTTAAGAATGTTGTGCTTGACGTACATGTAAATTGTTAATGGTGTTTTTTTATTTTATCTAAGAGTTTTTTTTTTTTTTTTTTTTTTTTTTTTTTTTTTTTTTTTTTTTTTTCATTATGTAGGTGGTGTGTTTTTTTTCTGGTCTTTATAAGTGAATGATGATAAATCGGATGTTTATGGTTTTAAATGATCGGAGGTTTTTTTTTTTTTTTTTTTTTTTTTTTTTTTTTTTTTTGCCTTTATATATAATGGTGCCAAATGCATGCATAACTTTATCTTCCGATGTACTATGTAGTCTACATTGTTGTATAATACAAATTATATACATTTCAAACACATGTTATAATTAATTATGTAGAGTGTTGTACTCCCTCCGTCCCATTTTAATTGTCGTGGGACCCAAAACACGGTCTTCTTGCTTCAACTTTGACCGTAAATATTTTTGTTTGTATTATATAATACTTGATGAAAGTTATATCATTGAAAAGTTCGTTTAACGAACTTTTCAATGATATAACTTTCATCAAGTATTATATAATACAAACAAAAATATTTACGGTCAAAGTTGAAGCAAGAAGACCGTGTTTTGGGTCCCACGACAATTAAAATGGGACGGAGGGAGTATTTTAAAAATAGGTAATCATTACCTCTAGATAGTAGAGTGTTTAAATTTTCACTTAAATATCTACTTGTATAATTCGTCTACAAAGGTAGGCAATTTGGCTAAAGAAATGTGTAACGTGTTAATAGTATCAAAAGGCAACTTTTCAAATACGTTTACCCAAACACCCTATTATTACTAACTTATTAAATCACATAACTTAGTCAATTTGAGATTGAAATTATTGAAAGTAAAATTAGAATGATTGAATGTCACCTGAATCACCTTTAGGAGCTTAGGAGCAAAAACACAAGCCTTGAAACCTCTTAATTAGAACCTACATACGCATATAAATGAATATAATGTTGTGAAGTAACTTTAAAATGATCATGCATAATAAGTATTATGACATTTTATTGGAGAGTGTACTATTGTACACGATTCCGTTAACATATCTCACAAATAGTTCCTACAAAAAACAGATCTAACAAATGAATGAGAAAAATATTCAGAGCATTATCGACCATTTGCCTCGATAACTTGTTTTGAATCATTACTCAACCCATCGACCGACTTTGAGACCCAAAAGTCTTGATGATGGAAAGAATGTCCGTCATAGATAACATGGCACTCAATGAAGCTTACAGAAAGTCTTGAGAACTACCTGGTTTCACAATTGTTCTTACCTATAGAAATTGAGAGAAACATTAACCACCATGTTAACAAAGAAGTAAAAAAATTAAAACTCAAGATAACAATTGTCCCCTTCAATTAATAAATGATATAAGTCTCAAAATGATATGGATCCTTATTCTTTTTGTTAATTCACAGGCAACAATTTTAGTCTCTAAACCCATACCATTGAACAACTATACTCTATGACTTACATGCCCATTTCCTTACACAAATACACCCTAAAAGTAGTTAAAGAAACATTAAAGTAAATTTTGTCCGAGAATCAAGATGTCAACATCTATGGCACGTAAATCAGCCATGGCTTCCTTTAACTCATCATCAGTCATGATGTCAACATCTATGGCACGTAAATCAGCCATGGCTTCCTTTAACTCATCATCAGTTTCTTCATGCCCCAACAATTTAGATGTCTTGGTGATCATTCCTTCCTTCCTTGCTAAGATTTGAATGTTTTCGGATGACTGATTAACTCTGCTCAAATCTACACCAACAACAAACTTTCTATCTTAGCTTTTAATAAGAATTTTCAGCTAATCACTTTTTCATATAATGCAGTTTTCAATGGCATCCAGTACCAAAACAAATCAACAAAAATGAAAGAAATTTAACTACTCACCCAGCTCGAGGATCTCTTACAATTCCCTGGAGGCGTTTAACTGTCTCAATGTTATGAGCATAAACGTGCAATCTAAGTTACAATGGGATCAATTTCGGTTACTTGGGGATATGAGTGTTTTCTAGAGAGCAACTCAAAACCTGAACTAAAGCCTCATTTAAATGTCTAAATATAATTTTAACGGCTGTTAGTGGTTTGGACCACTGACGCTATGAAACGAATACAGACCTGGGGACCATATGCGAAATACGCATGGAGTTTAGGGACTAACAGTGTAATCTCTCTAGCATGTATCTAGAGAAAATCACTCACCTGAGAAATAATTGGTAAAGCATCGGCCAGAGGTAAAAGACCCTCCTCTTTCTCAGCTTGTGTGGGGTTAAGTGATCTTCGTGGTCCGTGGATCAACAAAACGCTTATCAAGAGCCAATGCCTACAAATTTACACCAGAGTTGATTGAGGCCTTAATAATTAACTTCATTTGGATAAGAATAAATTTATTTATCAAAAAAAAATAAAAAAATAAAAATAAAAAAAAAATAAAAAAAAATTGATGGTATGAATTAGAAAGCAAAAGTGCAGATTACTACCATGCGCAAGGTCCCGTGTGGGTTATCCTCTGATGTGATTCATCAACTTCCGTATGTTCCACCCATGTTACCTGTTCATAACAGCACACGAGGAATCATGATGGGACTGTGTGTATAAACGATGTGCCTGTGTGTGTGCATTCTGTATACTAACTAACCTTTGATAATCCCTCAGATATCTTTTGAATCAAGCATCCAGAAGGAAGCCGACGATAATTATTTGGGGAGTGAGAATGTGAAATTTCTGCAATGACCCGCGTGGCTTGACCAATTTGTGTACACGATCTAAGGAGAGTGAACTTCCTGTTGGCAACCATGGGTGAATTGGCTTGCATCTCTTTGTAGACCTAAGTGCAAGACATTCATTCATTCATTCATGAAAAAAAAAAAAAAAAAAAAAAAAAAAAAAAAAATCTGATGGTATGAATTAGAAAGCAAAAGTGCAGATTACTACCATGCGCAAGGTCCCGTGTGGGTTATCCTCTGTTGATCTAGGAGACACGAGTTTTATGCGTGTCTCTTTCGCAACAATATTTGGAAACAGGTAACTCCAATCATCCTAGAAAACAGTAAAAAAAACTTGCATATTATTATTATTATGTGATGGCCAGGGATGGTGCTTAATAATCGTATCATATTATATATATTCCACACTACACAATTCGCTTGAAGTTGTGATACCTCACATCGTATTCATACTCAGAGAGGGTTCAATAATCTAAAAAGTAGATAAGCAGTTTCGACAATGTGTGGGGTTTTTTTTTTTGTGGATTGCTTATCTGAAATTTCATTGCTCATGCCATTATCGCTGCCATAAAGAACTCAAATCCCGCTCCAGTAATTTTCTTTCAAAGGTGCGTTGCTAATGCAATCCCAGCTTCTCATGTATGTTTGATAGTATTGAGTGTGGCACCAATATATAACTGTTTGGTATTCATGAATGACGTAAATAGAGGGTGGATCATAGCATTATAGATTATTTCTGATGGAACTTTGTTAGGAAATCAGAAATTTATGTGAATCATTGAAGCTTAGAAAAATGTTTCAGCCATTTGACTCTTTGTTTGCATAAATATTGGCGACAAATTGATATGACGGAAGTTCATATATGTGTTCTTGATAACATGTTAGTTTATTGCAAGGGGAATTAGATATACCTCAAGAGCAGCACCTTCATTACGAAGAGTTTTGATACCTTCAAAATTGTTCTATTCAACTCACCACAGCCTGATCTTGTTCCTTCCTCGTCACGGCAAAGCGCTGTGAAACATTTTCTGACGTAATCCCCATTGGAAGAAGACAATCTTGAGCTTGTGCCATTGTCTTCACCTGTTAATGTTAATCACAAGCAAAGTATAAGCATATAACATAATACGGATTCA
The DNA here is from genome assembly GCA_021014915.2 of Artemisia tridentata subsp. tridentata. Lineage (NCBI taxonomy): Eukaryota > Viridiplantae > Streptophyta > Magnoliopsida > Asterales > Asteraceae > Artemisia > Artemisia tridentata. The sequence goes on along the minus strand of CP139502.1, from coordinate 114,520,753 downwards.
CATATAGAGATATGTGAGTATTTATTCACAGGTGAGTCGGAGATTAGAGTATACCCTTGGGTTAACCGATCCGTCCCAATCCATCGGATTGGCAGTCATGGATTCCAAACCAGCACCAATCCCAATATCATAAAATCTTGCTATATATAGCAGATAGCATGGAGATATATTTCATATCATAAATAAGATGGGAATGTTAGCGTTGTTGGGAGGCGAGAGTATTTGTAATGTGGGGATGCCGGAGTACCTGTTAACAACCTATGGTATGCAAACACAGACGACATATCTATAGTATGCAATAAATAATTATTATTGAGTATGTGTCGTCGTACTACTGAGAATATGTAATAAGTAAATAGATTGGGCAAACACATAAAGGATATAGCATATAGCATGGAGATATAGTTCATATTATAAATAAGATGGGAATATTAGCATTGTTAGGAGGACAGAGTATCTCTAAAGTGGGGATGCTAGAGTAGCTGTTAACCACCTAGGGTATGCGCAGACAGGTTAATAAGTATCTTCAGCCCTCCGGGAGATGTCGCCCTTGATAATTCCACATATAACTTGCCGTGGCCGAAACTCTGGTCCGGTTCTACTACCATCTTTTGGAGCAGATGTTTCTGCGACCACGCCAGTTATAGTGCTGCCAAGTGTGTCATTTTAATTTCAACATTAGCAGCAGACACATCACCCAAAGTGTCACACAAACCGTTTGAAGCTGCAGCTACATCAGCAACTGCTTGAAGACCCGAGGAACATTGTCTGTTGACGGTCCTAACTGGAACAGTTTCTAAGGAATATACATAAGAATGGGAAAAAAGAAAGCGGCTCATATCAGTTGTAGTAAAACAGGTAGTAGAAAATATTCTTTGAATGAGCTTATGTTGTTCAAAGTTGTTACAGCATAGTAATCAGATTTTTTGAGGTTCGTAAAACTTTGATTTTCTAAAACATTGATAATAAAAACAAAGATGGAAAAGTTAAAATCTTAATATCTCAAAGTTTAAGATGTTCTTTATTTGTAACATAGTGAGAACTTACTGTAAGAACCGGGCCAATTGTCAAATTATCAAGCTTCCTCCTCCCAGCAAGTTCACTCAGTTGACTCATGAGTGAGGTTTTGCCCCAGTTCTGCATATAAAGTTACTAATTTATAGCCCAAAATATACAAAGTATTGAACCTCTTGAACGTCAGGTCTAAGAATCTTCCAGTCGAATCCTGCATCTTCCAATTTAATCTGACCGTTTAGGTCATAAGCCACTTTACCTGATATTCTTGAGCTACCCGTAAAGAGGGTCATTTGAGGATTTGCCTAACCATGGAATGAAACATGTAAATGAATAGAAACAGAATAATAGTAAACGAAATAAAGATAAATATACCTTCGCTTCGTAGTCATCACTCAGAAGGATGTTTGTTGATTTGAAGTCTCTATGTACAAAAGGAATTCCAACAACAGAACTTGAATCCAATTAAGCAAGTCCTATTGCTGCACCAATTGCCACTTTAAGCCTCACAGGCCAATTCATTTTCTTTTCCCCGATTCCTGTAATAAATTTTATCAGATATTTGAAGTCTCTATGTACAAAAGGAATTCCAACAGCAGAACTTGAATCCAATTAAGCAAGTCCTCTTGCTGCACCAATTGCCACTTTAAGCCTCACAGGCCAATCCATTTTCTTTTCCCCGATTCCTGTAATAAATTTTATCAGATGACTATGATCCAAATATTTAAGTGGATACAAATAATAAATACTAACATAAACAAATAACCCTTTTAAGAGACAGTTAAAAAGACAAACCGTTTAAGTGATCTTGTAGATTTCCTTTTTCTTTTCCCTGATTCCTGTCAGATGACTATGATCCAAATATTTAAGTGGATACAAATAAATCCACAATATACAGAATTACTATAATGTATCTTAAAAGGGTTATTTGTTTAAGCATTTGATGTATCAGTGGAACCATTAATTTGATGTATATTATTTGATTCATATATATCACAGTGGGACAATTTATTTCAACATGGTATTATTGGTATCCTTTGATATTCTATGTGCCATACTGCCATGCGCTCTGCAATGTAAGAAAAAAGTCTTGTTGAGCACATAACAATAGCCGAATATGCATAATGAAGTAAAAATATCCGTTGGCGCAAAGCTTAGATATTTGGACGTATAAGCACCTAAAAATGTAGACACTGATGTTACAGAGAAGTAATGTGTATGTTTTATCTCAAAAAAGGTTAAAAACCAATATTGAAAAGGAAATTAGATGAACGTCCGCCAAAGTGTGTTTCTGATAAAGGAAATCTCTTATAGCAATTTATTCAAAGACTGGATAATTACTGAATTGATAAACAACTTCATAACTGTAAAATGTAAATAAGTAAACTATTGGAGAGAAGTGTTTACACAACATGATGATGGTTCCTTAGGATGGAGTACGTGTGGAAATCAGCAGCAAGGTCGAACAACATGTCAACTATTTGATCAGTATCCGAATTCATCTTCATATAAAACCATAGAAAAGTAACGAACATTAATAATATAAACATGTATAAAATAGAACCGATTATTTAAAAGGCACGATATGCGTTTCTTAATATTAGTATCAAATGGTCGTTTCTTAATATTAGTATAATCTTATAATTGGAAATCAACTATCTATAAAAAATAAAGATATCAGTAAAGTTATTGATTAAGAAAGCATAGAGAAGATAACTGAATGACAAAGTAGAAACAAAAAAAGCAAGCACAGATAGCACAAATGCATGTCTACGAAAATACAGCTAGAATGTAATCAAGGGGAAAAAGAAACAATCTAAAACTCACCATCAAATCCCCTCGGACTCCGGCTTGTTCCATGTTTCACGTACAGCTGTCTCCTCAACTGTTTGATCATTTATCAGATAAGATTAAGGACTACTAAAGGTAACTAAATCATTCGTTAGTCATGCATGTAAAAAGAAAATACAAATTGAGCTGAAACATATATAGGCATATGTGGTAAAAGGAAAAGCGACCAGGAGGAATAAGATAAAATATACTCAAAGCAAAAAAAGGTATCCTCGATTATTAAGCTTTGATTAATCATAAGCATCCTTTAATTATTAATATATATAATTACCCAACACATATATAACAACATACAATATCAAGAAGTTGTACCTTTGGTAACAAAAGACCAGGTCCACTTGTAGAGTTGATCATTAGTACCTCCAAAATCTTGTCATATTTGTTACCATTGCTGCCCTCAGAATACCGAAACTTGAAGGGAATACACCTGGCAATGAGACCAGTCAAACATGACCATGCAGAAATCACAAGTAACCTGCACAAAGGTAAATACAATATTAAAGAATGAATTTAGTTAAGATTCATCATTAAGGTTTCTTTTTATTTCATGCTAAATAGATTTCCTCTAACTTTATACCTGTCAATCTATATCAGGAGTATTTGTATGCTTTCAGCAACATATGTACATGATAGAATCTGTTGAATAAATGAGTTATAAACAGACCTACATGTTGTTTTAAGAATCATTAAAGCAACATGCGTTAAAAAGAAGAGAACTAACCTGTAAAGAAGACATCTAACCTGCAAAAAGCTACAAAGAAACCAACATACGCATACACAGTAACAAAGTTTCATCATTAGGGTTTCGAGGGAAAAGAGACGTACCTTTTTTTCCTGTATGTGGCCAGTTAAACAAAAACCATAAAACGTGATACAAAGATTCATATATATAAACATATATATCAGCAAAAAAAAAAAAAAAAAAAAAAAAACTAATATGTAAGTTGCATAATTATATTACATACCAACTAACCTGATGTTTTGTTTTTTTTGGTCGAGCAATGAAGTAGAGAGGGGGCGGCAAAGATGAAAACGTTTATATCATCCACCATAATCATCATCATCGATCTTTGATTGAGGGAAAATTAGGGTTTGGGTGATAAAAGAATAAAAGTTGGATATTAATTATAATAATATGAATGAACCGTGTTTTTTTTACATAGGTTTATATGTTTAATTAGGGTTACTATTTATCTAATAAAAATGGTTTGCATAGGTTTATAAATTTGGGCTTGCAAGATATAATCAAAAAAATGTGTTGGTTTAGTGGTTATCATTCTTGTTAATGTTATCAATACCCTTGGTTCAATCCTTGTAAGTGTCAATATTTTTAAAAAAATTCAGAATTTTAGTCTTTCAAAATTAAATAAATTTCGAAAATAAATGTGATGACATGGCTATCTACGTAGTCTTGCAAAATTAAATAAATTTCGAAAATAAATGTGATGACATGGATACGAAATTAATTAGAAAAATACAAAATTAATTATAAATATTGCTTACATGGACAGAATGTGATGACATGGATGCTATAACAATTACATGGCATTGAGGTGGCATTGAGGTGGCGTTATCTACGTGTAACGCCTCCTGTTATATATAATATAGAGATATATATAGGGTAAAGTTAAAATAAAAAGACAAATATCCGTACACTACGTAAAAAGATTTTTTTTTTCAAAATAAGTTCGCAAAAAAATCCATAAAAATTCCACAAGATCGGGAATGTTGGTGCATGAAACTTTTGTGAAAGAAGTTTTTCTAATTTTGAGTTTTTATACGTTTTTTTTAATGCACAAAAAACGAATTTTGATGCGCAAAAAATTTTTGATGCACAAAATTTTCAACTTATTTTAGTTAGATGCGCAATGTTATTTTGATTAAAAAAGTCAAAAGAACTTGGGTGCAAAATAAAATTTTTTTATGCACAAAAAAGCGATTTAATGCACAAATGTATTTTTTCATAAATTTTTTTCGGAAAAAATATCAACTTTTAGAAAAACTTCCTTCACAACTTTTTTATGCACCAACATACCTGATCTTGTGGAATTTTTTTGGAATTTTTCGAGAAAATTTTTGAAAAAAAAAATCTTTTTACGTAATGTACGGATATTTGTCTTTTTATTTGATCTTTATCCTATATATATATATATATATATATATATATATATATATATATATATATATATATATATATATATATATATATATATATATGTATGTATATGTTACTTGGTTAATGTGTAGATTGCATGCTAGATAAAATTGCTTAATATGCTTAGCATACATGAGTTATTGAATCCTATATTGCCTTAAAAAGAAGTTGGACTTGCTTGAAACTAAACTAAAAAACACAACCTTTTCTACAAATTTCTGCCAAAAACCCATTTTCAGTAATCTGGAAGTCAGCAGATGGGCGGCCCCCTTAAAATTAAGGGGACCGGCCCCTATTTAAGGGGACCGGCCATCTGGAGTGACAGATTACTATTTTCTTTCTCAATTTCCAACCCATTTTACCCTATACTTCCCAAAATTCACAAACACATTTTGTCATAAACCACCCACCAAAATTTACCTTCCTAAACCACATCTTTCCTACACTATAAATGCATCTCCTCATCATAAATGCTCATTCATATCATCCACTCAAACATGTCATCCTCCAACTACCTAAATTCAAAACCCTCAAGAGTTGCTAAAATCTCGGTGAGACCAATTTGGAGAAGGAAGCTTGAAACTTGCCATAACCCAACAAATGATGTTGTTCAAACACATAACCAATCATCCATCCCTACACCTTCATCTCCCAATGATCAATCTCAAAACAACAATCCCAATCTCACTCACACTCAACCCACCAATGCACCATTCAAAACACTCACCACTCTTGGAACATCCACTTCATCCATATGTCCACCCTCATCCACTCATGATTACCCAAGTTCACAAATGTCTCCACCACCAAGAGTGTCACCACCACCTCCACCAAATAACAACCACTCTTCATCATCGTCACCTTCCACTCAACACTTGAAGTTCATTGAAGAACTCAAGGAAGCCCATGAGCTTAATGCTCTCCTTGCTTTGCACCTTGCTCAAAGCAACTTAGACCCATCACCATCCATCTCTCCATCATTACCATCATCACCACATAACTTGAGTCAAATTGAGAAACATGTCAACAATTGTCCTTGTTGCATCTTTCTCCAAAATCAAACCATCACCTTAAATGAGCGTCTCACTTGGATTGAGCAACTTCTTGCTAGAGCTAATCCAACGTCATCACTTGAACAACATCAAATCCTTCATCCAACATGGTCCGCTCCAAACTCTCCACCTCCAATTTCTCCACCACCACTCTCTCAAACTTCCATGAACCCAATAATACACCTCCATTAATCAAACATCCTCACCCTCATCACTCACCACCATTTCAAACACTCCATCATCATTCATCCAAAACTGTCATTTTTCAAGCAAGTCAAATGGATTTCCTAGGCAAATTAGAATTCTCTACCTAATGTATGATCTAAGCATTATGTATGTTGTAACAACGATTATGTCTTTTACATAATCATTTTTAATTTAATGAATGTTTTGTTTTATGTTCTTAATATGTGTTTGCTATGCTTGTTAAACTTATATGTGATATTATGATATGTATATATGCTTGTGCTTCTAATATTTTTCTTGCAAGTATTCCATATCTCGATTCCTTGGTGCCCTCAAACGAGGGGGAGCACACATCAAGGGGGAGTTCTCGTTCTGACAAATTTTGTCTCTAAAACTTGTCGGCTCAACCTTTTTGATGCTACAAAAAGGGGGAGAAGTGAATATAAACTCACTAAATACTTGTTCAAAAATAATTTTTTTTTTGGATTTAATGAGTTTTAGTTTTGTAATCATCAAAAAGGGGGAGATTGTTGATATCAATAATGCCTAAAAACATTATTCATACTTATTCATATCTCTATGTTTTGATAATCACAAAATGTAAACTCATTAAACATAAACTTATCAAATAAACAAGTATTTAGTTGTAAATATTCATCTCTACAACTTAATCACTTAAGGTATGAATAAACAAGTGCTTAATGCATTATATGATCAAAGGAACATTTTCTTAATCACTAAACTTTTTATAAAATGTCAAAAACATTTTATATCTTTTTGAAAAACATTTTTGGTATTAAATAAATATGTTTAAACTAATATAAATTTGTGAATTCAAATTTTCAACCAAAAATGGCAAAAATGTTCCAGAAAAACCTTCCCCACAAAAAGACAAATCTGGGCAACGTTTCCAGTTGGGCGGCCCCCTTAATTATACTAGGCGGCCCCCTTAAAATTAAGGGGACCGCCCCCTATTTAAGGGGACCGCCCCGCTCCAGTAGCCTCCCAGATTTGCCTATAAATACTGGTTGATCTCTGGACTTTTTCCTCACCTTTTGCACCCCAAACCTTCTGTTCAAAATCTCCTCTTAACTTTGTAAATACTTTCAAAAATCCTTTGATCATATCTCTTAAGCATTGGTTTTCAAGTGATCCAATCTTCTACCATCCAAGTACAAAAGAAGAATACTTCTATCAATCAAGACTAGAAGTATTGCAACTTAGTATCATCTTGTTACTTAAGTTGTTTGTTAAGTATACCTTGTAAATCATTTATTCATTTGTGTAAAGTGTGTATATAAGGTGTAAACATAAGTGATTAGGCTAGAGTAGTGTGTAAGTAGTGAAGAAGGTGGATAAGTAGTTGTGGTGTAAAGAGATAGAGTAGAAAGTCGTGTATAGTCGTGAAGTCCTTGTGTTGAAGTCGTGAAGCCGTAGCATAGAAGCTGTGAAGCGGTCGTGTTGAAGTTGTGAAGTCCTGGTCGTGAAGTCCTTGTGTTGAAGTCGTGAAGCCGTAGCATAGAAGCTGTGAAGCGTTCATGTTGAAGTTGTGAAGTCCTAGTCGTGAAGTCCTTGTGTTGAAGTCGTGAAGCCGTAGCATAGAAGCTGTGAAGCGGTCGTGTTGAAGTTGTGAAGTCCTAGTCGTGAAGTCCTTGTGTTGATGTCGTGAAGCCGTAGCATAGAAGTTGTGAAGCGGTCGTGTCCTAGTCGTGAAGTCCTAGAGTTCAAGTCGTGAAGCCGTTGTGAATATGTCGTGAAGAAGTTGTGTTGTGAAGTTGTGAGATTGGTTCTAGCTACGATTAGAACTCGAAATTTAGCTTTGTGTCGTTAAACCCGTGTAAGCCAAAGTCGTGTAAGGTTTTCTCCGCCATAAGGGAGCTTATTGAAGTTGTGAAGAAAACTCTCGAGCTAGGTGCTCGGGGAGTGGAGTAGGGCAAGGAAGGTGTCCTTGTAGCCGAACCACTATAAATCTCTCGTGTCTCGGTTAAATCTTTCCATCCCTTATTTATTTCTTTACTTACATCGTCATTACTTTCATACACATAGGCTTATATAATTGTTAGTATTACTTAGAGGTCGACTTCACATAAAAATCAAATTTGAAACTCCATTCAAGAAACCAAAACTTTTATAATCAATTTAAAAGAATACATATATAACTAATAATAAGGTTCAAGTTTTATTTTTCATACAATCTTAAATCTAAGTGTTTTAAAAATAAACAAAGGTTTTCATAATAAAATTAAAAAGACGTAAAACTATTCAACCCCCCCCCCCTTCTAGTTTTCCACATACATGAAAATGCGCAACTGTTAACTCTCTTTGAGAGCCGAAACATTATGATAGATCTATCGGGGTAGCTCCCCTCTGTGTGTACTGTTTATGTGTGTAACATTGTGATAGGTTCAGTTGGCGCGACACTATTATTGTTTGGATGACGTGTTCATAATTTGTATTCATTTGCACTATTGTCCTCCACTATGATTCACAGCTTCGTGGTTTAACATCTAAACCTACGAGCTCACCAACTTTATGTTGACGTTTTTGAGTATCCATTTTCAGGTGTTAAGAACGAGGGTACCATAGAAGGTTGAGTTTTGTCCTGGCTTAGCAAGACTTAAGACAAGTCCCTTCCGAGTTATAGCTCGTGAAGCTGCATTTGTACATTGCTTAGTGATTATGTTTAGCTCTGAGACTCATGACGATTTGGATATTTGTACTTATCCCAGTTGTGGGAGTTGTGACTGTTATCTGTCCTATGTTATACATTTATTATTTATCTATTGTGACACCTTGTGTTCTTGACAATGAGGTCATACCCCGTAAATGCCATTCCGCTGCGCCATTTTTGGGGTGTGACATCTCGCCATGTCTCGCCACCCCTCGCCGCCACACACCCCGACCCTTCACCGTTGTGCATCTCGCCGGGGAAACGAAGTAGAAACGACAAAACCATTTTGCTGATAACCGTTGCCAAACGTTTATATTTAGCATTTATTTTTATTTTTTTTAAAGAAAAAAATAAAAATAAACACACTTTTACACTATAAATAACACCCTATTTTACCTAAAACTTTCACACTTGATCCCTACCAAAAATATGATATGCCTTGTTCACGTCCACATACCATCGATGAAATCTAGCGTTAGTTGTTAAACCAATTGAGGAGGATACCGTTCGTCAGCAAGCGTTGATCGACTTAGCCATGCAATTTAACAAGGCATGCGAAGCTAAATATAATCTGAGACAAGCATACGAGAAATGCAATGACATTCCGCCAGAAAACCGCGCTCAAATAAAGACTTTTTTAAACAAAGAGTCTTCGAAAGATTACGAGATGCATAATGCTCTGTTTAGAAAGGCAGGGAAAATACAAGAACAAATCAATGCTAAGTTTATTTGGCTACATGAAAAATACAATTAGGACGATTGTATTTTAAATTTCTTATTCTAATTTTAAATTTCGTATTGTAACTTTTATTTTTATATAAATGAATGCAATTTTAAGTTTTCGCAACGGTTTGAAAATTTGAATTTGATAGGCTCCAACGGCTGTTTTTCCCTATAAATACCCCTTTACCATCATTCATTTTCTCACACAATTTCTTATCAAACTCTCTCAAGTATCATTTATTTTCACACAAACACTATGGCTAACGAACCAAACGAGGTGCGAAATGGTATCCTTAGGCGACTACGGACCGAACAAGAAGCGGAGCTCTGGTTTGTTAACAATTTGTAGGCTGAGATGACTCGCTATATGCTCTAGATGTGTAGCTGTGGTGAAGAGGTAACCAGGATGCATTCGCTGCCTCTCGACCAGCCAGTTAACAGCTTCAGTCTACAAACTCTGCTAATGACTGAGGAATCAGATATGCGTATCTCAAACGCCTTGAAGGCCGTTAGGGAAAGAAGTGGATAGATGAGAAGCAAGATCTCATCAACAATTACCAAGCAATATAAAAGCTTGATGAGAACCGTAAGATGATTTGTGTTTTCGTATCGTATTGTATCGTCATTTGTGTTTTAAATTTCGTATCGTAATTTTATTTGAATGAAATGAATTTATTTTGTTTGAAAAATGGAAAGAAAATAAAACACGGGTGGGTGAGGCCCAAATGAAGAGTTTATCTTGTGTTATGATAGATGAGAGTATTTTGAAGTGGTAGTTTTAAAGTGATGTGGCACCGATAAGGCCCAAATGAAGAGATATACCTCTTCATGATACCTTTCACTCTAATACAAGTGAAAAGTTTCATGTGAATGTTAACTATACTTTCTAAATCACTCTTTTAAGAAATAAGTGGACTTATGTGAAAAGTAAAATTGATTTTAGTATGCTAAACATAAGTTTGATCGAAAGTTGTATCAACGAAATATATATTAATTGGTTAAACTTAACTTTTTTTTCTTTTCATTATTTAGTTTTTTGTTACATAAATTTGATTGAACTTTGTATAAACAAAGATAAACACATGGTTTTAAAGTTGTTTCAGTACATATGTTCATAATACATAAAAGATTCAATGTTTGTATGGCCTCCGTATCTATTGTGTCTTACTTCTAATGGACGAGTTTACAAGCTTTTATTAAGGTGTCTAGATTAACGTATAATAACAATGGTCAAAGGGATAAAAGAAAATGATAAGACTCCCGTGTGTATATGCACATTAAGGTCGTCACATGCCAAACTTGCAAAAAAAAAAAGCAGATAGCACAAGCCATTGCAAAACAAACCACATACATAATTGCATAATTAAGTTCAGACTTCAAACATTAGTTACTTATAAAAATGAGACAGAAACCCATAGTCTTCTTTTGACAAAAGCTAGCTACTTGCAGAATCAAAACACTTCCCAACCAAATGAATCTCACAATACCTTGAAGCCCTTGGACACTTCAACAACTTTGCACACAACCGCGTTTCTTCCTCAACGAGTCCACTTTTAAACGTGATTGTTAACGTCTTCAAAACTTGTGCATTCCCCAACATGTATTCAAAAACTGTAATTCGTCCTCCCGTCCCATGCAATTTTCAAATTTGATTGTTGTAAGGTTGTTAGAAATACAAGTGGGTAGTGAGTGTTTACACGTTTTTGTCCGTTTTTCTTACGGACAAAAACGTAAGAAAAACGGACAAAAAACGTAAGAAAAACGGACAAAAAACGTAAGAAAAACGGACAAAAACGTAAGAAAAACGGACAAAAACGTGTAAACACGGACGAAAAAGTGAAAAAAAATCAAGGGACTAAACTTTCAAGTACCGGGCAGCCACGGATGAGTCTAAATACATTGAGAGAAGCATCGCTAAAAATAGCAATGTCCAAAGTTTTCAGGCAAGGAAGATTGAAAGGAGTCCGCCAGTCCATAACCTCAATGTATCTTGCAAGTGAACAAACTAACAGGCAACTCAAGCAAGGCAAACTGTATATCAAGATCCCTAACGTTTAATGTAATAGCCTTGTTTATCCACTTAGTCATGCTTGACTTTTGAACCCATAAATTACTAAAACGTAACCGAAATAACTTAATTTCAGTTGTTTGGCAAAGATCCAAAACGCGATCCACAAAAGTACAACAATTCTGTAAACCATGGAAAGGGTGAACATCGATGTCAATGTTGGTGACCAACGTCCACTTGTACCTCCATCTTTTAGACAAAATGTTAGTTCGCGCCGCAATTTTCGTAGGCATTAAAGAAAGTACTTCTGAAAGAACCTCATCAGGCATGTTACTAAGCCTGTCGACATTCTGGGATTCCATTACAATAGATGTGACCTGCTTTTTTATATTCACATCAAATACAATCTTTTCAAACATACATTTCACCATAAATCCAAAAATTATACCTAATCACAACAATTATACCTTATCTAACATTCATATTTTTCAACCCATGTCCTTTTTAGTCATTTACCAAACACTTGAGCTTATCATCTTATTAAACATAAGCTAATCCAAACACTGAATATGGCTTATGAGCTTATGGTACATAAGCCATAACCTCCTTATATAACTTAAGCATAAGCTCAATTCATAAGCTTAGCCAAACACCCCCGTAAAAACCTTTACGATGTGTTACCCATAAAACTATAGAGTTAGAGTGGGTATTTGGGATTGCTTGTGCTTTTAGAATTTAGATGATAAATCTTTGTAAGAATTACAGCGATTAATTAAATAGTAGGAAACTGTAAATAGAGATGGAAATGATTATATTTACCTGGTGCAATTTCACCAAGGATTACGGCGGCTCATATTTCGGATATGGGGATTTCAACTTTTAAGCAATGTTTTAAAAATCGGATTTTTCGACGAACAGGATTTTCCACCGCGACCGGTCGAACCGGTCGGTTCGACCGTTGGACTTTGAAATGGCAATGTAACCGACATATCCATCAAAATGAAGGGTGTTTCTTTGTGTCAGTTTATAATGGCATGATCGGTGTTGCAAAAAAAGGTCTACAAGGCCGATTAATCGCCGATTAGGTGCTACAAGGCCACCGACCTTGCCGATTTATGTAACTGGGTCAAACAAATAGGTCAACCGTGGTCAACGGCGGTCAATGGTGGTCAAACTTGCCGGAAACCTATAAATCTTGCCGGAAGTACCCAAAACTCACTGTAAACTTATTTTGATCACTTATAGTAACTGTTTAAGTCTATTACAAGTTGTTTTTTAGAAAATACCTAAAACTCACCGGAAATACAAAAAACTTGCCGGAAATAACTAAAATTTTTCAGTAATGCCAATCCGATTAATCACCGATTAATCCCGCCTAGACCGATTACAGGCTACAAGGTGGTCGACTGCCCGACTACCGATTCGCGATTTTTGCAACCTTGAGCATGATAATAGAAACAAAAAGGATACAAAACAGATTTGGCGGACTAATAAGGTTGGAAGCTCTCGTGGAAGTACAGTTTTAACAAAACTCTTAAACCATATGCAAAAATAAAGATTACAGAACCAAAGATTTACAAATTAAATCAATTATATATCAATTGGAGCAATAATATTACCTTAACGCCGTCAAGGCTCAATGTCAATTGTTCAACCACATGTAGACACTTAAGTAGCTCAATATAGGTGGCGCCCTCGTTACCAAGAAAATCATTACCAAGAAAATCATAATGATCTTTCAATTGTCAATTGTTTTTCTAATTTATTTTCCATCAATACCAAGAAAATCATAATGATCTGTTGCATACTGCAGCAACTTGCAATAATCAGATAAGGTTCGACCGGCAGGTGTGGGTTTTTTTAACTTTAAATCAATTTTTTTTAATTTATCAACGAACCGCCGGTTTGGCTGAACCGGTTCAACCGGTTGGACCGCCAAAACCGGCCGGTTTAATCACTGGACAGTTCCTCAAAAAAGAACCGGTATTCAATGAACCGGTCGAACCTGCCGGTCCGGTCCGGTTTTTAAAACATTGCTTTTAAGGGTGGGAGGAGTCATGATTCCCAAAATTTCAACCCTCCCAAATTTGACCAATAAAATTATGCCAACTCAGTTCAACCCTCCAGCCCTCCCAACCAATTTCACTCGCGCCCATAATTTTCCAGCCCTCCGAAATTTTTTATTTTTTCCCCCTAAACTATTAAACTACACAATTTATAACTAAAACACCATAACATTTCATTAATAAAAGTTCATTGCATAATAATAAAAATAAAAGTTCATTACATAATAATTAAAATAAAAGTACGAGAAAGTCCATAACATAATACCTCCATTATTGACCTTTAAATGACCCACCAGCCACCGGCCTTCATAACTTCTTTAAACTACCCTCTGTGACACCCTTTAATACCTCCATTTAAATGAAGAAAAAGGAGTTTTTAACTTATCACTTGTACACATGTTTCAATATTTAGAAAAGAAAAGTCTGTATACATGCTCAAGTACCACATCACTTTCTTTTCATACAAATCAAAACCATATCTCTTGCTTCTCTCTCTCTACACCGTCGGTGCCATCATTCGCCACCACTCACCACCACTTAAAAACCACCACTTCAAGCCGCAAAGAAGATCAAGGTTCGTGGGTGTTAGGAATATAAATATTCATATGAAGGTTCGGTCATCCCGAGTATCTATTTAGCATTTACATAGCTCGTAGGCTTATTTATATTAGCGTAGTAATATTAGTATTAGTATCAATAGTATTAGTCGTATTTATATTTGTGGAGTGGGTCAAGGCTTTCCCCACTGTCAGCTCACTCCACAGCCCACTAGGGGCACTAATAGTAGTAAGTATATAAACCCTTCCCACACTTGGGAAGGGTAGAACTCTTGCATATTTTCACACATTGAATCTAATAGATCAAGTTTTCCCTCAACTCTCTCTCTCTAGTTTTTCTCTCTAACTCAAACATGGATCTTGTCTTCCACAATCCAAGGCCACCCGAATCCCACAATAATCAACATGTTTCGATCCTACAATTGGTATCAGAGCCAAGGTTGTTATTTGGTTGATTTTTGTGGTTTAAAACATTGTTGTTTAAGCTGTCTATCACCTAGTATTTTTTTTGGATCTGAAATATTCTTTCTTTTCATCTTTCGTGGTAAACAACTTTTTTCTTTCTCTACATATGTCTTATTGTATCTAAACTGGTCAACTGGTCAAAACAAAGGGCTACAAAAATTTCATTTCCAACACATGTTTTTAGATTGTATCTAAACTGTTCAAAACAAAAGTCTACAAAAGTTTTTTTTGTTTTTACTATCTTTTGGTTTAACAGTTTTGTTAACTGTATTAAATCTGTTTTACCATAGGCCTTAACTGTTTGAAATAGTTTTTTTTTTGGGTATTATTAAGATTTATACAGATCTGGTGCGGTTTTGTTTGAAAGACAAATTTGGGTTTGAACTTGTGTTCTTAGTAGCGTTTTGAAGAAAGAGAAAAAAACCAGATCCGGTTTTTTAGGGAAAGTACGAAAATGACAGCTCAGTTTGACTGGTCAACTGCTAGTAGCGATTTGTCTATGTGGCGATTTGTCTCTGGCGATTTGTCTGTGGCGATTTATCTGTGGCGATTTGTCTCTGGCGATTTGTCTGTGGCAATTTGTTTGCCAAACTAGCGATTTGTCTAACAAAATCTAACAGTGACGTTTTGACTCAATAAAAGAATAAAGATGAAGAGACCACGACATAACCATATTCCATGACTCACTTGTGACTTCAGTCAAATACATGTCCAAACACAAACCGATTACAACCGAACATACCCAACTCTCATTACTAGACTCGAAAGGAAATTTAATGTATCATACCGTCCAACAACAGCATCCTTAACAAATCCAACACTACCTAACCACATCAACAACAAATCACTACTATCCTAAAACTGCCTCATCCAACCAACAGCTAGACTCAAACTTAAATTTAAAGAATATACAAAGATCTCTGAAATCATTTCGTGCTTAACAAAGTATTTCATGACTTTTTCAAGATCTACGCACGAAAAGGAACATCATCATCGATCGATTTGTGGAGGCTTCACCTCTTTCATTTAATATCCGAATAATTAAAAGAGATGAACAAAACAAACAGTTTCATTCAAATCTCTCATTCGGTTGAAACCTATACGAAAACAAAACGAAAAAAAACCTACCCGAGATCTATTTCACCAGACCTTGATGTCACACAAGTGCTTCGGCGTGTATTTGTTTTGGAATAGATGATGTGTTTGTGGGATGATAAGACTGGGTAGTTGATGTGTTGCGTAAGGTTAATGAGTTTAATGGTTGGGTTGTTGATGCCTATCATGTGTTATAGGAAATGAAGGTGCTTCGTTAGTGTGCTATAAGGATGCATCTTGTGATATGAATGGAAGACTTGATTGTAGTCTTGATGAATGTTCACTGCATTTGATTCGTTGTGGAGAGATAAGGGAGGTTAGAGAAAAGTTAGAAGTGTTGGCTGCGATGTGTAAACGTGAAAGTGATTAGGGTTTGGATGAGATTAATTTGAGTTAGGTGTTATAAGGAGGCTTTATATACCGTGTGATTAGGGTTAGGTATTAGTGTGATATGGGTTTGGATCATCTGTTCAAGATTTGTAAATGGGAGGCTAACATGATTTTTACACGGGCTGGACTTATGGCTATTAGTTGTGGACTTTGTTGGGTTGTGTGTTACACGAATTTTCTTTCTTTCGTGTGATGGGATTGGTTGACTGAAACTTGTATAAATCCAAACTGAAGCCAAGTGTTGTTAATTGTTATCAGGTTGTAACGTTAGACACTAACTTTGTCCAACGTTTGTGCCTTTCGGCTAATTTTGGATTGGGCTGTGGTTACCTATGATCCGGGGTTATCATTTGTCAACCGTATGTTATTGGATTTGGGCTTAAGAGTCTAACGCAAAAATGGTGAAAAGTGTGGTATGTTTGGATCTACAATATTTCACTTGGATTCACACGTCAAGGCTAGTATTTGGGTTTATGAATGTCAACGGGATTACAGAGTTGTGGATTTGTCAGCATTGTTCTATTAGTGCCTACGACTTGAGTGAGCCTGCAATTTAATCTTTGCAATTTGAGTTATAGCTGACAAATAACAATTTGTTTAAATTGCGATTTGTTAAGTTGCGTGTTGACTTGTTACAACTTGACTGATAGCAATCTGACCAGTTGCGATATGACGTTGCGAGTTGACACTTGCGATTTGACTAATTGTGATTTGGTTGATTGCAATCTGACTTGTTGCAAGTTGACAACCTGTGACTTGACTTGTTGCGATCTGATCAAGTTGTGATTTGACGTCTTTGACTTGAATCTTAAAGATTTGTTTCGCAATTCACTCTTAGTTGTTCTTGTTGATTTTACGGTTTCTCTTGTAGGTTTTAGAAAATCCCACGAAAGATTCGATTTCTCGGTTTAAATCTCAAGAGCTGTAAAATCCCGTCAAATCAATTTTGGACAAGTAGGTTGGACTTGGATTTAGACATAATAAAACTTACGGGGTTTGACTAATTTGTCGGGATAAGTTTGTGCTTCGAGATCGGCAGGAATTGGGAAATTATGGTAACTTGGTTGGTTTGTTAATTCACGGGTTGGTGTACTTAGTGTCTCAAACATCTTGGGGTTGGATGGATGCACGATGTTTGATGACCCTTGCTCGAGCGTATTTATGGTGATTAGACTTGGATGTTCAAGAAGTTGATATATACAATAAAGGATGGAAGGTTGGGTATATATCACTACCTATATTTAAAGGAGTTACGTTGTTGTGCTCAATATAGGTTCTAAATCACAAATTTAGTGCAAGTATAAGTCGCGGACTTGTCCTTTATCAAGCTTCATCAAGTGATTGTTGTTTCTCAAGCTTCTAATGGGATTGTAGTTCAAGATCTTCTCAAGAGGTGGTCAGACTTAAAGACAGGAGGTGGTTGTTCAGAGACGTGGTTTAACCTTTTACACATTCTAAAGTTAAACATATTTCATCAAGCGGTTTTGGCATATTATGAGCTTCAGGGAATTTATTAATCTGCTAAACTAATGATGAGGAGACAAGCAAGGGGTTACTTCAAGAGAGTCTTAATCACCATCTTCGTTGCAGTAGTTTTATTTGTCTCTTTCCATGTATTGTACCTGACAGATTCACAAACATCACGGACTCTCAGCTTTGGCAAAAAGGTCATTTCATGCCCTTTTTGAGGGAGAGAATTTGCGCGAGTTTCCTAGCGGTTCCGTCTCCAGCGATGTGAATCTTAGCAGTTCCGGTTTCAGCGGGTCAGATCGTAGTGATTCAGGATTTAGTGGTTCAGTCTCCAGAGGTTTGAATGTTAGCGGTTCCAGTTTCAGTGGGTTAGCTTTCAGCGGTTTAGGGCTTAGCTATTTGCCTAAGATTTCAGCGGTCTGATACTTACTGTTGTGCAGTTTGTTCTTGAATTTAGTTCTCAGTTAAATCTCAAGAACTGTAAAATCCTGTACACAGTACGACAACTATTCCATGCACTGCACCTGATATCATCCAAGCAGCTGGGTCAGACAACTATGTTTGATTGGACTGACTATGAGTCATGGGCACTGCTAAGAATTAGCGCATATTTCTTCTCCCTTCGAATATTCAACCGCACAAAATGATCACGAAGCTAATTTGGTATTCCTTGCTTGAGGGTAAAGTTGGATTTCACGAAAGAGTGTACCTATTTTATCTTGAAATCGGGGATGGTTGGATGCATGATTTCAATGATAACTTGCTCGTGCATATGATGTAAGTTGAAGACTTGGGTTATCTAGTTTCCAGAAGTCGGGGTGGATGGTTGAAGACCTGGTAAACTATCACTTAAAGGAGATACATTGTAGTACTCAGTGTCACACGTAGAAGACGTTGTCGATAATCGCAAGAGGTGATGAGAGTCTCATACTTTGTCAGGATAACATTAAGCACTTAGAGGCTTAACACCGTTCTTCCAACAACAATGCAAGCTTAGGTAACAAATTTGAGTAATTCTACTTCATTTTCAAGATTGGTATATCGGATTTCCTTCATCAAGTGGTCACAATTGTTTGTGTTCGAGGTTGGTTAGTTGGACAAAGGCTTTAAAAGTTATGATGTGATCTGTAACTCTCACATAATATTCTTAACCCAAACTGATGTTCACCAAAACCAAATCAGTCATGCCACATTCAATCTGTTACTGTCTTACGGTTTCTTCTTGGTTTTGTAAAGTCCCGCGAAAGAACTTATTTCTCGGTTTAAACCATAAGATTTGTAAAATCCCGTGATGATGGGCTATGCGCTCTTAACAATGATCGGGTTAAAACCATTATCAAAGTTCAGCTATAACATCACAAATGGCTGGATCGAGGCATTTAATTGACAAGATGTGACTACGGGGTTAGTTCAGTATTATTTATTTGAGGCTGAAGTGAAATTTCATGGGTGCGTGTACTTAGTATCTGAAGATATCGGGGAGGTTGGATGAAGATTCTTCGAGATCCTTGTTCGAGCTTTCGACAGTTACAATGACGAGGACTTGGATATCTAGTTATTTTTTCTTTCTCTCTATTGCAAAATAACTATCACTTTAAGGAGTCACGTTGTAGTGCTCAGTGTCACACGAAGTTGTGGATATCCAAGAGGTGATGTACGTCTTATACTTGATGGTTGGTTAGTTGAAGAGTATAGAGTACTTAGGGATTCGATGTTGCACGAAGTCTCTGCACCGCTCTTTGTCTCGCATTAGTACAAGTTTAAGTCACAAGTTCGGGTTATGTTACTTCAGGCTCAAGTTCATCATATTGGGTTTTTCTCCATCAGTGGTCACGACGTCAAGCCGACAAAATGATAATGGGGTTGGTAACGAGTTAGATGAGAGAAGAAGTAAAGAGAGAGAAATGACGTCTGTACACATCAGTGCAGGCATCGCTCTTCATCATAATGACGTCTGTACACATCAGTGCAGGCCTCGCTCTTCATCATAATGACGTCTGTACACTTCAGTGCAGGCCTCGTTCTTCATTGGCAATGACGTCTGTACACATCAGTGCAGGCCTCGCTCTTCATCATTATGACGTCTGTACACATCAGTTCAGGCCTCGTTCTTCAAAGAAAAGAAAAGTGTACGCTTGAGTGCACTTTATCTTCAAAAGAAGAGGAATCTTCTTATTTATGGCCATTCTCATCAACAAGTTTCATGCTCTTTCCGTGCTTATTCAGTCTTCAAGTGGATCGGCGCACATTGGAGTATATTCTTATTCACTTGTTCAATCAAAAATTGCAGTTGACAGGCATATGCAATTTTTGAGGGGGGGAAAGGGTGAATATTAATCTACATGTTGGTTGATGATTGAGAAATGGTCATACGACTCCTGAATACGTCAGTTCAGGAGTCGTGCAAACCATGGTTCTCCAACACTACTTCTTCCTCCGTCTATCAAGGTGTTGAAGAACATGGTCATGGAATGCTAATCGACATCGTCTCACGGGCTGGTACAATCAGCAACAAAGGGTTTCTAGTCAATGCTTCATGTACACGTCATTACGCTGCATGTACACATCATGATGATGATTCCGATTAATCGTAACCATCATGGGGGAGAGAAATGTGTACACCAAGGACGCACAACAGGTTCACGTGATCAGGGCTTAATATCCAAGGATGGATACATACTATAGATGATCAGTGGTTCAACTTGTTACCTTGGTATTTACGTTTCACTGTTACGTCATGGGCTGATTAATCGTAACCATCAGGGGAGAGAGAATGTGTACATCAAGGACGCACAACAGGTTCACGTGATCAGGGCTTAATATCCAAGGATGGATACATACTATAGATGATCAGTGGTTCAACTTGTTACTTTGGTGTTATACTTAAGACTGAAGAAGGTCGAGTCGTCAGTCTATTCTACATTCTCTGTTGGGTGTTATCATCTCATGTGTATGCTGCGGGCTGATGGGTTATATGTAAGTTTACTGGAAGGCATTTGGTGAGATGAAGATGATTGGTATTCTATTCCTCCACATTGGGCAATCTTGAAGAAGGTCGAGTCTACAGTCTTCTCTACATTCAAAAATATTGAGTTCTTTTCTTACAACTTGATATTTAACTTAATCCCATGACAGTTCTTGTTTGATGAGTTGTGGAGTTAAGTTAGGTTCAAGTTGTTCTGTAGTTTAAGGTTAGGTCCAACTTGATTTTAACCTAATCTCATGACAGTTCTTGTTTGATGAGTTGTGAGGTTAAGCTGAAATCAAGTTGTTACTGGGCTTAAATTTGTGGTTTAGCTTAACCTCATGACAGTTCTTGTTTGATGAGTTGTGGGGTTAAGCTAGATTTCAGTGTTGGCTCAACTTAAACTAACGAAAAGATGCCTAAGGTTTTTGACGGCTTTACTCAAGGACGGGAGTGTTAGAAGACTAAAGACGGCATGCATTTGGTTACCAAAAGACTTCTTCTTATTATGGGTGTTCATCCAAAGTCTTCTTCTTCTTCCTATTATGGGTGTTCATCAGGAAAGGTTGTCAGATTGGGGGAGAGCACTAATTCGGGGAGAGTGAAAAGCCAGAATCAATCCCTGATTAAAAGTGCTCACATTGCTCTTCAGCAAGTCAAGTGATGAATGCGGAGAAGATTCAGAATGCTGAGGAGTAATGGTTTCTGGTTCGTATCCTTGTATATATATACTTGTTCATATCTTATACCATTTTGTAAATAGAGAAACGTAAAACCAGAAAAAAAAAACCATAAAAATTGAAAAATAGAAAATACCAAAAATAGTTTCACCTAGGCATGTCTTCTGTTTATCGATAACATTTACGGACTTAGAAATGTCATTCAATAATGGCACGGGTCTTTAAATGAAGCTCGAGCAGAAGTTAAAATGGATTGTTAAAACATGTCTAAATGGCTTGCTATTACTTTAGATAGCAACCCGCGCTTCAAACTGGGGAAAGCACGTCGCCAAAAAGACGGCTGTTCCTCCAACTGGGTGATGTTCACCTGGGCATGGATTACTTTATATCCATGTTTCTTCGATCTGATGTACGTTTCAGTGCATCATTTCTTGATTAAGAAGAGAAGTCTTCTTTGTATACAAATAGTTTTCATTCTACGATTCTTCTGAAAATTATTTGTGAGACACTTGGTGAATATGTGTTGTATGAAATTTGTTTATACTTGGATTATGCATAAAATTTGTCACTCAATCAACGACCACGAATCTTTAACTTGAATACGGGTCATTGATTGAGGGGGAGAGTGAATTCAAATTTTATATCATCAAACGGGTTTCTTGATTAATTCATGATTCTTAGAAAAGGTTTTGCAGTTAATGGGGTATTAGTTGAAGAGGAAATTGATTAAATACATCAAATGATCAAGTGTGTTAGTTGCTAGAAAGTTTAGGACATTATGTGCAATTTGCTTATAGTATCCTAGCTTCATATAACTAGAAGGTTCATTTGTATCTCTTTGGAATCCTCGTTTAATCCCCTAGATACATTAAAACTCAAAATCTGAAAGAAGTTAGAAAACCCTATGTGTTTGATGTTCTTGAATGCTCCACTGACATTTGTATGATCTAAGTGAATGAGTCTCAAATGTTGCTTGTCGATTGCTGCTTAATTGTTGTTGATATTGTGCATATGTTCTCAGGATTCGCTTAGGTATATTGCTATCATGTTAGAATCATGTTCCTAAGATCCTGAGTTGAATATTGATATCTGTGTGAATTGCCATGTGCATGATTGCTAATTGCTCTTCATGCTAGATAGTAGTTTGACGTATTTCCTGACAGTGGTTTGATTAAATGAATTTGGTATTATAATGTGGCAAGCTGCTGAAGGGTAGCTGTTAAGGAATGGTGTATCTGTATGTATGTATATCTGTGTTGATATTCTTATGCAGATTCCATAGCCAAAATGAATGTGCCAGTTCCCATTCTAACCATTTGATCAGACGATCAAACTCTATTGATTGGCTCGAAATTCACCTCAACAACAACGTCGACAACAACAACAACAACAACACTTTCACCACCGCCACCACCATTCATCTATTTTGGTCTCGCCAAGTGGGGATCAACGACATTTGCGAAAGATTTGTTGGTGGATGGATAATTGATGTTGACTACTAACTCAGAAAAGCGGGTGATTACATCATCTGCGCAAAAAGGTCAATATCATTTGTGTCATAATTGTCGAATTGTGCATAATAAGCAGTGAATCTCCCTCTTAGTTTAAGGGGGAGCATAGTATGTTCCATTATCAGAAAATATTAAATCGGACACATTTTCTCCCACATTTTTCTAACTTATTTAAATCAATTGGGATCA
The DNA here is from genome assembly GCA_021014915.2 of Artemisia tridentata subsp. tridentata. Taxonomy (NCBI): domain Eukaryota; kingdom Viridiplantae; phylum Streptophyta; class Magnoliopsida; order Asterales; family Asteraceae; genus Artemisia; species Artemisia tridentata. The sequence continues at coordinate 114,497,705 of CP139502.1, read as the reverse complement.
CAAATCTCAAATGGTTTGAAATTTTTGATCGGGGGAGAGAATGTGATTTAAATATGAAATCTGATAAAATGTGATGTTTTGGACATGAATGTAAGCTCTCTCATATGTGCTAAACTCTTTCGTATATCGATGCACATATTGAGGGGGAGCAAATGTTTTGTGGAAACAAAAAGGATTTGGCATCGCAAGAGATCGTGACTCAGACTTGACAAATGAATTGATGATAGCTAAAGTCAGTAGTCGAAAGGACATGTCCTGGACGGGTAATAATTTCAAGCCAATTTATCTGGTGATGTAAGCGTGTCTCGCAAAGGACGTGTCTGAGTAGAATGTACCGATTTCGAGCGATTTTCCTTGAATGTGATCTGGATGGGTAATAATTTCAAGCTAGTTTACTAGTGATGTAAGCGTGTCTCGTGATGATCATGTTCGTGAAAAATCAATCAATTCAAAAGTGCGAGCTTCACCCGACATGTGCAAATTTATAATTAAAACACTTGAGCACGTGTTGAGGGGGAGCATTTGAAAAATTCAAAACTCTCAAGGTGTTACTAAAATGTGTTTCTTAATCATAAACACTTTGAGAGATTTTTCAAAGATTTGGTTTGGCACTCGTGGAAGTACACCAAAGACCGACCATTTTATTTAATGCATGGAGTTATAAGGATGGTAAGGTTAGGTTCAAGTTCCCACGATCCCGCCAGAGCCGGAGGGATCTACCCAGGGACAATCCACTAGATAGTGTAGAAGTCCTTAGGTATGATTAAAAAAGGAGAAATGTGAATTAGGGAAGAGTGCCGACTGAGATGGAGCTAGTACTGGAACAAACCCAATAAGGTTCTAGTAATGAAGTCTCGGTAAGCACTGAAGGGGTTGAAGAATGAAAAAGAATTGTAAAGATAAAGGGTGAAAAGAAAGAAGCCCTCCTTACAAACTTAGGCAGAAACCAGGTCAATTCATATGCTGTCAGAATCACTTAGTTGATTGCTGACATTGAAGACAAAGTATCATGGACCCAGTGATACGCTGCACAACCCTCCCTAGCCACTCAAGGTCCCTCAAAGGATTCTTGTTTCAATTGTCACGGAGATCAATTCATTTCTATCGTCTCTCTCACTCCGAGTTAGATGATATTGAAAAGGTGGCAGTTCTCTCCAGCCTCCGCTCACTAAATCAAAACGCACTATTGAGTCTAGAGCCACGAGATGCATCATAAGATCTCTTAGGGACACGAATTACTTCTACACTGGTTGTTCAACATTAAGGACACCAGTTGTAAACTTATGAGTCCTTCGCATATCTTAGCAATCTGCCAGAACATTTATGAGAGAATTTACGAATGTAATTCTCAATGATTGAATGGAAATTCCTGCCAGGGTCAACATCAAACAGCCCTGAAAGCAGGTCACTTCGGTAATTCTTTATGGATTACGCTTGGTGGTCACGGCGGTTTCAAACGGTCTACAGTCGTGGAGTGATCTCCAGCGACTCACCTAATCGTTGATGTGCTACGGTTCGATCTTAAAAAGCCCTCTGTGGGTTTTCGATTAGGAACGGTCTTGGTAAGGATTAGAGAGAGTTTTCACACTATGCTGTTAACAATCTCAAAGTCCAAACCTGTAAGTACCGGTCGATTTGTTGCTAACTGTCGTATGCAGGAACTTCTGGCGATTGTAGCTGTGGAATGCTGTAGCTGGTTGCTGTTGTAGCTGGTTGCAGAAAAGATGTCAATCCATCATCACATGTTCACACTTTGTCATCAACATAATCAAGGGAATCATGATAATCTAAAAGACCTTCAACACTGCTTCCGCAACTCTGAAGCTGAAGATCATGATTCAAAAAAGTGTGAGCATGTCGACACAACAAACACAATCCTCTACCACATGTTCACACTACATCATCATTGTAATTCTACAAAGTCATGATCAACCAAAAGACCTTCAACACAGCTTCTGCAAACTCTGATGCTGAAGATCATGACACCCAATAGTGTGAGCATGTCGGCTCGAAGATTATCACGTCACATGGAGACATACTACCGAAAGATGACTTAAAGACAAATGTTGGATGATAAATTCGAAGAATACTAAAAGATCATCCAAGATAGAAGAACGGTCATCAAAAGATCACTTCTAAAGGCACAAAGATACAAGACGTTGAAGAATCGAAGACTACGAGCTATGAAGTCAAGATCAAAAGATAAAATGCTAGAATTCAAGTTATTATTTCCGGGGTGACCTCCCTTAGGGGGAGATTGTTAGGAATATAAATATTCATATGAAGGTTCGGTCACCCCGAGTATCTATTTAGCATTTACATAGCTCGTAGGCTTATTTATATTAGCGTAGTAATATTAGTATTAGTATCAATAGTATTAGTCGTATTTATATTTGTGGAGTTGGTCGGGGCTTTCCCCACTGTCAGCTCACTCCACAGCCCACTAGGGGCACTAATAGTAGTAAGTATATAAACCCTTCCCACACTTGGGAAGGGTGGAACTCTTGCATATTTTCACACATTGAATCTAATAGATCAAGTTTTCCCTCAACTCTCTCTCTCTAGTTTTTCTCTCTAACTCAAACATGGATCTTGTCTTCCACAATCCAAGGCCACCCGAATCCCACAATAATCAACATGTTTCGATCCTACAGTAAGTATTTATTTGGAGCTTTTGGTCCGCGGGTTTCAAGTGGTACCTCTTGTTTATCGATCTCTCATCTCAAGCCGTCATCATCACAACTATACTACCACTTCATCCCTCTCGATTAGCAACCCCTTTTAGCTTTTTTGTACACTGCCAACGGTCAAGTTTTCAAAAAAAAAAAAAAAAAAAAAAAAAAAAAAAAAAAAATTACACTATGGCCCCTTCAACGTCTACCTCCAACGGTTTGCTCAGAGGGTATATAGCCCTCCCACCAGCCCGTTGGGCACGGGGCGGTGTTACCGGCGGTTTGGCAAAGCCCTTTGGGCAACCCGATGGGCACTCCGCCTGCTCTAAAGTAAGTCAATTATATTTCTGCAGAGGTACTTTTTTAGGGGGGTGTTTGTGAAACTTGTTAAATAGATAGACTTTTATAGGATATCTTGACTACAATTAAAAATTTAAAATAGTCAATTGTTTACAATTCTTTATTAAAATTACACAAAAATAACTTAGGAACCTAAAAAAAAAACTTAGAGACCCACAAAATGTAGCACAAAATTGTAGAGAGTTGGCTATTTGTAGCTAATATATTCCCTATCATTTATGTTCACATTTTTATTTTGGTAAAATTTTATTTTGTGTTGCGATCAGTGAAAAAATACTTTATTGTGTAAATATAATATTTTATTGATAAAGAGTGATATTAACCAAAATTTATAAACTTTTTTGCATTTAAAAAAATTTGCTAAACTTATCAAATAAGATTAAAGTATTTGCACGATACGGCATGGGCTAACTTTAGAGATTTGATACAACTTTTTTGCTTTTAGTTTTATTTGGTTGCATATTTTTCTGAAAAATAACTTTATAGATGACAAGAATAATTTGTTAAAATAATTTTCAGTAACAGCAATGCAAAATTTCGTAAGAGAGAAACCAAAAAAAAAAAGATGACATCATCAAATGTAATTGCCCAGTAATCAGGCTGATTGCCTAGTAATTATGCTGACTTGCCATGTCATAATGCCATGTAGGCAGAATTTCTTCATAATTTTTTTTTTTTTTTTTTATTATTATTATTATTTTTTAGTTCTGCAACGTAATGCCACCTAAGTAATCTTTATTAAAATTTTGAATTTTTCATTTATTAAACTTTCGTTTTTTTTGTTCAAAAAAATCATGCATGGAGCTGGATTTGAACCTGGGTCTGTTAGTCCACAATCAAACATGATTACCACTAGACCAACACATTTTTTGGATTATATCTTGCAAAACCAAATCTATAAACTTAGGCAACCAATTATTGACCATTTTAATGAGATAAATATGAGAATCCCTACAACTTAGGTAACCCTAATCAAACATATAAACCTACGTAAAAAAAAATCACGGTTCATTCATAATACACTTTTTCTTAATACCCTAATATCTTTTTTTTTATGTGTTAAGATTTTCTTAATTTTGTTTGTTTATGTTTCAGGCTTGCAGCCTTTTATGAAGATTGTCACAACCAAGTATGCTTATTTTGATCAATGATTAGCTGAGGCAAACAACATAATCGTCACATATATTGTATATTTGTTGATGCATTTTATTTCTTGATGTATTTTTTTATGTTTGTAATTGTTTGATGATATTTTTGATAGCAGGGGGTTGTGAATCAATCAGACGATCATGCAATCATCAAATCAATTGGTCATCTTCTTTGTTTTGTTTTTTTTTCCATGCGCCTTTTCTTTTTTGCAGGTTAGTTTTACAGTGTTTATGTTGCATTATAGACTTTCAATACTATCAATGATCGGACTCACAGCCAAAGCAACAATCCATGGTATAAGGAAAATAGGTAATACGGTTTTCTCAAATCTTTTTGATCATAATACAATTATTGATTTTTGCAGGTTTCATGTTTTATGTATCCAATCTGTTTATGTAAATTTTTCTATGTTTTTCTTTTCTTTCTTTTTTGTGTGCCGAATATTCAGTTTGAGGGATGGAGGAGAAAATTGCATTCAACAAGTTTTTTTTAGGGCTTCAACAAGTTTAATTCTCAACTTGAGGTTTTTTTAGGGCTTCATTTTTTTTCTTCTTATCTCCTTTTGATTATGGGTTTGAGGAAGAGATGGTAATCAGTATTGAGTCCAGAAATTTTTATGATGATGAGGTGCATGGTGATTTGAGGAAAAAGAATAATAAAGATTAGTTTTTGTAATTTGAAACTGAGTGAAGTATAAAGAGGATGATGACTTGCAAGGCGATTTGAGGTACTGCTTATACGGCTCTTTGTGATTGCTTATTTAGGCTGCTTATTTGGTGTTTGGGATTACTTATTAGCATAACTTCTTTTAGGGACTGTTTGAGATTTCTTATTGACACTCCTGCCCCACCCAAACCCAATCGCCGCACCCCCCGCAAAAAACCCACCTCAAAACTCCCCAAGTCAGAAATTCCCACAATCTCAAAACATGATTTAGACGCTTTCGACGACGGTATCGACTTCCCGTACGAAGACCCACCATTGGTTTGCTGTTTTGGAGCAGCACAGAAGGAATTTGTGCCAACTGTTAGAGTATCTGATCAGCAAATGCATCCAGATATGTACTCTGAGTGGAAGATGTTGCAGTGGGACCCACCGGAGTTTGCTCGGGCCCCAGGTGGACCACCTTCGAATGTGGCGATTGCTCACGTAAGGCTCGGGGGTAGAGCTGCGTTTATGGGGAAAGTTGGAGGTGATGATTTTGGTCAGGAGTTGGTTTTGATGATGAATATGGAGAATGTGCAAACTAGGGGGTGAAGATAGACGGAAATGCGCTTATATGAAGATTTTGTTTGATAAAAAAGGAAATATGAAAGCTGAGAAAGTTAAAGAGGCTAATGGACTTTTGATTCCTCGTGCACTCTTTGTCAAGGATCTCATGTGGTATATTTCCCTCCCATCATCATTCGTCTTTTTATAATTCCTAAAGATTTGAAAATTGAGACATTAAATTAAGATGTTTGGAGATGTTTATTTGAAATTGACTATGCGATATTAAATGAATAAATTTAGATAATCAGTTATCAGTCTTACTAAAACGGGTTGCAGATGACAGTGTTTGGCTTATGGTAAAAATTTATAATAATCAGATACAACAAAGGAATAAACTTTGACAAAATGAATGAGGCATCAAGGTACACAACTGAAGTTCATTGCACATGTTCACATCATCAGAACATGGGTGAATGCATCGTTTAGTGCATATCCTTAACTTATTCTGTTCTACGGCTCAGTTACAGCTCCATATAAGCCTATGGACAGTCAAAGCTGGCCAACATACTGCACGCCAACGAGTTAACAAAGCAGTTTAAGGTACTTTTTAACTGAATATGTTATGTTTATCAGCATATTGCTATTTAGCTTTTTTAGCTAAATTATTATTTACATAATATTTAAAAACCAGGAAGAGAAGGGGAACTTAACTGCAAACTCATTGCATCCTGGTGCCATTGCAACCATTCTTTTATTCCCTCATAGCTTTCTTGAGGGTAAAATTCAGATCTTTTTTATAACTTAATCTATAATTTTAAAACATTTTCTTCTAACATATTGTACTTTTGATCTTGAAATGTTGTTTGTTTAGGCATAGTTGTTTGGGTCACTGAATTTATATTTCTCAATTGAGTAACTTTTTCTAGAAAATGACTCATTTACGAGGCCGTTGTAAATTTGATAATCTGGGGGAGGCAACTACATGCTATGTGGCATTTCACCTCAGGAGAAAAGGGAAGACAGCTGTGAATCCTTTCTGATTTAGTTTTTTTCTCTTTTATGAACACAAACTACTGCTTTCTTACGTATACAATGATACTCATATTGGTTTGGCAGAAGCGGAAAGGGAATGTCAAAGGAAAGAAAAAGGCTACCTATAAGAAAGGTTTGCATACTCGTGAAGAAACCACTGATGAAGTTTCAGATCCAGTCAAATTGAATGCTACTCCAGAACATGTGGACAATGGAATTTCCAGTGATACACATGTTGTTGATGGCAATGGAGAGAGTCCAAAGAATAAATGCATGGTTGGTGGAACTTCCAGTGATTTACATGCTATTGATGTCAATGGGGAGAGTCCAAAGAATAAATGCATGGTTGGCCCAAGTTCCAGTGATATACATTTGTTGAATTAGATCTTGGAAAGGAATCAACTTTAGTAAAATTTATTGAAATTAAATTGTGTACAAAGGGTTAAAGGGAAAAGCAGTTTTTCCGCAATTTATTGGAGCTTTCTGTATCGCAGCAAAGGGTTTGACGACTTCTCTAAATAATATGTTCATCATAAAGATGGGGATCATTATTTCCCTTTCTTTAAGAATTCACTTCTTACTATTTTTTATATTTATTCATGTCGTCAGGGTGATTTTTCTTTGTTTTGAATAAAGGCTTTTTTGACTGAATTTCAGCATCTTTAGACGAAAATGTAACATAGAAAATTGGTCAAGTTAAAGACACGGGTCAGACGGGTCATTCCACTCAACAAACACGGGTCAGACGGGTCATCCCACTCAACAAACACGGGTCATAATATATTGTGAGATACTTTCTTTCTTTTACTTATTACCGGTATATATATGTGCACAACGATTAGCTGAATCAATTGATCGAAACAGAATTGAAATTCATGTAGAAAATGATAAGGAAATGAAGCTTTTAATGAATATTAATGGTGGAATTTTGTCGACAGAATCAGTTATATACGCCCAATTATTTAATTTTCAGAATGGCTGCAGCAGCATTTAATGGATGTATTGGTACTATCAAGTCTCACGGGTACATCAACAATTCTGCACTTCATCAAGAAGTCGGAAATAGTTCTCTGCGGTTGATCTCAAACGGTTTCAAGATTGATCTTGGAGTGTCACGAAATGAGCGTTGTAGAAAGAGGGGTGCAGTGGTTATTCAAGCATCTTCTTTTCAGACCACAACTACAGTTTCAGATCAAGTGTCGACTCCATTAAACCCCAAAGTGGACTCACCTAAGAAAACAAGTATGGTATCTCCTTTAGTTAACGAGGCATTCGGCATTTTGATTCTTGGAACTGATTATTACATCAGTAAGACTTGAGGTCGCACTAATCAGTTGCTAATGTTTGTATATACATTCTGCATCTGATTAGCGTTTGAGTTTTAACCTTCTTTGTGAAACTTTTGTAACACGTGTTTTCTTAATAAAAAAAATCAGAGGAAGTTGCGTTGATATTGATTAGGCATGGCGAGTTCACATAAATATCATGCGCTCCGCTGAATAGGCTGCTCGAAAACCGGTGTACATTTTTGGGTCCATGTACGCAATTTGAATTTTTAATCACCAATGCGATTTCTCCCATCATTCTGACACCAACACCATCCTTTTGAGGGGTGTGGGATGTGTAGATAGGTTTTTATTTAGCGAAATGTAAAAACTAAATAGTTGCTGAATTTTTATTTATTTTTTTGTTGCACAGTACAGAAAATTGTGTATAAGAGGTGAGAGGATCTAAACACACACCTTGTGTTAGAGATACTTTGAGTTAATACTAACTAGCACGCGGAATTTACTAGTCAATACTTAGAAGATATTGTATATATGATATATGAATGGAACAGTGATTGAATATGTATGAACAAAAGTGTTTAACCAACCAAATGCTTCAATATTATTGATTATAATACGAGTGATCTTAGACTATCACTAGGGTTTAACAACCTTGAAGCTTTCACAAAGATACGTATGACTTCTATGAACAACTATATTAAAAACCTAACCTAGGACCTCCTTTTATAGCCCAAGGAGTCCTGTACAAGTAAACTAATATTCGTATAATTCTAACTTAATAAGATATACATCAAATCTTTTCTATATATACTTCACGCGTCTTCATTTTTGTCTTCATCTCATAATCAGTACAAACTATCTTGTGCTAACAGTACTAACTAGGTTAGTACTGCTAGTGTTAATCTCCAGCAGTTGTAACTTCATACCTGGCAGTACTAACTGTTGGTTTAATTCCCAACAATCCTCCCCTAAACTTATGATTTCTCTACAAATCACTAAGTTTCTTGAATTAAACTCCAACTTTGTAGATGATGGGGGGAATTCTTGCAAACACTTATCTTTATCAGCATCAATCATTAAGCTTTGAAGAAATCATAACAGCAAGCACTCCAGCACTTAACTTCATCAGTATCAATCATTCTTTGAATCTGCTCTGTATGAATCCTGGCCTTTTCCTCTTCTTCAAACTTACAAGCTAACTGTGAATCTGCTATGTTATCCTCCCCAGAGTCTCATACTTATCTTGAACCAACAGAACATCATCACTTGATTACTGAACATCATCACTTGATCTAAGCAATCTACCTCCCCTGTTTGGAAGATTCCTCACCATCACTTGAATTTGAACCCAGGGATGAACTTGATCCAAGCAATGTAATTACTCTTGCAAACAATTGGGTACAAGTTTCCATCAATTCATTTAGTTTCAAACTGCCCTCATCACTTCCAGGTGTGTTACCTCCTGGGAGAGGTGAATCATTGAGCATAGACTCAGTGTCAAACCAAGTTTGAACTAGCAGTACAAACTGTTTATCAAAAATTTTCAAAGAGCAGTATAAACTCAATTTGGATTTGAAAACATTACTGCCCATTCATAGTTTTTAGCAAACTAACAGCTATCAACGGATTTGATATGTCTTTACCAAGAGCCGTTTGCTTTGGACTAGCCAACTCTTTGCTGTGAAGTATGGTGAGTTGAAAACCATATAGTTTTTGGTAAACTATCAACCATAAACGGATTTGAGAAGTCTTTACCAGAAACCGTTTGCTCTGGACTAGTTGGTTCTTGATGTGGGTTAGACATGGTGAACCAATTACCATTTGTTGTGTGCAAAGATTACACACTTCAAGCACCAAATCACCATAATATCCAAAGCATAACACAGTCAAAACACAATCCACCTCAAAGTGCTTTCTCAACCTGTAAATGTTAGTCCAAAACCAAAGAAAACACAAGACAAAGTATTTTCTATTTGACAGTTATCAAAATTGAGTAACAAGTTTATATAAGTAGTACCAAAATTGTACAAACAGTACAAACTATACATAGCAATTTTATCAAACACAACTAGTAGTACAAAATCCTTGTTATAGCAAAAACACTTAGACATTGAACTTTTAAGGGTTAAGCATTCCAATACCTGTAACCAAGTACTGAAACCTCCCCACATCAAAACCGTTAGTTAATAAGTCAGCAAAGTTGTCATCTGTATGAATTTTGACAACTTGAACTAACTTCTTTTCATTACAGTCTCTTATAAAGTGATGTCTAATATCAATGTGTTTAGTTTTAGAGTGTTGAACTGGATTTTTAATTATACACATTGTACTGCTATTGTCTATAAAAATTATTGTGTTCAAGAAATTATACCCATAATCAAGTAAGTGATTCTGAATCCAAAGAACTTGAGCACAACAACTAGCAATAGCCACATATTCAGCTTCAGTTGTAGAAGTGGCCACCATAGTTTGCTTTTTGCACTGCCATGATATAAGTCTGCATCCTAGGAACTGACATCCACCAGTTGTTGACTTCCTATCCATACTAGCACCAGCATAATCACTGTCTGAATATGCCACCAAATCAAATGGAGAGTCTTTAGGATACCACAGACCTAAGTTTGGTTGACCTTTAAGATACCTAAATATTCTCTTCACTGCTGTCAAATGAGACCCCTTGGGAGTGACTTGAAATCTTGCACAAGCACATACTATAAACATAATATCAGGTCTGGATGATGTGAGATACATCAAAGAACCAATCATAGACCTGTATGTGTGCACATCCATAGCTTCACCACATTGATCTTTCAAAAGCAAATGTGTCTCCTTATCAGCAGGTGTGCTAGCAACTTTAGCATCTGTAAACTGAAACTTCCTCAATATTTCAGCTACATATTTATCTTGGCTGATAAATATGCCTTCAGGTTTCTGTTGTACTTGTAGGCCCAAAAAGAAAGTAAGCTCACCCACAGAGCTCATCTGGAACTGATCCTTCATCAACTTTTCAAACTCTTTGCACATCTCCTTCTTGGTAGAACCAAAGATGATATCATCCACATATACTTGAACCAATAAGATATCACCCTTGTTCTTTTTGATAAAAAAATTCTGATCAATCTTGCCCCTATGGAACCCATTCTTCAATAGATAAGCAGCCAAAGTTCCATACCAAGCTCTTGGAGCTTGATGCAAGCCATAGAGAGCTTTCACCACCTTGTATACTTTGTCAGGATGATCAGGGTCAATGAAACCTAGAGGTTGAGAAACATATACCTCCTCATCAATAGTACCATATAGGAAGGCACTCTTCACATCCATTTGGTAGACCATGAAACCCATGAATGAAGCATAAGCTAGAAAAAGCCTTATTGCCTCAATCCTTGTAACAGGTGCAAAAATCTCTTCATAATCAATTCCCTCTTCCTGAGTATAGCCTTGAGCTACAAGCCTTGCTTTGTTTCTTATTACTATTCCTCTGTCATCTTTCTTGTTTCTGAATACCCACTTGGTACCAATAACCCTCATGCCCCTTGGCAAATCAACTAAAACCCATACCTTCTGAATCTTGAATTGAAGTAGTTCTTCTTGCATTGCTTCAACCCAGCTTGAGTCTTCTAATGCCTTGAGCACATTCTTTGGTTCTATTTGTGATAGTAAACACACAAACAGACATTCATTCTTATCTTCATGATCTTTTTCTTCATATACAACACTGAGAAAACCATGATGATCTGGATCTTGTGTTTGTCTTCTAGTCTTCACACCAGATTGTACATCTCCAATCACATTAGTAAGTGGATGATTCTTGTGAATTGTAGTTTGAGGAGTAGAAGGAACTTCATAGTTGATGGGCATGTTGTGCAAACCAGCTCCAAATATATCAAAAGAATCAATCTGTGGAGCAGAAGTATGACTTGATCCAGCAGTAGGACCATTTGGCCCAGCAGTAGGATCTTTTGGCTCAGCAGTACTAACTCTATTTGTACTGCTTTCGGGAACTTCTGTATCTTTACCATCTTGCCCACTGTTTTCACCAGCATTCTTCTCTCTACCAGCATCACTTGATGATGGAGCATCATCATTCTTTGAAGAAGAAACACACAATGGACTGTCTTCCAAAATTGGCATCAAGATATGATCTTCATCAGAATCTTCTAAACCTGCATTATCATTAGTATTTGTACCTGTAACAGGCACATAATTCATAGATTCTGAAAGCCTATCAATGTCAAAAATCCAATCTGGACCACTAGCTGCAACATTTGGTATATTCTCTTGAAACTCAATGTGCAGATTTTCCTCTACATGTTTGGTGCTCTTATTATACACCCTAAAAGCTTTATTATGCAAAGAATAACCAACAAAGAAACCCTCATCTGATTTCCCATCAAACTTCCCTAATTGGTCTTTGGTATTGAGAATAGTGACATGACAACCAAAAGGTCTCATAAAGCTTAAGGCAGGGGTTCTACCTCTGAAAAGTTCATAAGCAGTCTTATTATGAGGTTGTACCACTAAAACCCTGTTCTGAACATAACAAGCAGTACTAACTGCTTCAGCCCAAAATGAGATAGGTAACTTAGAGTAAGCTAACATAGTTCTAGCAGCCTCTATTAGTGTCTATTCTTTCTTTCAGCTACTCCATTTTGTTGTGGGGTTGTAGCTACACTAAATTCTCTTTTAATACCCTTTTCTTTGCAAAACTCATCCATAACTCTGTTTTTAAATTCTGTCCCATTATCACATCTGATTATCTTTACCCTTTTATCAGCTAGGTTTTCTACCTCAGTTATAAAGGACTTAAGGATCTCACTAGTTTCATCCTTAGTTCTCAAAAGAAAACCCATGTAAACCTGCTATAATCATCAGTAATCACAAGACAGTACCTTTTATGATTCAAGCTATTAACAAAAGTAGGACCAAACAAGTCCATATGAAGCATGTATAAAGCTTGAGAATTAGAGTTATGAACCTTGGGCTTACAAGAAGCTCTGTGTTGTTTACCCTTAAGGCAAGAAACACAGGTTTGATCATTTTGAAAAATCTTATTAGGTAAACCTCTTACCAAACCATACTTAGCAATCTTATTAATGGTTTTAAAATTTACATGACCAAGTCTTCTATGCCACAAAATTGACTCATCCAATGTGGCTTTTGCAACAAGGCAAGTAAGACCCTCTTTAGGAACAAGCTTATTCATCTCAACACTATATGTATTACCCTTTCTGGGGTTCTTAAGCAATACTTGACTTTCATCAGGTAGCTTAAAATCAGGAGAAAGAATAAGACAATCAGTGTCAGTAAAGAGCACCTTGTCTTTTTTGTCACAAATTTGTGACACACTAAAAAGGTTGTACTTAAGCTCTGGTACAAAATACACATTTTCAAAGTCAAGATTACCAGTTTTAATAATACCTTTACCAGTAATCCTACCACCAACACCTCCTCCAAAGATAACAGGTCCTCCATCCAGAGCTGTAAAATCTGAAAGGTATGACATGTTACCAGTCATGTGCCTTTAACATCCACTATCTGAGTACCCTCTATCTTCTCCATCTTTTGTAGGATGTTCCTGTACACAAAATAAAGGAATTAGTTCCTTTTGGGGACCCAAGTCATCACTGACTTGGATCTGCCTCGTGTATTAATATAATTATATTTATTGAATGTCATTGATGCACCATTGGGTTTGGTAGGTTTCCATACCTAAAGTGCTGAGGCCTTCACAGCATTGCCCCATTGACTCTTAACAAGATTTATATGCCTAGCAGTAGAAACTGCTGGCTTAGCAGTAGAAACTGCTGGCTTAGCAGGTTTGACATTAGGCATCCATTTTTGATTATACAAAGCTGTTTTCTTGAAAAAGGGCCTGTTAACTGTTTGTGCATGATTGTAATGATTTGAATATGGTTTTGCACTTGAAACAGTTTGTTTATAATTAAAACACTTGTTTGGTCTAGCAGTAGAAATTGATTTGATGCCAGACTTCAACATGACTGCCCTGGGTGTCATCTTAAGATTTACATTAGGGTAAGTCAATCTAGTAGGACTGTTTTGATTCACCCTAGCATTTGTATTCCCATACACCCTTGAATTCCCAAAAACCCTCTTTTTCCATGGGTTGGAGTCACAGTATGCAGCCAGATGATCAAAATTACCACACACAAAACATACTTTATTCTGCATAACAAACTCATCACCAAGCTGTTGAGATTTTAAATTATTTCAGTTTCTCTGATTGCCCCTAGGAAATGAAGATCTGTTTGTAGACCTATACATCTCAGCATATCTAATAGTATTCCTAACTGGTTTTAGATTTTTATTTTTGACCACTTTAGGAACATTTTTTACTTCTATCATAACCTCACACTTATTCTCAGACACAACTTCATTGGTCTTAACCTCAGACACAACTTCTTCAACTAAAGAGGTATCACTTGCACTTTCAAAAGAATCCTCGGCCTTGACAAATCTAGTAGGACTCTCATTGGTTTTAGGACCATATCAAGGAAATTCAATACCCTTAAACTCTTCTAAGCCTGTATGAGCTAAGTCAATGCCTGGAGGTACAAACATTCCTCTATTGGGAGGTGTAACAGACTTATATCCTAGACCAGATTTAGCTTTATTAACCAGTTGACTCTCTATTAACTTTTGAACTCCTTTTGATGTATATTCAAGAGTGTCAACACTTAACTGTATGTTTTCCTTTTCTTTCTTAAGCTTTTCTAGTTCATACTTAAGCCCACTCATCTTATCATCTCTAAGTTGCAAATCTCTTTTTAAGACAGCTATATCATCTGTAAAATTTGCTTCATTCTGTCTATAAAAGGTAAGTTGCTCTTCTAATACAGCTATTCCTCTTTTATGATTTGAAAGATTAAAGTTCACATCATTAAATTCTATTATGAGATTATCATATTGTTTCTTAAGTGACTCATATTCTTTCAAAGCTGGATAAGAATTAGAACATTTTTTAACATCATGTACCTCTGAGTCAGAGAAGGCCATCAATCTAAAGTTGGTTGGTTCCTCCTCATCTTCCGTGAAGCTCCAGTCAAAGCCAGCTCCATCAACAGCTACCATTGCCTTGGAAGATGTTTCTTCCACATTCACAGTTCTCCTGTTTTCCTGCTTACTTTTGTACCCTTTACCCTTGTTGTCCTGTTGTCTGGGGCTTCTGCATTCTCTGGCAAAATGTCCCATCTTGTGACAGTTGTAACATTCCACCTTGGATTTGTCATAGCCAGCAACATCTCCTCCATTGAAAGTAAGCTTGTTTCCAGTCCTTTGAAAGTACTTCTTTGCCCTAATGCTTATCAAAGCCATTTTCCACTTCAAGTCCATTGCTTCCAAGTCATCTTCATGAATTTGAAAAAGGTCTTCATTGTAGAGTTGAGACCCATTGGATTGACTGGCTACAAAAGCATAGATGGTTTCATCACTCAAGCTAGCAGTGCTAGTTTTTACACTAGCAGTACTAACTTTAGGGTTAGTAGTATAAACATCTTGATCATCCTCAGGACTGCTATTGCTAGGGATGACAAAAATGCCATGTTTCCAGACACAGAACTGGTGCTTCCTGTCTTTTTCACCTTTTGTTCAACAATCTTAAGATTGTTGTACAACTCATTAAGTGTCATCTTCTCCAGTTCAGGCTTGTTGCTCCAAACAACAACATGGGTGTTCTATTCAGCAGGCAAGCTATTGAGAAACTTCATGTTTAGGTCTTCTTGTGGAATCACTATCTTCAAAACAGCAAGTTGACTTACAATCCTCTGTAGCCTGTTAAAGACATGATCAAGAGTTTCAGTGCTTGTGGCACTAAAATTCTCATAGCTTTACTTCAGCAGTGTTCTTTGTGCCTTCTTAGTGGCTTCATTACCACCAAACCTCTCTACAATTGCTGCAAAAAGTGTCTTTGCAGTCTCATAATGACTGAAGTTCAACACTTGATCATTGGGAATTGCCATGAGTAACAAACTCTTGGCTTTGAGATCATTCTTCTTCTTGATCCTTTTATCATTGGTGACTGGTTCAGTGTTGAGTTTAGTAGTTTTGGAACCATCAGCAAGTGTTTCTTCAGAAAGTGTTGGTTTAAAAGAATTACCATTCAGAATGATATCCCATAGTGCATAATCTTGCACCATGAAGTACTGCTCAATTCTGAGACTCCAGAGATTATATTCGTTTTGTTTGAAGTACCACTTGAGAGGATCTAAACACACACCTTGTGTTAGAGATACTTTGAGTTAATATTAACTAGCACGCGGAATTTACTAGTCAATACTTAGAAGATATTGTATATATGATATATGAATGGAACAGTGATTGAATATGTATGAACAAAAGTGTTTAACCAACCAAATAGCTTTAATATTATTGATTATAATACGAGTGATCTTAGACTATCACTAGGGTTTAACAACCTTGAAGCTTTCACAAAGATACGTATGACTTCTATGAACAACTATATTAAAAACCTAACCTAGGACCTCCTTTTATAGCACAAGGAGTCCTGTACAAGTAAACTACAATATTTGTATAATTCTAACTTAATAAGATATACATCAAATCTTTTCTATATATATCTTCACGCGTCTTCATCTCATAATCAGTACAAACTATCTTGTGCTAACAGTACTAACTAGGTTAGTACTGCTAGTGTTAATCTCTAGCAGTTGTAACTTCATACCTGGCAGTACTAGCTGTTGGTTTAATTCCCAACAATCTTCCCCTAAACTTATGACCGACCGCGTGACCAATGTCGCTATGCCTCTCGGTGTGGGGAATTTCATCATCGAGTGAATAGTTGATGGGATTGCTCGTAGCTTCTTTAGTCCGGAGCGCCCTAATATGATATTGTATGGGGAGGGAGATCTTATCACAGCGAATTTCATCATAGTTTTATGGAACAACCCTTGACTTCCGAAACAAACTTCCAGTTCCACCTTCCCCAACGGCTTAATGGATTCCCCTGCGAATCCTATTAAAGGCGTATTGGTTTCTTTCAGTCGGGCCTTGATGGAGGGGCATAAGTGCTCAAAACAGTGTTCACATAGACCCTTCGTATTGTATAGCCCTCCACCTCGGCCTCAACTATTAAAGGCTCATCCGACACATCCCCCGGATAGATGGGTGGGAAGCTGATTGGGGCATTCATCCAATCCTCTTCTATGTCTGCCATTTTCCGTTTTCCTGTGGCCACTGGACTCCGGATCATTTTAATGATCTTTCCTTTATTTGTACGGTTACCTTTTGTTTGTGGTGTAGGACCAGCCATTCTGAACTTCAGGTAGATCGAATAGTAGGTCCCACGGATGGCGCCAATTTGTTGAAGTAATTTCCCGTAAACACTTCAGACAAACAAATGAGGTCTTTCGGACGAACTAGATGAAGGTTCTTCCGGAAGACGGGTGAATCAAGCTCCTCGGCTCCTGAGGGTCCTTCGGATAACTGCACACAGAAACGCACGTGTTAGGCTCGCCCCGGGTGCTATCCCAGGACCAAGCTCCGGCGTGAAAGTAAGTATTGGGTAATCCGAAAGACTTAAACAGTAATTGAGAGTAAATGTGGATGGTAAAAGTTAAGTTGAGAGTAGTAAATGAGCTGGGTATTTATACTACCTGGCTATAGTACCTGAAATGACGTCAGCGGATTTTCCGGAAACATGTCGCAGACATAATCCCGTAAATCCTGGGATGGCGGCGGTTGGTCTGCTACTGCCATCTATCCAAAGGGTAACGCCACCTGTCCTATTACTTACAGTTATATTGGCCGGACGAGTTAGGTGCCTTTCGGTCTTTATCCGGATGACTCCATGTCGTCCGGACGGCCGGATAAGATAGGCCGTTCGGACACATACGCCAACAGATAGATTATATGACGGATTTGGGTCAACACTGTGATTACAATTCACACATGGTATCTTCAACCTGGGGTACCCATCATTACCATTCCAATAAAATGAATTGGGATAGATTATATGACGGAAAGGTGGTTTCACTACCTATTCTAGACAGGTTCTTAGGCTGGCCCCAGTAAGGGATCCCAATCCCTCCCATTTTCTCTGCCACGTCAGCTTTCTCTCTCCAGCGACCTTCAGGCGATTAGGTGCCCCAGTAAGGGCGACCATGATCTTTTTTTTTTTCTTTTTTTAAAAAAAAGCACATTTTTAACACAAACTCAAATTTCATTAATAATTAAAACGTTACATAATAATTCAAATAAAATAAAAACATTGCAATAAAATTCAAATAACATTAAAACATTACGATAATAAAACGACTAAACTAGTTTTGATTATGACGATGCCAAATGTCTTCCACCAAATCGGCTTTGAGGCTAAGATGAGTTGTTTTGTTGCATATCTCCCAGGTAATTTCCAACGATTCCACATGCGTTCATATGGGATCATAAGAACGGTGCTGCTCCGCTGAAAAGAATACGGAAGATATTGCCCGCTCTTCGTCCTGAATTATCATATTATGTAATATGATGCATGTGTACATTATATGTGATAGACGCTCTTTTTCAACCCCTTTAGCCGGATGTTTAATCATTAGCCACTTCCTCTTCAGTACACCAAAAGCACGTTCAACATCTTTTCTTGCTGCTTCGTGCATCATCTTATACAATATTCGTTTGTGATCATTTGTCCTTGGATTTTTAATGGACTTCATAATAACAGAGTATTGCGGATATATCCCATCAGCAAGATAATATCCCTGTTTATAAGGTACACCGTTAGCAACGAATTCCACATCCGGTGCTCTCCCCGTTTTGAGATCATTGAAAATAGGCGATTTACGTAAAACATTTACATCGTTATTCATCCCGGCGACACCAAAGAACGCATGCCAAATCCATAAATCTTGGGAGGCGATCGCTTCCAATCAAATGAAAGGAGATTGCCCTTGATCACCCCTACAAAATTGAGCTTTTAAAGCATGTGGGCAATTCTCCCACGGCCAATCTATACAATCAATGCTTCCTATCATCCCAGGAAACCCATGACTTTCGTAGTGATGAGCATAGAGTTTGTCAATGTCAGTAACCGTCGGCTTTCGCAGATACTCTGCACCATATAACTCCATTATGGCCTCACAAAATTTTTGGAGACACTCACGAATTGTTGACGCACCCATTTGCACATATTCGTCTAGAGCATCCACATTGACTCAGTATGCCAATTGACGAATTGACGAAGTACACTTCATCAATGGAGAAATACCAAGTATGCCTACACAACTAGGAGTTTGGTGGAAATAAGGTAAATGATCGGTTACCTCTTGAACAATTCGTGTGAATAGTTTTCGGCTCATTCGGAAACGATCATGGAATGCTTGATCGCCGTATCTTGGGGTCTCGCAGAAGTAAGCAGCCACTAAATGGTTATGAGCACCCAAACAATCCCTACTAATTTGGTTTTGTGAGACTTTAGTTTGTGACGCTTGAAAAGCCTCCCAACACTCTTCCGCAAACATCATAAACTCGCTACTAACTTCATTTTCATCATCCGAAGACGAATCGGCAATGAATAGCTCGTAAGAATTCATAGTGTGAAAAAATATAGAGAATGTGTGAAATGAGATTTTTGGATTGAATTATGTTTATGTTATGTATTTATAAGTAAGTTTAAAAGAATTTTTTTTTCTTTTTTTTTTTGGTTTCAAATCGTTACCAACGGCTACTTTGATTTTTTTTTTTTTACTTTGCAACGGCTAAGTAAAAGGACAAGGAATTAATGTTTAAATATTAAATGGACACAAGAAACATTCGATCGAGTATGCGACTGATTTGTGTCAATTATAGTCCAAGGAATTGCAAAGGAAATATGCAAAACCCGAGTCGTTTGTCCCGATGAAGATCGAATGGAATTTGTGTTCCCGGGACGTGATTCGTGCAGTGAATGAGAAAAAGAGTGATTGATTTTGGTTTTTATTACACTACTAACAATGAAATTATAAAAGAAAACTACTAATTAAACTAAAGGAACAATTAAACTAAACATTTAATAATAAAAGCGAAAATTGAATTTTAAAAACGTTACGCGACGAAAAATAAAAAGTGACTTTCTAAAATTTAAGCCCTAAAAATGCAAAATAATTTTTCCTATATTAAAAATGATAAAAGAAAATTTTTGGAAAAAGAAAAATATTTTTTTGACTTTTTAATAATTTTTTATGAATTAAAAACTAATTTAAACTAATTAAATGCTTTAAAAATAGTAAAACTAATTGGAAAAATCTGAAAATTTTTGAGTAATTTTAATTTTTAATAAGAAATTTAAGAAAAATTAATTCAGAAACTGATTATGTCTAAATAAGCCAAATGGTGAAATAAGCAAAGAGGAAATAAGCTAAAAATAAGCACAAATAAGCCAAAAATTATAAGAAGCTAAAAACAGATTACTCTAACTACTGGAAGCTAAAAATGACTGTAAATGATAACACAAACATAAGCAATAAGCTGGAATTCAGCTAATCAGTTCAAAGCCAAGTCAGAAACCAAACAGCTTCTATACCTACTTTGCACACCCAAATTAAGCATCCAAATAAGCACTTTTTGCAGATCCCAGATGATAAATTTAATGCTTATATGAAACTCTACCTAAAAACCTAATATGCCTAAAAGTTATAGCCAATTACCAGTTTAATTATGCCCTAAATCAGATGGGGTTAGGCTGTAAAAAGTTTAGTGCAGCAGACAGTAGGGTGAGTAGCCAGATTAGCAGACCAAAATAAGCTTCCTAATAAGCATAATTCCTGAATCCCAGATATTTTCTTTCAAGCTTGTTATAAGAGCTAACTAAAAACCAAAAATCAAATCCTAATACTAACTAATTAAGCCACAATAAGCACTTAGTTCAGCAGCGAAAAGTGGTAAAAAAAATACCCTGTGACAGCAGATTTAAAAAATTGGCGCAAAATGAGTACTAAACTAATCCTAACCTATCCAGCTTTTGTATTCTAACTTTAAAACCTACAAACTACTATGTAAAACCAATAAACACCTTAAACAAGCTCAGCTTATTGCTGAGCTTATTATAGCAGTCTTGGGTCAACAATTCCTCAAAAAGGCCTAGGTGGCTATAGTGAGCTATGAATCCTAACACACCTACTGATTCTAGCCAAATTATCCTTACCAAATTTAAATCAGCTTTATCAGATAAGCAAAAGAACAGTACCAATCCAGAAACTCAATAACCCAAACACATCTATTCAAATCTGATTTTGCAACTTTACGCTATACCTACTGAATTAAACCTAAAATCTATATTACTCTATTAAAATCTAGACTATTTCTAATCTAAAAACAGAAAGTAAAAGCAGATAAGCTAGATCAAATAAGCAAATTCAATAATAAGCTAATAAAGTCTGAAATGAAACTTACAACTTATCCAGCTGAAACAAAATGAATTCAGGATCAACTTATACCCCAGGCTTATATAATAAGCCAAAATTAACACTCCAGAACAGCTTTTTCACCACAGCTTATTACCATAACTTAAGTTGACTTTTTGTTGACTTTAAGCTTATATCAAATAGAAATGAAAAACAGACTGAGATTTTAACTTTGATTAACATCAAACATCATAACACTATTAAAATAAGCAGTAAACTTAAAATAAGCACTTAAATGAAAATAAGCAGATGAACAGTGAAGTTGACCAATGTTTGACTTTGATTAAAATTTAAGAACTGAGTACAACTGAACTGGAATTGTAAATTACAACTTAAATTTAAAAATTACACTACTAAAAACATTAAATGACAGGAAATTAAATTGGTAACAATTTTCTAAATACATGAAAAATTGGACGCTTATACATGAAGAAGGAGGGCTCTATTTATAGGCCTCTTCTGAACCTTCTGGGACTTCCACGCTGGCAATCCTCGTGAATCCTCAGCTTATCTTCACCCTTAGATCACCCTTGCTCCCTACGTTTGATTCTCAGCCCTTGGATTAGATTGTGTGAGGTGGCACCTCCAATCAGCTTCTCCCACGTGTCCCTGGCAGTGTCAGGACCTTCCAGAACTTTTTAATCATGAGGTAATAATGGTAAGAGGTTAATTTGGCGGGCAGTAATTCTAGGGTTCATAGCAGTAGATTTTGGGGG
Organism: Artemisia tridentata subsp. tridentata; assembly: GCA_021014915.2. Classification (NCBI taxonomy): domain Eukaryota; kingdom Viridiplantae; phylum Streptophyta; class Magnoliopsida; order Asterales; family Asteraceae; genus Artemisia; species Artemisia tridentata. Next base: position 114,475,866 of record CP139502.1, on the reverse strand, counting down.
TCTTTTGGGCGCGTACGTGTGTGTGTGTGTTTTTTTTTTTAATATTTTTTTGACTGAATTATATTTTGACCGGGTGTAGAAAAGGTTCGGGTTGTGTAGGTTTGGTTTGTGGGCTCGGGTAGGATTTGGTGGGCTGGGTTTATGTTTGGATTTAATTTAGAATCCGGATATAGGTTAAGGGTTTTAGTGTTTTAAATTTAGGTGATTTCCAAGGACCAAGGGTGTAATTTCTGAATATTTCAAGGACCTTTTCTGCCAAATTTGAATTTGATCCAAGGGTTTGTTTTGACAATTAAGCATAAACTTGGAGGACCACGGTTGACTTTTTGACCATGTTTTCTTTCCCGGTTCTGGTTCTGAGCCGTTTCCGTATCCCGTGCTCATTTTTCCGATTTTCTTGTCTTTTTGTCGTTTTTCCGCGATATCCGTCCCTGCATATACAAAACACAAAAACACTATATCTTTTGGCATTATGGTCGGGTTTTTGGTTATTTTGGTCTTAATATGGTAAATAAAAGGTATGTGAATAAGCACATACCAGCGACCAAGATAAAAAAAATGTGGGCCGATCGAGTATGCACAGAAGGACGATCGATATGTAATCGATCATGTTAGTCGATCGTGAACCATTACTGCGCCTAGCCTTACCTTTACTGCTGAACTATTGCGCTTCTGCCATTTAAAGTGAGATATAATATATCTAACAAATGGAATCAAATGAGGTTCCAGAGCCACTTTTGGAATTTCAAGATCATTAGTCGCTTTTAACCTTAGTATCATAGATGAAAGGATAGTTGATCAATATATACTTGAGGTCAAAAGGCCAATAGATTACTGGACTGCAATGTTCAGTTATCCACATTATGGTTTATCTATATCCATACTATAAATCATACACATCCCCCAACGAAGTCCCAAACTGTTGGGAATGCTCCTAACACGTAAATGGAACGACATTTACGGGATTACATTAGTTATCCTATTAAGCCAAAACACATGGACTAGATATGCAATATTGTAATAGTGTAGCATGTGTGAGGCTATATATATACCCCTCCATACTTCCATGGAGGGGTGAGACTTAGTTTTGTATCTTCACTTTCATTATCAATAATAAAACCAAGTTTTCCTTTCTCTCTCTACTCTCTCTTTCTAACAATGGAAGCTTTAATCTTCCATCATCGCCGACCTCCCGAATCACAATAATCAACCTAAAACACGATCCTACAAGTGGTATCAGATATATGGTATTTATTATTGGTTGATTTGTGATTTTTATCTTGTCAAAATCGTTATATCTTACGAAACTGTTATGCCAAAGGTTTTCTTTATTGTCTCATTTTTCATATTGTTTGGTGTGAACAGTCTTGTAAGGTTGTAAAATCCTAGTACAAAAATAGTTCTTTTGACACGAAACGTTTTCATTATCAGTTTGTGTTACAACATAGAGACAGTTTTACTTCATGATAGTTTGTGGTAAACATATTTGGAGAACAGTTTTGTACCTATCCATGAAAATTGTGGAAAAAACATGGTCGAAAAGAGTGTATAAAAAAGTATTGGTTCGGAAAACTGGACGAAAACCTTCAACATTATCAGTATTCCTTGCTGTAAATTGTGAAATACTTGACCAAGGAGAAACCTCTAACTTGTACAAGTTAAAGATATTATCGTAATACCCAAGGTTTATCGAAATTACCCAAGGGTTTATCCAAATTACCCATGGATTTATCGAAATTAGGACTTGTCGCAATTGGACAAGGTTTGTCGCAATTAGACAAGTCAACCTTGTCGCAATTGGACAAGCAGTCAAACTTATCGCAATTACTATAAACCAGTTATCGAATTTGTTTGATAGTGACCAAGGAAAAAGAAGAAGATGGAGACTCTTTGATCAAGAGACTTTGACCAAGACCATAATACAATTACTCTTAATGTGGACCTCAGATCTGTCGATCTTCATTGGTCTAAACAGTCAACAAAAACAATAAGAAGAAGAGGAAGAATAGATCAAGACACAACAGATCCATACAACATCAACAATACTAATAACAAATCCATATCTACCTAAAGCCCATCACCATTTCATCTCACACCATATTACAACACTACATCAGCCAACATCTATCCTACAAGTCTCGTTCAAGTAATTAAATGAAAGACCTCAGTGTTGTGTGTTATATTTCGTATTTCATATGAGATTACTTGATCGTAAAAGATCTATACCCACAACTCATCATTGATCTTAAAACTCAAACTGAAATTAATAACCAATATTATCTCAGATTATTCTTTTATTGTAAGCACAATAACTTCAGATCATCAAAGATCATAACACGAAATGAATATAACATCATAGATCTACTTTAAGGCATAACCTTCATTATTAATATCCGAAAATCAATAAAAATGAACAAAACCTCAGTTTCATTCATTCTTTCTTTCGGTTTGAACACAAAACGAAAACCACAATACCTACCTTAGACCTCTTTAAAGAGACCTTGAAGTCGTGAGCACTTCAATGTATACAAAAGTAAATACATGAAGGTCTTTGGTCCAGTTCATAGCGGCAAGTAATCAAAAAAGGGTGTGCGTTTAATGTTCGATTTATAGTAGAAAGAAACAAAGGTTGGGTTTGTTACTCGATTTGTGTAAGAAGAGAGTTCAGTTTGGATGTGATTGGGGTGTCGTCATTTAGTTGGTGAGATAAGGATGATGTTGTGTTACTGCAAATGAGATGAAAGGAGATGGGGGCACAGATGCTTATTAGCATGGTAAGGGTTTTCAAATGGGATTAGGGTTCCGTAAGTGTGTGATTTATATCCCACATATTTAGGGTATGAGTTGTTATTGGACCAGGCCTATGAAATTTTTTAAGAGTATTACTAATTTTTGTAATGGGCTCAAAAAAATTTGATAAGGATTTGGGCTAGTACTTTCGTTGAACCATATTTGGGTTGGTTTGTTGGATTTGGATTTGTTGATAGGTGAAATACCAAACTGTTAAATGAAATGCTAATGTTAAAAAAAACCATTTGTTAACATTTGGTATTTTATTGATAACTGGTTATTTTTGAGGTTCGTAATGACAAAATGATTAATTTTCACAGGGATACATTTTTGACAAGATCGGGATTAAACCATTATCAAAGTTCATTTTAACCAAGTAACAAATGCTAGTTTTAGGTATTGAACCGCAAGATGTGACTACGGGGTTAATTCATTATTACTTATTTGAAGTTGAAGTGGAAGTTCACGGGCGCGTTGTACTTAGTATCTGAAGATATCGGGGTTGGTTGGATGCATGATTCTTCGAGATCCTTGTTCGAGCTTTTATCCGTACGAGTGACAGAGACTTGAGTTGTCTAGTTATACCTAATGTAAGGAGTTACGTTGTTGTGCTCACAGTGTATAACTATCACTTTAAAGGAGTTATGTTGTAGTGCTCAAGTGTCACAAAAAGCTGTGGATAATTCAAGAGACGTTCATATACAATTAAGGATGGTTGGATGGGTATATGATTTCCTACCTTTATTGAAATTCTCAGTATTGGTTCTTAGTCAGACAATAGTGCAAATTTAAGTCATAAGTTCGGGTAATTTTACTTCTGTCTCAAGTTCGTCATATTGGGTTTTTCTCCATCAGTTGTCACTACAAAGAGCCGTTAGAATGATAATGGGGTTGGTAAAGAGTTAGCTGAGAGGAGTATCAAAGAGTAGAGATGTTATCAGCAGTTGATTCTCACGGGCTATTTATGGTACTTTACACATATTCGACTAATTGGACATACATGATTACGCTGCCTCCGTTTTCCATCGTAAACATAGTGTGTATGCTTCCGATTCTGCGAAGACATCGTGGGGGAAGAGAGAGTGGATGTTCTTTGACTTTCTTTGACTTCTTTGCGAAAACCCTTTTCCTCCATGAGTTTCTGCAATCAGGGGGAAGAAATGAGACGGCCAGTGGATCGAAAGTCTTACTTTGGTGTTATCGTCTCAACTTTCACGGGTTGTTTTGTGTGAAGTTACCTACTGATGATGTCTTAACTGCATTATGATGCCTCACACACGGTCATATTATCGAGTATTCGTATATACACAGGTGATTATTATTCAGATAGACCGCAACAATTAGGGGGAAGAAGTATTATTTCATCTTTCGTGGTTTGTTTGGTGTGAAGCATCTACATACGTGAGAAGATCTTGTTGATTTCTTGCATGTTACCCCCGAACGGAGTTTCCGCATTGAGCATAATTGTGATTAAGTGACTAGTCAGATTTGCTTGGTGTGGTTTACGGTGTTATCTACAAATTCCGTTGCATACTTAAAACTTCAAAAGTTAGAAGACATGTTAACTACATCAAAGCTTCGAATCTGCTGAAGACGGTTGTCAGTTTGGGGGGAAGCTGATTCAGAAACTTCACCAAAAAGAAGTGTATGGAGAAGCTGCTAAAGACATGCAACATGAATTGGAGGGGAGTTAATCCAGTTCATGCATTTTACATCATTTGCCTACAAGTGAAGAAAAGTTCCTAAGCCGAGGTACAAGATGAAGACAAAGAGTGTAAACTGCAGTCATCCTCAGCATCTGAAGAGCTTATGAAGACTTTATTTTACTTATATTTGTACTTGTAGGAAATGTTGTAAGTAATCCCTTATGTCGTCCCATTGGGGGAAGATTGTTGGGAATGCTCCTAACACGTAAATGGAACGACATTTACGGGATTACATTAGTTATCCTATTAAGCCGAAACACATGGACTAGATATGCAATATTGTAATAGTGTAGCATGTGTGAGGCTATATATATACCCCTCCATACTTCCATGGAGGGGTGAGACTTAGTTTTGTATCTTCACTTTCATTATCAATAATAAAACCAAGTTTTCCTTTCTCTCTCAACTCTCTCTCTCTAACAATGGAAGCTTTAATCTTCCATCATCCCGACATCCCGAATCACAATAATCAACCTAAAACACGATCCTTCACAAACCCTACTCTATGCCTTGTTTTAAATACATGAGATATTAAACAAATGAGTCGAGATGCTATGGATATACATAAGATGTTAATCGGATGAGTCGAGATGCTGTGGATATACATAAGATGTTAATCGGGTGAGTCAAAATGCTATGGTTATACATAACATGTTAAACGAATGAGTCGAGATGATATGGTTATACATGAGATGTTAAACGAATGAGTCGAGGTGATATCGTTATACATAACATGTTATACGAATGGGTTGAGATGATATCGTTATACATAAGATGTTAAACGAATGAGTCGAGATGATATCGTTATACATGAGATATTAAACGAATGAGTCGATATGTTATATCCATAAGATGTTAATCGGATGAGTCGAGATGCTGTGGATATACATAAGATGTTAATCGGGTGAGTCGAGATGCTATGGTTATACATAACATGTTAAACGAATGAGTCGAGATGATATGGTTATACATGAGATGTTAAACGAATTAGTCGAGATGATATCGTTATACATAATATGTTAAACGAATGAGTCGAGATGATATCGTTATACATAAGATGCTAATCGGATGAGTCAAGATGCTATGGATACACATAAGATGTGAATCGGATGAGTCAAGATACTATGGATATACATAAGATGTTAAAAGAATGAGTCGAGATGATATCGTTATACATGAAATATTAAACGAATGAGTCGAGATGCTATGGATATACATATGATGTTAATCGGATTAGTCAAGATGCTGTGAATATACATAAGATGTTAATTGGTGAGTCGAGATGCTATGGTTATACATAACATGTTAAACGAATAAGTCGAGATGATATGGTTATACATAACATGTTAAATGGATGAGTTTATTTGATATGGATGTACATAAGATATTAAACAGATGAGTCGAGATGATATGAATATACATAACATGTTAAACGGATGAGTCTATTTAATTCATCTATCAATAAAATATTTTTTTTTAAATATCGCACTTTCGGCGGGGACATGTCTTCCGTTTCGTCCTCTAATACAAAAAGTAATTTAAATAATTTATTTTTAATTTAAATCATTTTAAAATCATTTATAATCAGTTTAAATAATTTTTAATTAATTTAAATAAATTTTAATAATTTTAAATAATTTTTAACTTGATTAAATCATTTATAAATAAAATAAATTTTTTTAAATATCTCACTTTAGGCGGGGACATGTCCCTGCCAAAGGGTCGAATTCTGTTCAAAAACTTTCGGCGGGATAAAGTAAATGTGAGGAGGGAAAGCTAACAAAATTGGTGAAATCTTTTAGCGGGGACATGTCCTCGCCAAAAGGTCGAAATCTGTTCAAAAACATTCGGCGGGGACATGTCCCCGCCAAAAGTGTTGGAGGGAAACGCAGGAACAATTAATACTCTATAACTTTGGTCAAAATTTTGTGAAAATCAAAACTACTTTTGGTCCCCGCCGAAAGTGTGCGTTGAAAATTTAGTAAATGGTCAGCGAATTTGTGTGCCAGCTCGGCATGGGTTTTTTCGTTTAGCGACTTTTGGCGGGGACAAGGGCGTCCCCGCCAAAAGTGTCCTCGCCCGTCATCCTTATTGTTGTAGTGACATGTATTTCACTAATGAGATATTAACAACCATCTATCTGGCCAACTACGTTCAGTCACCGCCAAAGGTTAGTGACAAATAAAGAAGAGATTGTATTGGTATAAAGAGAAAGTGTAGAAAGAGGATTATATCTATGTGATAGGTGGACGAAAACGATGAGTTAGATCGCGGTTTCGTTGACGGTAGATCGAGGTGGCAGGTGTTTTCATGTTTGGCGTGCGGGAGAGTGGAGGGGCAGTCGGAGATGGGCATGAGGATGAGGATGGTTTCTCGGCCTGGTGATAGGGTTGTGGCAAGACTCAATCTTTAATGATATGTTTATGGCTAGAGAGATAAAACAAAGTATTTATGTAAAAGGGAAGAATTAAGAGAGATAGAAAGTGGGACACATTATATGACGGATGTCGGGGATCCAACCTTTTTTATTAAGTATAAAGTGACCACTTTACCCTCATATGGGAAGGTCAATGAGGGGATTTAACGAGGTAAGTTAACGGCCGCTGATAATAAGGATGAACTTCATTATAAAGATTCACCCTGCGAAGAAAAATTCGAGAGACTGTGGTAGGGATTTCGCACAACCCACACGGACGAACAGTGTAATTTACTCAAGATTTCATATATCATATGAAGACTAGCACATCTGTTACGCTCGTTTAGGGGGCCACCACTTCCTTCTAAATATTCAGGTCAACACTGTGATCACACATGGTATCTTCAAATCTGGGGTACCCATCATTACCATTCCAATAAAATGAAATTCCTCTTAATGCGGTCTATCTCAACTGCCATTGCAGCAGGTAGGAAATGTTGTTTCATTACCTATTCTAGACAGGTTCTCACTTTTACTGCTGAGCTATTGTGCTTTTGCCATTTTAAGTAAGATATAGGGTGAAAGCTGAAAACACGCAATATACTTATTCAAAACACACGATGTACGCAAGGAACTTTCAAAATTGTCATTGTACGCAATTTACTTTCAAATTTGGTGCAATGTACGTAATATGACCTGGAACCAGCAGGTTACTAGGTTTCAAACTTTGAAAATTGACATGAATGGTCCCTGTGGCTTGCGTTTGACTTTCACGTGTCATCCCTTGACTTTTTTATCACTTAGAAAAGTTACAGTATGGTCCTTTTTGGTCCTGTGGCTTCTCGTTTTCGTCCGTTTTTTTACGTTTTCTTCCATTTTTTTTTAATTTTTCGTCCGTTTTTATACGTTTTCGTTCGTTTTTATACATCATCATCCGTTTTTTAACGTTTTCGTCCGTTTTTTTACGTTTTCGTTCGTATTTAAACATTTTCATCAGTTTTTATACGTTTTCGTCGTTTTTATATGTTTTCGTTCGTTTTTATACGTTTTCGTCCGTTTACTTTATCGTTTTCGTCCGTTTTTTTTATGTTTTCGTTCGTTTTTATACGTTTTCGTTCGTTTTTATACATTTTATCCGTTTTCGTCCGTTAATAACACCTTTTCGTCCGTTTTTATCCGTTTTCGTCCGTTTTTATACGTTTTCGTCCATTTTTTTTATGTTTTCGTTCGATTTTATACGTTTTCGTTCGCTTTTATACATTTTTATCCGTTTTTCGTCGTAATTACACCTTTTCTTCCATTTTTGAAAGTTTTCGTCCATTTTTATACGTTTTCGTCCGTTTTTTTAACGTTTTCGTCCATTTTATACGTTTTCGTTCGTTTTTATACTTTCTTATCCGTTTTCGTCCGTAATTACACGTTTTGGACGTTTTCGTCTGTTTTTATACGTTTTCGTCCGTGTTTTTAACGTTTTCGTCATTTTATACGTTTTTGTTCATTTTTATACATTTTATCCGTTTTCGTCGGTAATTACACGTTTTCATCTGTTTTTTAACGTTTTCGTCCGTTTGTAATTAACGGACGGAAAACGGATAAAAATGTATAAAAATGAACGAAAACGTATAAAAAATGGACGAAAAAGATATAAAAATGTATAAAAACGAACGAAAACGTATAAAAATGGACGAAAACGTTAAAAACAACGGACGAAAACGTATAATAATGGACGAAAACGTTCAAAAACAGACGAAAATGTGTAATTACGGACGAAAACGGATAAAAATGTATAAAAACGAACGAAAACGAACGAAAACAAAAAAAATGGACGAAAACGTATAAAAACGGATGAAAACGTGTAAAAACGGATGAAAATATATAAAAATGAACGAAAACATAAAAAAACTGACGAAAACGTTAAAAAATGGATGAAGATGTATAAAAACGAACGAAAACATAAAAAAATGGACGAAAACGTATAAAAATGGACGAAAACATAAAAAAACGGACGAAAAGTATAAAAACGGATGAAAACGGATGAAAATGTATAAAAAATGAACGAAAACGTAAAAAACGGACGAAAACGTTAAAAAACGGATGAAGATGTATAAAAACGAACGAAAACATAAAAAATAGACGAAAACGTATAAAAACGACGAAAACATAAAAAAACAGACGAAAAGGTATAAAAACGGACGAAAACGGATAAAAACGGATGAAAATGTATAAAAAATGAACGAAAACGTAAAAAAACGGATGAAGATGTATAAAAACGAACGAAAACATAAAAAAAACGGACGAAAACGTATAAAAACAGACGAAAATGTATAAAAACGGACGAAAACGGATAAAAACGGATGAAAATGTATAAAAAATGAAAGAAAACGTATAAAAACGGACGAAAACGGATAAAAACGGATGAAGATGTATAAAAACGAACGAAAACTTAAAAAAACGGACGAAAACGTTAAAAAAAGGATGATGATGTATAAAAACGAACGAAAACGTATAAAAACGGACGAAAACGTATAAAAACGGACGAAAACGGATAAAAACGGACGAAAAGGTGTTATTACGGACGAAAACGGATATAAATGTATAAAAACGAACGAAAACGTATAAAAACGAACGAAAACATAAAAAACAGACGAAAACGGATAAAAACGGATGAAAACGTATAAAAACGAACGAAAACGTATAAAAACGGACGAAAACGTATAAAAACGGATGAAAATGTATAAATACGAACGAAAACGTATAAAAACGGACAAAAACGTAAAAAAACAGACGAAAACGTTAAAAAACGGATGATGATGTATAAAAACGAACGAAAACGTATAAAAACGGACGAAAAATTAAAAAAAATGGAAGAAAACGTAAAAAAAACGGACGAAAACGGAAGCCACAGGGACCATAAGGACCATTACTGTAACTTTTCTAAGTGATAAAAAAGTCAAGGGATGACCGGTGAAAGTCAACGCAAGCCACATGGACTATTCCTGTCAATTTTCAAAGTTTGAAACCTGGTAACCTGCTGGTTCCAGGTCATATTACGTACATTGCACCAAATTTGAAAGTAAATTGCGTACAATGACAATTTTGAAAGTTCCTTGCGTACATCGTGTGTTTTGAATAAGTATATTGCGTGTTTTCAGCTTTCACCCTAAGATATAATATATCCAATGAATGGAATCAAATAAGGTTCAGGAGCCACTTTTGGAAGTTCAAGATCATTCGTCGCTTTTAACCTTAGTATCATAGATGAAAGGATAGTTGATTAATATACACTTGAGGTCAAAAGGCCAATAGATTATTGGATACTAATTTATTAATCCATGAAAGTCAAACATGAAAGTCAAACATATGTATATAAGTCAAATGGTAGTTATTTTCGGTTAGGAAAAACAGTTATAGTTAGTTATGCCGATTAATGAATTGGTGTGTTGTATAGTTGTGTCGGTTGGAAAAGTATAAGTACCCATGTAAACCAAGTCTGTAAACCAACGATTGTATATCAATAAAATTAGTGTGATTATTATTCTTATTCAATTGTTCATAGAAAGATAAGTTAACAACAGTGGCATCAGAGCCAAAGGTTCAGGGAACCAGAGACAGAGAAGAAGACTAACGATTCAGGGAATCGTTCCAGAAAAGAGAAAGAGAACAAATTGATTCAGGGAATCAATCAAGAAGAAAACCGATTCAGGGAATCGTTCCAAGATAAGAGAAGAGAGACAAAGAAGAAATTGATTCAGGGAATCAATCAAGGAGAAACCAATTAAGTAAAAATCGAATCAGAGGAAGGGATTGAAAAAATACCGGTTGTGTAAAGGAGAAACCGCCGCCGTGTGTTTGCCCAAAAAAAAAAAAAAAAAAAAAAAAAAAAAAAAAAAAACAGTAACCATCATTACTAGAGAAGAAGAGAAAGCACACTCGCAACAACTGAAATCTGAATTTGAGAGACTCGTGATGAAAGAAGATGAATCAATAGATTCATTTTCAGGGAAGTTGATGAGTATTATTACAAAGGCCGCTACATGTGGATTGATGTTTGATGAACAAACAAAAGTACGGAAATTACTTAATGCAGTGCCAGATAAATTTGTACCAGTAGTAGCAACCATTGAAATGGCTGTTGATTTTAAAACTGTAAAGTTGGAGGAAATTATCGGGAAACTTAAGACTTATGAAGAAAGGCTAAAGTTTAGAAAAGGAAGTGATGAAGATAACAGTGAGAAGTTATTGTTCACACGTCAAGGGAATGACAAAAATTATGAACGCAACTATGGAAGTTATAGAAGAGGAGGTGGTAATCAGACACGAGGAAGAGGCCAAGAAAGATTCGTAAGAGATAACAGGAATGAAGATAGTTATAATAGAGGGTGGAGAAGCCCTAGAGATCAAAACTATCCAAGAAGAGATCTTAGAGAAATACAATGTTATAATTGTCAAGAGTTTGGACACTTTGCTGCAAATTGTCCAAAACCAAACCGTAGAGAAGAAAAAGCAAACCTTGTGGTTGAAGATGACGAACCAACGCTATTGATGGTTACTAGTAAGGATGAAAAAGAGATAACATCCTTATAGGAAGAATCGAGAAAGAAAGGAATTGTCATTGAGAAGGATGAAATTCCAAAAGAAAAGTTAGAAGACATGAGATCAGAGATAGAAACTGACTTAAAGTGTAAATTAGAGTTTTGGAAGTTCGAAATGCTTCAAGAGTTAGAGATGGAGAAACAAGAGTTTGAGAAGAAAATGAGAAATAGAGAAATGGCATTTGAGAAACAAATGCAGAGAGAGTTAGAGAACCTCAAGTAGATGAGAGATTGCACAAGCAAAAAGATGAAAGAGTTAAAGACAAAAAGAGAACAGTTTGAGAAAGAGAACCATGAAGTTGTTTCAGATAAGAAACATCCAGAAGAAGAATCAAGTGTTGACAAGGGCGAATGCAAGAAGCATCGAGAGACGCCATCAAGAATTCTGAAGGAAAGCCAGATTGAGAAAGACATCAAGTCAAGCAACAAGAAATTTGAACCAAAAAATCATGATACAAGAAACAGATTATTGGAGATTCAAGATTATGAAATGATACAAGAGAAGAAAGATGGTGACAAAGGTAATAAAGATGATCGAGATGAGATTGAAGACAAGGAAGAAAGAAGTCAAATCAATGAGAAAGTTCAAGACATAGTTAGTATCGAAGATCAAGACAAAGGAAGTGGAAACAAGCCAAAGTTCAAAGATAAAGATGATGAAGCTTGAAGATATCGAAGACATGGATTAATAAATTAGGAGGGAGTATTGAATACTAATTTATTAATCCATGAAAGTCAAACATATGTATATAAGTCAAATGGTAGTTATTTTCGGTTAGGAAGAACAGTTATAGTTAGTTATGCCGATTAATGAATCGATGTGTTGTATAGTTGTGTCGGTTGGAAAAGTATAAGTACCCATGTAAACCAAGTTTGTAAACCAACGATTGTATATCAATAAAATTAGTGTGATTATTATTCTTATTCAATTGTTCATAGAAAGATAAGTTAACAACATAGATTACTGGGCTGCAATGTTCACATTTCCATATCATGGTTATCTATATCTTCTATGCTATAAAACATACATATCCCAAACGAAATCTCAAACCCCACTACAAGCCTCATTTTAAGATTCAGACACTCCAAACCTAAACCCAACTTCAACTTATTAAATATTTCCCCCTTCCCAAACATTTCAATTTTCAAACTTCAAAAATTAGAAATTTCCCCCTAATACATTTTCCCTTTATTTTTACGCATACTAATCACATACACTATTCTTCTAATATAGCAAATGAATTGTGACCGGCGCTTTGAGCGGGTATGATGCTAGTCACGAATCATACTTACAAAACAAAGTACATAGTACAAGCCATTGCAAAACAAACATTAGTCACTTATAAAAGGAAAGGAAGAAAAAACCCATCGTCTTTTATGACAAAAACTAGCTACTTGCAGACTCAAACGACTTTCCAACAAAATGAATCTCACAATACCTTGAAGCCCTTGGACACTTCAACAGCTTGGCACACAACCTCATCTCTTTCTCCATACGTTTCTCCATACGTTCACTTTTGTACGTAATTGTTAGCGTCTTTAAAACCTCTGCATTCCGCAACATGTATTCTATAAACTTTATATCATCCTTCCTCAACTTGCAATTTTCATATTTCATGGTTCTAAGGGTTTTTAGCATACACGTGGGTACTAAATGCGGCTTAAACCAGCAAGAGTCCAGCTCATTAGTCCAGCAAATTTGTGCAGTCTTTTGTTTGAACACAAACAAGATAAGACAATTCAAATTCATACATAATCAAAAGAAGTTAGAACGCAAGAAAACAAACATGTCAAAGCTTTAGAAACATCCCGTACCTTAATAGATAAATGTTCCAACTCAGAACAGCTTTCAAGAAATTTAAAAATTATTATTTGTTCAAATTTATAACCATCATCCTTCAACTCCAAATGCTTTAAATTTGGCAATTTGATCAAAGGTTCATCAGGTAAGTCCTTCAACCAAATAAAATAATAGTTGAATCCATTAAAAGAAGAATGCATAAAACATTAAAAAATATCAGACATTGATGTACACAAGAAAGGAACTTACAGAATGATGAGGCATACGGAACGAAAGCGATTTAGCTCCAATTATTCCTTTTAGAAGCTCAACCCACAAATGACTTGGTTCTAGAGATAATGAAAATTTTACCGAAACCAAAGATGACAAATCTTCCATCACAAAAGGTGAGCCCCATCGACCACCAATGGTAAGATCTTCAAGATTAGGGACATTTAACACAACCTTTTTAAAATTACCCCATTTCGAAGTTTTTAGTTTTAAGTGCTTTAATGTAGCGATGTCAAACCTGAACTCTTCTTCCTCTGAGCAATATATCATTTGAAGCGAAAAACTTTCAAGTACTGGGCAGCCACGAATGAGTTTTAGTGCATTTCGAGATCCAATGCCAAAAACCGTAATGTCTATGGTTTTCAGACATGGAAGATTGAAAGGAGTCTGCCGGTCCAAACCGTCGCAAGAATAATAACTTTCTATCGTTAATTTTGTTAGTGTCTTGCAATTGAGCAAACTCAAAGGCAACTCGAGCAAGTCAGACTGTATGTCGAGTTCCCTAACGTTTAACCGAACAGCCTCATCTATCCACTTAGTCAATCTTGACTTTTAAACCCATAAATTACTAAGACGTAACCGAAATAGCTTGATTTCAGTTGTTTTGCAAAGATCCAAAACGCGATCCACAAATGCACAACAGTTCAGTAAACCATGGAAGGGGTGAACATTGATGTCAATGTTGGTGACCAACGTCCAATTGTACCTCCATCTTTTAGATAATATGCTAGTTCGCACCGCATATTTTGTAGGCATTAGAGAGAGTATTTCTGAAAGAATTTCTTCAGGCATGTTACTAAGCCTATCGACATTCTTGGAACCCATTAAAATGGACGAGACCTGCTCTTTAAAATTCATGTCAAATTTCAAAATTTTCAAACATACATTTCACAGTAAGTCCAACATACACCATACAAATGAACATTACGGAGCATTAATTTAACAAAGTTATAATAAGCGGTCAACATGTACAAATTTGCTAATAAATAATTAGTCATAAGGTTTTGGGATTTCTTATTCTTATATATAAACATAAGAAAATTTCATAATTCTGCAAGCAAGGACTTCAGGAGTGTTTAGATTTGCTAATTTTGTTTTTTCAAAAACTTATTGCTGTTTGAGAGGAGCACGATAAAGGGCTGCGTATATCTTTGTAACAGTTTCTAGGTTAAATATGCACGTAAGAAGTCACTTTGAACCCAAAATAAGCAAAAGCTCTTTGTACTACAAACACATCACATTCCAAACTGCTTAAATATTCATGAGAAGTTTTATCAAATTTATATTTATATTCAGTAAAAATTGAAAATGTGATACAAAGCGTTTTAATTTTTTATTGACTTGGTAATCCTGCCTTTAACCAAAGCTGGATAAAGCAACAAACAATGAGTATTCCGAAGTTCGAACTCGACTTGAGTTCTTGCTAGAGTAGCTTGAGCTCGACTTCATTTAAGTATTAAAGTCGAATTAATTTTCGAGTATGTAACGCTTGAGAACTTTCATCAAACGTTGGTGGGCATGGTAATTTTACACATAATTAGCTAGTTCGAAGAAGAAAAAAAAGAGAGAGAGAGAGAGAGAGAGAGAGAGAGAGAGAGAGAGAGTAGATTTACCTTGATTATCTTAGATATTGATGCAATTTTTTTTTGAGTAAATTGCAAAAATTGTTCTTGTGGTTTGGTCAAATTGCACGTTTCGTCTTTGTGGTTCAATAAGTGCAAATATCGTCTTTATTTTGCACTGTTACGTGCACTTTTGGTCCTTCAACAGTCAAATTTGGCAAACCATAAGGACGATTTTTGCAATGATGTTGGATCAAAAGTGCACGTAACAGTGTAAAATAAGGACGATCTTTGCACTTAATGAACCACAAGGACGAAACGTGCAATTTGGACAAACCACAAGGACAATTTTTGCAATTTACTCTTTTTTTTTTCTTTCTAAAATGCAGTTTGGTACCCTGAACTTGGGTAAGTGTAATTTTTAGTGCCCTAAACTGTTAAAGATATTTAATGATACATTGAACTTGGCTAAGTGAAATTTTTACCACCTATAGGCTATAAGTCTATAACCACTTAACAATTAAGTCTGTTAGTAATTTAACGGACATTATCCTAAAAATTACAATATTCATTATATAACTACTAAATAAAGACAGAAACAAGTCGAGTAGAGCCCAAGGTTGTCAAGCTCAAGCTTGACACTTGGCAAGCTCGAGCTCGACTCGACTTGTTTTTACATTTCTACCCTTATTTAGTAGTTATACGATGAATATTGTAATTTTGAGGATATCTTTTGTAAATTCTTATCGGGCTTATTAACCATTAAGTGGTGTACGGTAGTAGAAATCCACCTAACCAAATTCAAGGTATCATTCTACACCTTTAAATTTCACAGTACTAAATATTTCACTTGGCCAAGTTTAGGGCACCAAACTATTTTTTTTTCTTCTTTGCAATGATAGGTATTTAAAGTCTTTCCAACCAAAATGTTACCGATCATTTCTTTAGCTATTTTTTAGTTGACATAGTTACGGGTCATAGTGTTCGCCGATAACAAAGACTCAAGAAAATATAATGGAAGTGGTGGAAATGAGGATGTTAGGATTCGATACACTGTTAAGGTGGTTAAACCTTTTGTACTTTGTGTATATGATATATTGAGTGAATATGATTAAGTATGCGGAATCTACTTAATCACACTTAAAAGGTTATTATAGTTATGGAAATGGAACAGTTGTGTTTGTTATATGACAATGAACAATGAAAGCTTATCACCAAACGATTCAATATTATTAAGATAATAATACGAGTGATCTTGAGTTATCACTAGGGTTACAACCTTGAATCTTATGTTTCTATATCTTGTGATATTGTTTTTGTTCTATGTTCTTGAGAGATATATTTTGCACTATATTTTTTAACACACTTATATCTCTAGTCTAAGATCTTTCTTTTATAACATAAGAAAGATCTTTACAATAATGTTAAGTCTTGTCAAACAACTTACTAGCTTATCTTATGTGTGTCAGTAACTAAGATACAACATGTATCTATGTTTACAACTTGTTATGTGAGTATAAGATAAAGACTGAGCACATGGGGTAAGATATTATCTACCGCGTATTATTGACTTTTAGTCAACCAGACTTAATATCTTCATCAAGCAGACTTAACTCTGATAGTCACCAGAATTAACACTTGACTTAACCACCAGACTTAACTTCAACGACCAGACTTAACCAGCAGACTTAACTTTGGAACTCACCAGACTTAACTCTACTGCTACCAGACTTAATCACTTGAGAGATTTTCCCGATACTTAAACTTCAGAATATTTAATTCCCAACAATCCTCCCCTAAACATGTGAATCCATTTCAACATGTTTCTGAATTAAATTATGGATTGTGAAGATCTTTCAAACACTTCATAGTCAGACCCTTGGACTGAACTTTCTTCTATTCTGAAAGATTAATATCTATCTCAGTAACTCATCTGCTTTCTAATCTTTGACTTCAACAATATCAATACACACATCTTTAGGATTTAAACATTGACCTAAAAGATGGTGCAATTTCCTTGGATGGAGGAATTATAAGAGGCAATGGTGCTGTGTATCTTGGATGCTTGTTTCAACATGTGAAATCATCTATCAGCATGCCTTTGCAAGTGATGAACAAACGTAGTGAACTGAAATTGAAACTGAAAGCTTTCTTCGTTTTACCTAGATAGAACTTTCTCCTTTGGAATGCTTCATCCCTTCTGAATATATATAATACTCCAGAATCAGCTCTATTCTTGTCATTTTCAACTTCCTCATCATCTTGTATGCTCTTGTCTTTTCCTCCCTTTCATTGGTTAAACTTCCTTGGGCTTTATTTCCTCCCCTGAGATGCAAATAACATTTCCTCCCCTGTTTGGAAGATCTCTCACAGTGTATCTCTCCCCATCATCTGAGCTATCAATTAGAACTTGTTATCAGACAATGTTGTACATGTAGCCATCAATTCCTTAAGAGTTTAATTTGCTGCCCTCATCACTTCTAGGTGTGTTAACTCCTATGAGAGGTGATTCATGGGGCAATAACTCATAATCCATCAGTTGATGGTTATTTGAGTCATTTTTATTTCAAAAATCCTTTTAAGAAAAATTTTGACTTTTAGCAATATGCATATGATTTTATTATGAAAAATCATACTGCTTTCAACCATTTTGAAGGGATTAAGTGTATAACAGACACTTAATCAAGATTTCGGTTTAAAGCAACCTCTGGTTGTGTGAGAACCAATGTTTTCAGTTATAAATAACTGCCTGTGTAAAGATAAACCTATTCAAAAGGCTTTCTTGACAGGGTTTCCAGCTCATAGCAATTGTTGCCTCTAACACAAGTATTAGATTTACTTTTACTAGCTGTTCTTTCTATCAGATGTCCTTAGACTTGCTCATTATACTTAAAAGTATAAAATGATAGAAAGTGAGTTGAATCAGTTACTGCCTGATCAACTAAGTCATCAATTCAATGTGAAATAAGATAACCAGGTTTCAAGAAAGTACTTTTAAAGAATTAATGAACTTAGGTATAAACCTTTGTTAAGAATTCCCAAACTCAGTCCATCATAAACCTGTTATGTAAGCAACTGATATAACATTCTGCTGCTTCCATTTCACTTGAAAACTTCTTTTGTGCTCAAAAGTTCATACCTGAAATTGTTAGTCTAAAACCAAAAGAACAATGTACAAAGTACTTGTCTTATATTAGAATAAACATATGACTAACTGTATGAAATAACACAATTTTAAAGTAATAGCTAGTACAAATTTACAAAGACAACAGTACAAACAAAAATTGAACTACCAGACTTAATTGAGTAACCACCAGAATTAACTGAGTAATCACCAGAATTAACCATACTGGTATATAAAAACACATAGATTGAAAAATTTAAGAATTAAGCATTCCAATACTTGCTACCAAGTACTGAAACCTTCCAACATCAAAAGCTTTTGTTAGCAGATCTGCAAAATTATGTTCTGAAGCAATTTTCATTACTTGAATTAACTTTTTCTCATTGCAATCTCTAATAAAATGATGTCTAATTTCAATGTGTTTTGTTTTAGAATGTTGTACCGGATTTTTAATAATGCAAATTGTACTACTATTATCAATATGAATAACAGTGTTCATAAAATTGTACACATAGTCAAGAAGTTGGTTTTGAAGCCACAAGACTTGAGCACAGCAACTTGCAGCAGCTACATATTTAGCTTCAGTTGTTGAAGTAGCCACAGTTGTTTGCTTCTTACACTGCCATGTGATAAGTCTACACCCAAGGAATTGACATCCTCCAGTTGTTGACTTTTTGTCCAAGCTAGCACCAGCATAATCACTATCTGAAAATGCTACCAAATCAAAAGGTGATTCCCTTGAATACTATAGACCCAACCTAGGTTGACCCTTGAGATATCTAAAAATCCTCTTGACTGCTGTTAAATGAGAAACCTTTGGAGTTACTTGAAATCTTGCACAAGCACAAACAGAGAACATAATGTCAGGTCTTGATGATGTGAGATACTGTTAGGAATATAAATATTCAGATGAAGGCTCGGTCACCCCGAGTATCTATTTAGCATTTACATAGCTCGTAGGCTTATTTATATTAGCTTAGTATTATTAGTATTAGTATTAATAGTATTAGTCGTATTTATATTTGTGGAGTGGGTCGGGGCTTTCCCCACTGTCAGCTCACTCCACAGCCCACTAGGGGCACCAATATTAGTAACTATATAAAGCCCTTCCCACACTTGGGAAGGGTTGGAACTCTTGTCACAATTTCACCTACAATCTAATATTACACAAGTTTT
Source organism: Artemisia tridentata subsp. tridentata (assembly GCA_021014915.2). NCBI lineage: Eukaryota > Viridiplantae > Streptophyta > Magnoliopsida > Asterales > Asteraceae > Artemisia > Artemisia tridentata. The sequence continues at coordinate 114,456,429 of CP139502.1, read as the reverse complement.
CCCTTCCATCTCTCTACCTTCTCTCTAACATCTCTCTAACTCAAACCATGGATCTAATCTTCCATGAACCAAGACCACCCGAATCATCCACACAATCAAGATGGTTATTTCCTACAATTGGTATCAAGAGCCATGGTTAGGTTCGTTTGATTGTGTGTCGATTTTGTTTTCCTTGATTCGAACAGTTTTTTTGTTTGCTTAAAATGTTTTGCATCTACCTCTTTGTTCGAATCGTGGGTATTATAAGTTTCTTGAACACATGTTTTTTTTCATGTGGGCCTCCAATTTGTGGTATTAGAATCTGCTTGAACATATGGTTTTTTTCATGTGGGCCTCAAATTTGTTTTCTTTGATTCGAACATGTTTTGTTTGCTTAAAATGTTTTGAATCAATTTTTGTTCGAATCTTTGGTACTACAATCGGCTCGAATACATGTCTTGAGACACAGATTTGTCTTAATCTTCACATGGGCCTCCAATGGGTTTGTAATCAAATGAGTTTTATACCGTGTAATACAGATTGGTTCTCTTTTGTGTTTCGTGAGCTCATGTCTTGGTTTGTTTAAATCTTCAAGGTTAACTGGTCATATTAGACTTGGTCTATATTCACACTTGTTTGGCCGCTTATGTTTATCTTGGGCTTCAATAGTTTAATGTCTTTCTGGTCGGCTTGTTTAATAGATTGAATTTTTGTGGTCTTGTTTTTGGCTCCTATTAGTTTGTGGCTGATCCAAGCCGGATACACTTATAAATAAATGCAAACAGCGGATACGCGTGAATAATTACAAATTACCCCTTTGTGAAAAAGGATACTTGCAAAAACTCACGTTCGTGTGTAGTGTGAAGACAGGTAAGTAATTACCCGAATCGTTTCCCAACGAGGTGTGAATGGGCAAACTGTGGAAAGCTAGGATTAGAGTGACTGATGTGATTTAGATATTTTAGATTTTGCTTTTTTAATAATTCTAAATAACAAATGAGAAACAAATATACACAAGAAAATTAAACGCGAATTAAACTAAACTGAAAACGCGTAACGGGGAATCTAAAACGGGACTAAAAAGTGAAATAATATAAAATTAAAACCTAAAAATGTAAAATTACTTAAAACTTATTTTAAAACTTAAATTATATTTTTTATACTTTTTATTTAATTATTATTAATTATTTATTATTTAATAATTATTTAAAACTAATTTAAATTATAATAAATACTAAATAAACAAAGAAAATTCTAAAACTTTTTCTAAAAATATTATAAAGTAAAAAGAAGTTAAGAAAATTATAAAAATGAAAATTACTTAATTAAAAATTTAAAAAGATAAAATCTATTAAATAGAAGCTATCACTTATTTTCTATTTTGGTTTTCTTAAGGTCTAAAAATATTATTATATTTTTCCTAGATTATAAATGACAAAAGAAAATTATGAAAATTAGAATTATATTTTTCTGATTATTTTTCTATTTATTATGATTTAATTACTATTAGAAACTAATTAAAAAGATAAAAAATATTAAATGACTTTAGAAAAATCTGAAAAATTCAGGATAAGTCTAAAATATTATTCTTAATGTAAGAAAATTAAAACCAAAAGTCTAATAAGCCCAGATAAGCAGATGGGCAGATAAGCAGTTGAGCTAATAAGCTAAAAATAAGCTAATAAGCTCAAAACTCAACCAAATGATCAGGACAAGTTTAATATACTATAAGAAGCACAAAACAACTGAAAAATGCAAATAAGCACAAGAAATTAAGCTGATAAGCAGTAGCAAAGCTTCAGTAGAAACTCAGGAAATTAGCCAAATTACAAGGCAATTTAAGCAGTTCAAATAAGCTCTAAAGTTGTATAATATGGGGGCAAAAGTGAGATAGTACTATGAGCTATTCAAAATTGCAAAAATCAAGGCCTTAGCTTATCTATATAAGCCATAAATCAGTGAAGATCAGCAGCAACAGCAACTCAGTGTATACTGAGTATGTTGTGCACAGAGTTGTGCAGAGTAGCACAAGCCAAAGGCACCTAATCCAACTCTTGTCTCTACTCTAAATGGACTCAAATTGACTCAGAGAAGCAAAGAAAAAGGACCAAAAGAGCTTATGGCTGCTTATGGCTTATTTGAGCTTTTTGAAGGCTAAAAAGTGCACAGGGCACTCAAATATGGTTTTTCTACTTATGTTGCTAATCAAAACTTGAAAACAGCTTATAAGGATCAAAATAAGCTTGAACAAAGTTGGGCTAATGGCAAAGTAACAGTAACAAGCTTGTTTGACTGGTTTGACTACTCAAACCAAACACTCCTTTAAAAGTGTCTGTTTTGGGTTTTCAAAGGAAATAGATAATTTAACTATTGATTGCTAATTTTTATTGATTAAATAACTTATATAAACTATAATAAGAAACTTTTAGAACAGAATTAAGTAATAAGTTAAGCTATACTATATTTTGCTATTTTTGGACTTTTATAGTGTTTTTAAGTAAAATGAGATAAAGCTAATAAATACTGATTCTACTGATAGAATATGATTAAAAACTAATGATAAGCATTAAATAACAATAATAAGCTAATAATAAGCACTTACACAGTAGACTTAGAAATTTAAGAAAATGCTTAAAAATGGCTTACAACTGAAAATGGATTATTGAAAGATGAACAAGGACCAGAAACCACTTCTAGCTTGTTGTCAACAAGCTAGAAACCAGAAAAACCATCCAGATTAGCTTCTATCCCCATATAGCTTATTTTAACCTCTTCAGTTGACTTTCTTTGACTTTTTCTTCTTTCTTGAATTAGAGCAGGATTAAACTAACATAAGCTCACAGTAAGCTATAATTAGCTTATATAAGCTTATGTAAACAAATAATAAACTTTTCCAATTAACATTTAACTTAATACGAATTACAGTAGAACTTGAAATTGTAAAGTAACTGAAAATTAATGCAAGATGTATTAAAATGAGATCAAAATGACTGTAAATTGCTTATATTGATTACTGGAAATGAAAATTACAATAAAGAAATGACTGGTAATTATAGACGATTAAATAAAAATTAACTACTACTTATTTCCTATTACATTGTTCTATATATACAAAGATAAAGTGGGATAGCCTTAGCCGACATCCTTGATCACATCTGCACCCTTGGATTGCTTCCAATTAATCCCAATCGTTCAAACAGATTTTGGCGCCAAAAGTACTAGTAGTGGATTCGAGCAGGTTTTTAGCAATTAATGCATTTTGGGTGATTGTGGAGGTGGAGGAGAAGCATTTAATGCATTTGGCATGTTAGGTAAGGTGGTGGGTTGTCAGAGAGGCGGTGGAGGTGGTGGTATCTGGTTTTGGCGGGCGGTATTGGGGAAGAAGACGGGTCAAACTTTAGTTTGACCCTGGGTTTAAATAAAGGGTTGGGTTGGATCGAGTTATTTGGTTTATGATTGGGCTTGGGCTTTGGGTATATAATAACTGGGTTGGGTTGGGGTAAAAGGGTAGTGGGTTAGGTTTAGTTTTAATAAGTGGGTTTTATTTTTAGTTTAGGGTCCGGTTGGTTAGTTTTAGCACAAGGACCATTTTGTAATTTTATGAAAGATGAAGGGTTGAAACTGTAATATCCCAAAAGTTATCAAAAGAGTTTATTTTGCCAATTATAAATAGCACAAGGGTAATATTTGATAAATTCCAATTTTTAAATACCCGAGGACTAGTTTTGCCAATTTTGAAACTTGAGGGGTAAAAGTTGCCATTTTTAGAAAACTTTATCCAGGGATTAAAAGTGACATGTTTGATATCCCAAGGACTAAAGTTGACTTTTCTTTCATTTTAAACCTTCAGGGACTAATTCTGCCAATTTATGAAACTTCAGGGACTGAAAGTGACAATTATGCAAACTTTGTTCGTTTTTCACTTGTTTTCAATCTTTTTGTTCCTGAGTCATATAAAAACACATTTTATGATATTTTCAGTATTTTGAAGCATATCTGCATGTTTTTAAATGTTTTTGCAGATAAAATGTGACAGAAATGATGAGTATTTAGACACTCATCAATCCCCCACACTAAACTATTGCTAGTCCCTAGCAATCATTTATGAAGATTTAATGGATTTCTCTCTTTACCAAAAGCCATTACTTCTGGAGTAGCCAATGTTTTAGTATGTGATACTTTGGTACAATGATAACCAAATGATTTTGAGCAAACCATCAGCTGTCAACGGTTTTGATTTGTCTTTACCAGAAGCCGTTTGCTTCTGGACTAGCCAACTCTTAGATAAATTACAACTATTATCTTTGGTGAGCTGATTACCAATCATGGTTTTTCACTGCCTTTACCACAAGCCATAACCTTGCGGGCTAGCCAACTCTTCACTTAAAAAGATATGGTGAGTCGAATACCATACAATTTTCGGCAAATTGTAAGCCATAAACGGATTTGATATATCTTTACCAAGAGCCGTTTGCTCCTGGATTAGCCAATCCTTATGTGGGTTAGACATGGCGGACTGATAACCATTTATTGCGTTCTAAGTGAGAAAAAATTTTAAAATTTTGGATAAAATGGGGGTACTAGATGGTACATTTGATCAAATTCGCTAGAATTCTCCCCACACTTAGAACTGAATATTGCCCTCAATATTCAAAGTACCGGCTATTATGCCGACACTTAGAACTTAAAAAGGAAATACTAATAGCCATTATTTTTATACACACACTTTTTTTTTTTTTTTGACTGTACATATTTACAACATGTGGGGCATCCCCCCCACACTTAGGTGAGACATGGGTAAAAACCCATATTATGCTACTGTTTTTATTAACCGAGTCGCTAGCTTGACTCGACCTCGAATTCATTGGTTCATGGGGAAGTAAGTGGAAGAAACCATCTCCATCGGACTTTCATTCAAGATGCTTGGATAACCAATTGAGCATAAGAAAGTTCCACACCGATGAGATAAATCCGGCATTTAAACCAATATTAGATGGAAAATGCCGGGGTCAAAGGTAATATCCTCACTCCCGAATGAGTGAAAGATAGGGGAAATCACCGGGTAGGTGAAGGAAAGAAGAGAGATCTGAATAGCAATTAAGACAAGAACTTCCTCCTCAAGAATTGCATATTCAAGTGGAGGAGGCAAGTCCTTAAACTTGATCTCCGGAAATTTATCAGTTTTCTCAACTGACTTGATTTCCTTTTTATGAAGTTCAACGGGAGGGAGAGGAGGAGAATTGTCCTGATTCAACAATTTCTCAAGAAGAAGAATATCTCCCTCCAGATCAATCTCAGCGTTATCAATTCCTTCTAGAAATGAATCACACTTGAGAAAAGCCTCGATCTCTTCCAAATTGGAATCACTTCCCTCAAACGGAGTGAGAGAAGGGGAAGAGTCGGAAATGACAGGTAGAGAAGATGTGGTGGGAACCCCACTCATAGAATTATGAAAATAACCAAGACTTTCATGAGAGTACTCCTCTGAAGCAATATCAATGACATCGATTCGGTTAACCAATGCAGAATCATAATTTGAGGAGTACCTCGAAGTTTGATCATGGTTAAAGGTAACAGCTTCCTTATCCACACGCAAGGTGATCTCATGCTTAAATACATCAATAAGAGCATGGCCCGTTTTTAGGAATCCTCTTCCAAGAATGAGGGGAACCTTTTGATCTGCGTCGAATTCAACAACCACAAAGTCAGCTGGAAAATGGAACTTACCTACTTTCACAAACACATCTTCGGCAATGCCGCATGGATGAGATATGGTTCGATCTGCAAGCTCAAGAGTCATGCATGTAGGAGTAAGAGCCGGAAGAGAAAGTTTCTTCCATACTGAATGAGGCATCAGGTTGATGCTTGCACCAAGATCGGCCAAGGCATATCATTCAACCATTCCCGGAAATACACAAGGTAATTGAAACTTTCCAGGATCTCCAAGCTTCTCGGGAAGCTTTTTCAAGATAACTGCTGAGCAGTTCTCATTTAATGGAGATTTAGCCATTTCAATCAGTTTTTCCTTGTTGCTTAACAAGTGTTTGATTGTTGATGCAAACTTGGGCATCAGAATGATAGCATCCGCAAAACTTATGTCAAAATGTAATTCTTTAAAGATTTGAAAGAATTTGTCCATTTGTTGACTAGCCTTCTCACGGAGCTTTTGCTCATTTAAGCGCGATGGGTAAGGAATGTAAGGTTTGGATTTAGGGGCAATGACTTCAGGAGTCTCAACAGATTCAAAGACAACTCCTGGTTTGGATTTCTTTTTCGGGACAACCGGAGGATAGACATGTGCTGTACTTTGTGGGCTTGGAATTTGCACTTTGTCCGTTGTATCCTCCGTCTCTTTTTCCATTTCAAACAACGGAGGAGGAATAGGACCAGAGGGTCCCTCATAAGCAGCACCACTCCGAGTGGTGATAGCTTTGACGAAAGTGGTATCTTCATCATCATCATCGTCGTCATCAAGCACACTGACAGGAACAGCATTGAGCATCTCGGAATAATATCTGGCTGTTCTTTGCTCACTAAGTTTGGTTGACAAACTTTTAACCGTAAATCGTGATAGAGTTGGATCTATTCTTGACGGTTGAGGAGCAATGGTGGGTGTAGAATTTTGGATGACCGAAGGTTGGACGTATTTAGCACTTCCATTGTTAGAGGGGAGTACCGGGTCCTTTATCACCTTGAGTCCATCATGAGCTTTACCACTATGTGTAGTAACAGCTTTGAGTTCACCCCTTGGGTTGACAACAGTGTTACTTGGGAGACCTCCCGAGGTAGAAGGTGGATTGAGATGGTCCATGAGACTGGCAAACATATTCTTAACTTCGCTTTGAGAATGATCGATTTTGTTTGAAAGCTCAGTTCCTTGCTTGTGTATTGAGGACTGAAATTCATTCTTCAAATTAGAGATTTGATTTTGCATTGCCTTCATATTTGTTGACATAAATAAATGCCTAAAAACATTATCAATATTTATTCATATCTCTATGTTTTGATGATCACAAAATGTAACCTCATTAAAACATAAACTTATCAAATAAACAAGTATTTAGTTGTAAATATTCATTTCTACAACTTAATCACTTAAGGTATGAATAAACAAGTGCTTAATGCATTATATGATCAAAGGAACATTTTCTTAATAACTAGATTTTTTATAAAACATCAAAAGCATTTTATATATTTTTGAAAAACATTTTTGGTATTAAATAAAAATGTTTAATCTTTTATAAAAATATGAATTCAAATTTTTAACCAAAATCAGTTAAAATGTTCCAGAAAAACCTTCCCCACAAAAGGACAAAATTGGCCAACGTTCAGTAGGGGCGGCCCCCTTAATTTTACTAGGCGGCCCCCTTAATAATTAAAGGGACCGCCCCCGCTCCAGTAGGCTCCAGCTGTCCAGATTTTTCCCTATAAATACAAGCCTTCTCCTGGATTTTTTCTCAACTCTTTTGCACTCAAACTTTCTGTTGTAGATCTCATTTCATATCTAACAAAAACCTTTGATCATGTAATCTTAAGCATTGGTTTCCAAGTGATCCAAGCTTCCACCATCCAAGTGCAAAAGAAGAATACTTCTATCAATCAAGACTAGAAGTATTACAACTTAGTATCATTTTGTTACTTAAGTTGTGTGTTTAACAAAGTTTGTAAATCATTCATTCATTTGTATGTAAGGTGTGTGTTGTAGATTAGTGTTGTGTGTAAGTTGTGAAAATGTTGTATAAGTAGTAGTGGTATAGAAGTTGTGAGGTCAAAATGTAGAAGTCGTGAAGCCGTGGTGTAGAAGTTGTGAAGCCGTAGCTTAGAAGACATGAAGTCCTTGTGTTGAAGTCATGAAGCCGTAGCATAGAAGCTGTGAAGCGGTCGTGTTAAAGTTGTGATGTCCTAGTCGTGAAGTCCTAGTGTTGAAGTCGTGAAGCCGTAGCATAGAAGTTGTGTAGCGGTCGTGTTGAAGCCGTGAAGTCCTAGTCGTGAAGTCCTAGTGTTGAAGTCGTGAAGCCGTAGCATAGAGGTTGTGTAGCGGTTATGTTGAAGTCGTGAAGTCCTAAGTCATGAAGACATAGTGTTGAAGTCGTGAAGCCGCATCATAGAGGTTGTGTAGCGGTCGTGTTGAAGTCGTGAAGAAGTCGTGAAGCCGTTGTGAAGAAGTCGTGAAGAAGTCGTGATTAAGTCGTGTAGAAGTTGTGTTGTGAAGTTGTGAGATTGGTTCTAGCTACGATTAGAACTCGACATTTAGCTTTGTGTCGTTAAACCTGTGTAAGCCAAAGTTGTGTACGGTTTTCTCCGCCATAAGGGAGCTTGTTGAAGTTGTGAAGAAAACTCTCGAGCAAGGTGTGCTCGGGGAGTGGAGTAGGGCAAGGAAGGTGTCCTTGTAGCCGAACCACTATAAATCTCTCGTGTCTCGGTTAGATCTTTCCATACCTTATTTATTTCTTTACTTGCATCGTCATTACTTTCATACACATAGGCTTATATAATTGCTAGTATTAATTAGAGGTCGACTTCACATAAAGATCAAATTGAAAATCCATTCAAGAAACCAAAACTTTTACAATCAATTTAAAAGAATACATATATAACTAATACTAAGATTTATGTTTTATTTTTCATAACAAACTAGAATCTAAAGTTTTTAAAAGTATAAAACAAAGGTTTCATAATAAAATTAAAAAGACGTAAAACTATTCAACCCCCCCTTCTAGTTTTCCACAATTGGTATCAGAGCCAGGTTAATCAAGATTTTTAAAATATACTGTATTTTAAAACTTGAATCGATCTATGGAATTCGAAAAATATCTAGAAGGGGAATCTTTGCTAAAACCACCACTATTTGAAAACTATACTTTTCTTGAATGGAAAAATAAATTTGAAACTTATGTGAAATCAATTGATCTAGATCTTTGGCATGTCATTTCGATTGGTGATTGTGAAAGTCAAACAAAAACTGATTTTGAAAATTAAACAAAAACGGATTTTGAAAGTCAAATTGATTATTTGAAAACAAAGAATGAAATAAATAATAATGCTAAAATAATTATTTATAAAACCTTGCCGAAAGTTGAATATGAAAGAATATTCTTCTGTAAAACGGCAAATGATATTTGGAAAAATTTCTAAAACTTTCATCAAAAAAAAAATGTCAAGCCAAAGATGAGGATTTTAATCTTGTACATGAATTAGTTATCTTAGAAATTTAATAGATAAACTTTTAGATAAAATAGATACATGTGTTACTAGTTCAAATGTTGTTAATGTAGGTGTTAGCGACGAAGACTACATGAATCAACTCCAAAGTGAACTCAATCCAAAATCATGAAGTGACACAGACGAAGGAGAAGATCATGATCCGTACAAGACATGTTCGGGTCAAGCCACTTCGGTTTAAATAAGATCATCATCTGAGATATTACGAAGAAAAGCTAGGACGTGAGGTAAGTTCTCTATTTAAAATTTCATAAGTAATTACTTCATGCATATAATCTTATTAATGTCTTAGGATATGCTTAGTCTGATAGGTTGCTTTCCCTTTACACTTTAGTTATATTCGTTCAGTGGCTTAATAAACTAGAAACCCTTTAGTTAGCCCCCCTAAGTGTTAGTGAACCAAGCAATCTTCATATTTGGTACTCTTCGATAAGTAAATTTAGGAACTTAATTTCTTCTAAAAAGAGAATGACTACTGGAGAATCTATTGACTAGAAACTCAATTTGACCTAACGGTTGAATTGCTTCTATGTGAGAAGTTGGGTGTGTGTAACCCGTAAAAACGGTCGTGTTTAGCCTGAATTGAGCACCACTAGTAATAGTCTCATACTCATTCTCCAACTTGAATACATTATTCTTCCTAAATATACCTAACGATAGTTTACTGTTATGAACTTTGCTTTTCACTAAAGATTTTCATTCCTAGATGTATGTCATCCTGCATATATAAAATTTCTAGATGTTTACTTGCTCCTATGTGATTTGACTGCATGCCTTCGTAATTATTTGTTTAGTTGAATGCATTGTCATTATAATAGCTTTTGTTTTTCTCTAACTACTCTGACATGATGTATCTTTGTATTTAGTCATAATACATGTGTAAACGTCATAGGATATGTAGAAAGATGTAGCATGTGACAATAGACTTGAGCATGAGATCTTTTATAAACCATTATTTTTTAAACCTATAATTAATGGGACTTATTTTTAAATTTGCAAAAACTTCACATTTTGGAAAAAATGATTTTTCAAAAGATTATGACACATTTCTATTAAACATGTTTCACCACCCTACATTTCTTCCAAACTTGTGTCTATAATTGCGTGTTTATCAAAAACCAAAGATTGGAAAAATATGTTTTCTTTCCTCATAAAAATATTTTGGAATAAAGCCAAAACTATTTCATTAATATATTTTTCACATCCACATAAAACCTACTTTCAAGCATTGTTGAATAATGCCAAAAACATTTCTTTAAATCATGCTTGGTGATCTCATATATGTCATATATACTTGTGTATATGACACTTATAAGTGAACTAAATCAAAAATGAAAAATCATGGTTTACTTATTAAAGATCTCACTTGGTACAAGTCTAGAAGTCCATGCTATCACAACTCCACATTCCCTTGTACATAGATAATCAATAGGATTAATTAACTAGCCTTTTAATCTTCCTAAGTATGATACTATGAATTACTTGGTGCTATGTATTATCTTCTTGTCTAATATATGTATATACATGTTATATGCTTAATGAGTAGTTTGCATGTTAGATAAAGTTGCTTAAATAAATATGCTTAGCATATATGAGTTATTAAATCCTAAATTGCCTTGAAAGAAGTTGGACTTGCTTGAAACTAAACCCAAAAACACAACCCTTTCAAAATTTTCTGCCAAAAACCCATTTCCAGTAACCTGGAAATCAGCAGATGGGCGGCCCCCTTAATATTTAAGGGGACCGGCCCCTTAATTAAGGGGACCGGCCATCTGATGGTCGAAGGTGCTGCTCCCCTTTTCTATTTTTTAGCCCATTTTATCCTATACTTCCCAAAATTCACAAACACATTTTGTCACAAACCACTCACCAAAATTTACCTTCCACAATCACATCATCACTTCACCATAAATACCCATTTGGAGGAGGAAGCTTGACATTTGCCATAACCCAACAAATGATGTTGTTCAAACTCAACCAACACCTAAACCTCATCCTAATGAACCCTTTCACACACATAACCAATCATCCATATGTCCACCTTCATTCACTCATAATTACCCAAGTTCACAAGTGTCTCCACCACCAAAAGTGTCACCACCACTTCCACCAAATAACAACCACTCTCCATCATCATCACCTTCCACTCAACACTTGAAGTTCATTGAAGAACTCAAGGAAGCCCATGAGCTTACTGCTCTCCTTTCTTTGCACCTTGCTCAAAGCAACTTAAACCCATCACCATCCATATCACCATCATCACCACATCACTTGAGTCAAATTGAGAAACATGTCAACAATTGTCCTTGTTGCATCTTTCTCCAAAGTCAAACCATCATTACCATCATCACCATCCATCTCACCATCATTACCATCATCACCACATCACTTGAGTCAAATTGAGAAACATGTCAACAATTGTCCTTGTTGCATCTTTCTCCAAAGTCAAACCATCATTACCATCATCACCATCCATCTCACCATCATTACCATCATCACTACATCACTTGAGTCAAATTGAGAAACATGTCAACAATAGTCCTTGTTGCATCTTTCTCCAAAGTCAAACCATCACCTTAAATGAGCGTCTCACTTGGATTGAGTATCTTCTCACTAGATCTAATCCAACACCACCACTTGAACAACATCAAAACCCTCATTCAACATGGTCAAGTCCAAGCTCTCCATCTCCAATTCCTCCATCAACACTCTCTCCAACATCCATACACCCAAACTTACAACCCCATTAATCCAACATTTTTTACCCCCTCTTTACCATCATCCATCCAAAATAATCCAAATTTTCATGTCTCAAGCAAGTCCAATGGATCTCTTAGGCAATTTAAAATTTTCTGCTTATTGTATGCTATAAGCAAAATATGTGTTGTATCAATAATTATGTTTTTAACATAATTATTTTCAACTAATGAATGCTTTATTTCTTGTCTTTAATATATGATTGTTATGCTTATTGCTTGTATATTTGATATCATGATATATATATACATGCTAGATGATTAATAACATGCTTATTCCATAATATGTTTTAAATGTATGCATGCGTATTTAACATGTTTATGCCACTATTTAATCATTCTTGATGTACATGATTCAAATGGAGCTTGCTGCAAAAACACCCTAAAAATGACCCTTTTCTGGAAATTTTTCAAATTTGGTCGCCTGGGAAAACACCAGATGGGCGGCCCCCTTAATTCCCTAGGCGGTCCCCTTAATTTTAAGGGGGCCGGCCTACAATTAAGGGGACCGGCCATCTGGGCAGTAAAATTTACTGTTTTCTTTTGCATCTTGCGACCCCTTTTATCTAGCCCAAACCTTACCTAAATCAACCATCACCTCCATCAAACACCCATTTTCATTCACCATGCTATCACCAAAATCATCTCTAAGACACCAAAACTCCATCACCACCACCTCAATGTTAATCCCCAAGTGCACCAAATGCACCATCAAGAGCATCAACTCCACCTCCTACTCAAGAACCTCCATTCACCCAACTTGTCATTTCCATATCACCAATAACACCTCTTGATGCTCATTTCTCATCATCACCAATACCACCACACCCACAACCAAACCATCATCTTTGGTCTTAGAGATGAGATACACTACATGTTTTCATCCCTTGAACACATGCTTAACAACCAACCTCCACCACAACCTCCATCATTTTCACCCACTACACTACCACCACCTTCATTCTCACCAAATTAAGCATATGCAATGCTTAATCAAAAATAATTTTTCAAACCATTTTGTGTGCAAGCCCCATGGAAGATCATGTACTCCTAGAATGATTATGTAGATTGCATTACTTACTTGCTAATGTAGGATTGAATATAATCTTGGATGGTTGTGTATTGATACACAACATTTTTAATAAATGTCTTTATATGCATGCTTATTTTTGCTATATATATGCTTGTGCTTCTAATATTTTTCTTGCAAGTATTCCATATATCGATTCCTTGGTGCCCTCAAACGAGGGGGAGCACACATCAAGGGGGAGTTCTCGTCCCGACAAATTTTGTCTCAAAAACTTGTCGGCATAACCTTTTTGATTCTACAAAAAGGGGGAGAAGTGAATGTAAACTCACTAAATACTTGTCCAAAAATAAACTTTTTGGTTTAATGAGTTTAGGTTTTGTAATCATCAAAAAGGGGGAGATTGTTGACATAAATAAATGCCTAAAAACATTATCAATATTTATTCATATCTCTATGTTTTCATGATCACAAAATGTAACCTCATTAAAACATAAACTTATCAAATAAACAAGTATTTAGTTGTAAATATTCATTTCTACAACTTAATCACTTAAGGTATGAATAAACAAGTGCTTAATGCATTATATGATCAAAGGAACATTTTCTTAATAACTAGATTTTTTATAAAACATCAAAAACATTTTATATATTTTTGAAAAACATTTTTGGTATTAAATAAAAATGTTTAATCTTTTATAAAAATATGAATTCAAATTTTTAACCAAAATCAGTTAAAATGTTCCAGAAAAACCTTCCCCACAAAAGGACAAAATTGGCCAACGTTCAGTAGGGGCGGCCCCCTTAATTTTACTAGGCGGCCCCCTTAATAATTAAGGGGACCGCCCCTATTTAAGGGAACCGCCCCCGCTCCAGTAGGCTCCAGCTGTCCAGATTTTTCCCTATAAATACAAGCCTTCTCCTGGATTTTTTCTCAACTCTTTTGCACTCAAACTTTCTGTTGTAGATCTCATTTCATATCTAACAAAAACCTTTGATCATGTAATCTTAAGCATTGGTTTCCAAGTGATCCAAGCTTCCACCATCCAAGTGCAAAAGAAGAATACTTCTATCAATCAAGACTAGAAGTATTACAACTTAGTATCATTTTGTTACTTAAGTTGTGTGTTTAACAAAGTTTGTAAATCATTCATTCATTTGTATGTAAGGTGTGTGTTGTAGATTAGTGTTGTGTGTAAGTTGTGAAGATGTTGTATAAGTAGTAGTGGTATAGAAGTTGTGAGGTCAAAATGTAGAAGTCGTGAAGCCGTGGTGTAGAAGTTGTGAAGCCGTAGCTTAAAAGACATGAAGTCCTTGTGTTGAAGTCATGAAGCCGTAGCATAGAAGCTGTGAAGCGGTCGTGTTAAAGTTGTGATGTCCTAGTCGTGAAGTCCTAGTGTTGAAGTCGTGAAGCCGTAGCATAGAAGTTGTGTAGCGGTCGTGTTGAAGCCGTGAAGTCCTAGTCGTGAAGTCCTAGTGTTGAAGTCGTGAAGCCGTAGCATAGAGGTTGTGTAGCGGTTATGTTGAAGTCGTGAAGTCCTAAGTCATGAAGACATAGTGTTGAAGTCGTGAAGCCGCATCATAGAGGTTGTGTAGCGGTCGTGTTGAAGTCGTGAAGAAGTCGTGAAGCCGTTGTGAAGAAGTCGTGAAGAAGTCGTGATTAAGTCGTGTAGAAGTTGTGTTGTGAAGTTGTGAGATTGGTTCTAGCTACGATTAGAACTCGACATTTAGCTTTGTGTCGTTAAACCTGTGTAAGCCAAAGTTGTGTACGGTTTTCTCCGCCATAAGGGAGCTTGTTGAAGTTGTGAAGAAAACTCTCGAGCAAGGTGTGCTCGGGGAGTGGAGTAGGGCAAGGAAGGTGTCCTTGTAGCCGAACCACTATAAATCTCTCGTGTCTCGGTTAGATCTTTCCATACCTTATTTATTTCTTTACTTGCATCGTCATTACTTTCATACACATAGGCTTATATAATTGCTAGTATTAATTAGAGGTCGACTTCACATAAAGATCAAATTGAAAATCCATTCAAGAAACCAAAACTTTTACAATCAATTTAAAAGAATACATATATAACTAATAATAAGATTTATGTTTTATTTTTCATAACAAATTAGAATCTAAAGTTTTTAAAAGTATAAAACAAAGGTTTCATAATAAAATTAAAAAGACGTAAAACTATTCAACCCCCCCTTCTAGTTTTCCACAATATTGGTCTCATTAACCTTGATGTAGCTATCAAGCTCATTCGAGAGAGGTCTTTGGGAATTATTAGCTGAATACCCTTGATTACCCCTTTGGGGTGGGTATTGATTGTTCGGGGCATGATATTGATTCTGCGTGTTTTGCCCTCTTTGCTGATTAGGATTAATCCTATTTGGATTGTTAGGAGGAGGAAATCCGGGTGGTCCATGTTGATTGCTAGCACGGTAGTTTGTTTCCACTTGAGGATGGTATTGGCCACCTCCTTGATTGGAAGATCCGGCTAAAGCTTTGACTTCAAATGCATTGCCATCGGTGGCAGTACAATTATAATAAGCGTGAGGACCACCACAAGTAACACAAACTTCTACCTTTTTGATTTCAGCAGTGTGAGAAGTTTGCGGAGCGGACTCTTTCTTTTGTGTGGAGAAAACCAAAGCTTGAATAACCTTCGTGAGTTCAGCAAGTTGAGTATCATTACTAGACTGACTCACGAGAGATGAAGTAGAAGGACCAACACTAGCCTGAGAATTATATGGTCTGGCTCGTGCAGTGCGGACCTTTGACTTATTTTCAATGAGTGCAATGGCTTCCTTAGTGGATTTGCTCAGAAAATTACCTCCAGCTGAGGCATTAAGAGAATCTTGGTCAGATGGGTTTAACCCATTGTAGAAAGTGTCCATTTGCATCAAATCGGTGAAACCGTGATGAGGACATTTGCGGAGCAATTCTTTGAAACGATCCCATGCCTCTCCAAATGGTTCATCAAACCTTTGAGAGAATTTCATGATTTCATTTTTGAGATACGTGGTTTTAGAAGGAGGAAAGAATTCATTCACGAATTTCTGAACCAAATCTTCCCATGTTGTTATCGATCGAGGGGGTTGTTTGTCAAGCCAAATTCGGGCTGCCCCATCGATGGAAAACGGGAAAAGAAGAAGTTTTATTGATTCCTCAGGGACACTTTTGCATTTGATGGTAGATGTGATTTTATTGAACCATCTAATGTGATCTTGAGGATCGTCCCTGTCAAAACCATAGAATTGCCGCTGGGTTACCAGGTTTATCAACCCAGTTTTAAGCTCAAAATTCTCAGCCACGATGGCTGGAACAACAATGGCATCTCCGTACCCATTGATGGGAGCTTGGAGAAGCTCATTCATAGGACGGTCTTCTGCCATGATGACAGTGGTTATGGGATCAGTACGTATCTCGAGTACGACTGATGGAGCAGAACGTCTACGACGTCTTCGAGGTATGTTTCCAAGCTCACGGAAAGGGCTTGATGACCTAGAAGAACGAGTGCGCATGCACTTTTAGCAAAAATTTTCAATTAAAATCAAGATCGAGAAAAAACACAAGTGAACTTAAACCAATAATCAACAAGCGTACGGTAGCTCTCTAAAAGATAAACGCACAGAGTGGCGGAGAAGCAAAGGTGGGCAATAATGCTCCTTAAAAACCCGCTTCTTTCAGTCCGACAATTTAATGTCAAACTATCCTTAAACCTCCGTTATAGTTTGTTTATCAATCAAAGGTGAGCCGATATTCGCAAGTGATACAAAGGCAAGTTTTAAATCTGATGTTTGGGAACTTATTATGGCCGTACCACCAGTTAGGTAGTACTCTGTCTTGGTTCTCGATGGTAATTTTTATTGTTGTTATTATTAAACAAAAGAAAACGGAAAATGTTTTTGGTGTTTTTATTTTTTATATGATATTTATATATATAAAAGAAAAGAAAAATATTTTTGTATTTTTATATTTTTTTATGGGAAATAGGAACTTCTTGGAAGAAGGATCTCGAATCACTAATCGCTAAAACTCTACACAATTGTCGCACACACCTCCCCGGCAGCGGCGCCAAAATTTGATCCAAGCCGGATACACTTATAAATAAATGCAAACAGCGGATACGCGTGAATAATTACAAATTACCCCTTTGTGAAAAAGGATACTTGCAAAAACTCACGTTCGTGTGTAGTGTGAAGACAGGTAAGTAATTACCCGAATCGTTTCCCAACGAGGTGTGAATGGGCAAACTGTGGAAAGCTAGGATTAGAGTGACTGATGTGATTTAGATATTTTAGATTTTGCTTTTTTAATAATTCTAAATAACAAATGAGAAACAAATATACACAGGAAAATTAAACGCGAATTAAACTAAACTGAAAACGCGTAACGGGGAATCTAAAACGGGACTAAAAAGTGAAATAATATAAAATTAAAACCTAAAAATGTAAAATTACTTAAAACTTATTTTAAAACTTAAATTATATTTTTTATACTTTTTATTTAATTATTATTAATTATTTATTATTTAATAATTATTTAAAACTAATTTAAATTATAATAAATACTAAATAAACAAAGAAAATTCTAAAACTTTTTCTAAAAATATTATAAAGTAAAAAGAAGTTAAGAAAATTATAAAAATGAAAATTACTTAATTAAAAATTTAAAAAGATAAAATCTATTAAATAGAAGCTATCACTTATTTTCTATTTTGGTTTTCTTAAGGTCTAAAAATATTATTATATTTTTCCTAGATTATAAATGACAAAAGAAAATTATGAAAATTAGAATTATATTTTTCTGATTATTTTTCTATTTATTATGATTTAATTACTATTAGAAACTAATTAAAAAGATAAAAAATATTAAATGACTTTAGAAAAATCTGAAAAATTCAGGATAAGTCTAAAATATTATTCTTAATGTAATAAAATTAAAACCAAAAGTCTAATAAGCCCAGATAAGCAGATGGGCAGATAAGCAGTTGAGCTAATAAGCTAAAAATAAGCTAATAAGCTCAAAACTCAACCAAATGATCAGGACAAGTTTAATATACTATAAGAAGCACAAAACAACTGAAAAATGCAAATAAGCACAAGAAATTAAGCTGATAAGCAGTAGCAAAGCTTCAGCAGAAACTCAGGAAATTAGCCAAATTACAAGGCAATTTAAGCAGTTCAAATAAGCTCTAAAGTTGTATAATATGGGGGCAAAAGTGAGCTAGTACTATGAGCTATTCAAAATTGCAAAAATCAAGGCCTTAGCTTATCTATATAAGCCATAAATCAGTGAAGATCAGCAGCAACAGCAACTCAGTGTATACTGAGTATGCTGTGCACAGAGTTGTGCAGAGTAGCACAAGCCAAAGGCACCTAATCCAACTCTTGTCTCTACTCTAAATGGACTCAAATTGATTCAGAGAAGCAAAGAAAAAGGACCAAAAGAGCTTATGGCTGCTTATGGCTTATTTGAGCTTTTTGAAGGCTAAAAAGTGCACAGGGCACTCAAATATGGTTTTTCTACTTATGTTGCTAATCAAAACTTGAAAACAGCTTATAAGGATCAAAATAAGCTTGAACAAAGTTGGGCTAATGGCAAAGTAACAGTAACAAGCTTGTTTGACTGGTTTGACTACTCAAACCAAACACTCCTTTAAAAGTGTCTGTTTTGGGTTTTCAAAGGAAATAGATAATTTAACTATTGATTGCTAATTTTTATTGATTAAATAACTTATATAAACTATAATAAGCAACTTTTAGAACAGAATTAAGTAATAAGTTAAGCTATACTATATTTTGCTATTTTTGGACTTTTATAGTGTTTTTAAGTAAAATGAGATAAAGCTAATAAATACTGATTCTACTGATAGAATATGATTAAAAACTAATGATAAGCATTAAATAACAATAATAAGCTAATAATAAGCACTTACACAGTAAACTTAGAAATTTAAGAAAATGCTTAAAAATGGCTTACAACTGAAAATGGATTATTAAAAGATGAACAAGGACCAGAAACCACTCCTAGCTTGTTGTCAACAAGCTAGAAACCAGAAAAACCATCCAGATTAGCTTCTATCCCCATATAGCTTATTTTAACCTCTTCAGTTGACTTTCTTTGACTTTTTCTTCTTTCTTGAATTAGAGCAGGATTAAACTAACATAAGCTCACAGTAAGCTATAATTAGCTTATATAAGCTTATGTAAACAGATAATAAACTTTTCCAATTAACATTTAACTTAATACGAATTACAGTAGAACTTGAAATTGTAAAGTAACTGAAAATTAATGCAAGATGTATTAAAATGAGATCAAAATGACTGTAAATTGCTTATATTGATTACTGGAAATGAAAATTACAATAAAGAAATGACTGGTAATTAAAGACGATTAAATAAAAATTAACTACTATTTATTTCCTATTACATTGTTCTATATATACAAAGATAAAGTGGGATAGCCTTAGCCGACATCCTTGATCACATCTGCACCCTTGGATTGCTTCCAATTAATCCCAATCGTTCAAACAGATTTTGGCGCCAAAAGTACTAGTAGTGGATTCGAGCAGGTTTTTAGCAATTAATGCATTTTGGGTGATTGTGGAGGTGGAGGAGAAGCATTTAATGCATTTGGCATGTTAGGTAAGGTGGTGGGTTGTCTGAGAGGCGGTGGAGGTGGTGGTATCTGGTTTTGGCGGGCGGTATTGGGGAAGAAGACGGGTCAAACTTTAGTTTGACCCTAGGTTTAAATAAAGGGTTGGGTTGGATCGGGTTATTTGGTTTATGATTGGGCTTGGGCTTTGGGTATATAATAACTGGGTTGGGTTGGGGTAAAAGGGTAGTGGGTTAGGTTTAGTTTTAATAAGTGGGTTTTATTTTTAGTTTAGGGTCCGGTTGGTTAGTTTTAGCACAAGGACCATTTTGTAATTTTATGAAAGATGAAGGGTTGAAACTGTAATATCCCAAAAGTTATCAAAAGAGTTTATTTTTCCAATTATAAATAGCACAAGGGTAATATTTGATAAATTCCAATTTTTAAATACCTGAGGACTAGTTTTGCCAATTTTGAAACTTGAGGGGTAAAAGTTGCCATTTTTAGAAAAATTTCATCCAGGGATTAAAAGTGACATGTTTGATATCCCAAAGACTAAAGTTGACTTTTCTTTCATTTTAAACCTTCAGGGACTAATTCTGCTAATTTATGAAACTTCAGGGACTGAAAGTGACAATTATGCAAACTTTGTTCGTTTTTCACTTGTTTTCAATCTTTTTGTTCCTGAGTCATATAAAAACACATTTTATGATATTTTCAGTATTTTGAAGCATATCTGCATGTTTTTAAATGTTTTTGCAGATAAAATGTGACAGAAATGATGAGTATTTAGACACTCATCAGTGGCTTATTTGATGGTTAAAGTGCGGTTTTTCTTGTGGATGTTCTTGGTTGCTGTTTGTGTCTAATGAGTGTTCATTGCTGCGGTTTGTGTGACATTGGGGCTGATGTTTGGACTGTAACTAAAAAGGGGTATAAGACAAAACCGGGTGAAAGTGACAGCTTTGACTGGTCAAAGTTGCGGTTTGTCAAAGATGCGGTTTGTCTATATGTTCATGAATGCGGTTTGTCTATATGTTCATGGTTGCTATTTGTGTATAAAAGGTGTATGCGGTTTGTCTGTCACTCGGTCAAACGGTCAAATTTGGTCAACGAGCTATCAAATATCAGAATGGAAGATGAAGAAGAATAAGACCACACCATTAAGACCATAACACAACACCAAACTGTTTTTGAACCTCAGTCTACAACATCATCAGTTATGTCCAAGTCAAAACTAGACTCAAAACTTGACTCGAAATAGACATTACCAAACTGTTTCGTGATGAACACAGCCTCAGCCACAACCAATCCAACACAAAACCAACTCTAAACTAACCTCACGACAGCAACATCACTATCCTATATCAAACTGACTCGTACTAAACAAAAACATTTAAAGAATCTCAGATTTCTTTTCGTGCCTATTCAGAGATACATCCAAACCATTGAAGGTTTACACGAACTACTCTCCCATCTCCACTTCATCTAAACAAGACTCGTACGAATAAAATAAAAAGATCTCAGTTTGATTTTCGTGTGGCACTATAAGCACATATACCTTAAAAATAACATCAGAAAAGAACAATATTCATCATCGATCTATTCTTTGAAGCAAAGCTTCAATTAAATATCCGAATCGATCTATGAAAGAACCAAAAAACAAGTGTGTTTTACTTCTTTCATTTTGTTCGGGTATAACGAATCACAACAAACTAAAAACAAAAACAAAACTATTCGAAACTGCTTCAAGAAGAGAACAAGAACAATAGTGTCCATACTCTTTCTTAGTTTCGACTTTCAATCAAGATAACATATTCACCTACCCGAGACCCACGAAGTGATCTTGAAGCCTCTCAATTTATTTCTTGATTCGGATTAAGCTGCAAGTGAATAACAAGGTAAAGGTAGGGTAGATATTGTATTTGTGAGAATCGATATGAAGGATTTGTTGTTTGATTGTTGTGATGAGATGGTCATTCGGATTAATTTTGTGATGATGAAGGAGATGAGATGATGAGTTAGGTGAGAGGGGACTGTGATGGTAGGCGATGTAATGAAGAATGTGTTTTAGGTTATGACAAATTGAAATGAAGATTAGGGTTGGATTAAGTTAAGTGGCTTATAAATACTCGGATTATTAGGGTAAATATGGATTTGATTGGGCTTTCTAACGAAATGGGTCGGGTTTGTCTAATGGATTTACTAGGCCTACACGATTTGTTGGGCTGCATTATCGAAACCGTATAATAATACGTGAGCTGAATATCAAATTATATCAAGATTGTGGCTTGGAATGTTTTATTGCATCCTTAAATTATATCAAATTTTGAGTTGAATATTTTGGAGGTACAAACTTCACGAGGGTACACACATCATGGCTAGTCTTTGGGTATGTGAATGTCTACGTGATTACAGAGTTGCGGATTTGCCAGCGTAGTCCAATTAGAGCCTACCTCTTGAGCAAGCCTTCAATTTGATCTTTGTGATTTAAGTTATAATTGACAAAGTGCGATTTGATTAATTGCAAATTGACAAGCTACTATTTGATTTATTGCGATTTGACTGACTGCAATTTGACCAGTTGGAATTTGTCGTTGCGAGTTGACACTTGCGATTTGACTTATTGCGACTTGGTTAATTGCGACTAGACTTGTTGTAATTTAACAAACTGTGGCCTGACTTGCTGCGTTTTGATCAAGTTGAGATTTGACTTCTTTGACTTGAATTTCGAAGATCAGTATTGCACTTCACTCTCGGTTGTTCTTGTTGATTTCACGGTTTCTCTTGTAGATTTTAGAAAATCCCGCGAAAGATTCGATTTCTCGGTTTGAATCTCAAGAGCTGTAAAATCCCGTGAAATTAATTTTGGACAAGTAGGCGGGACTTGGATTTAGACAAAATAAAACTTACGGGGTTTGACTATTTTTTTTGGGATAAGTTTGTGCTTCAAGATCGGCAGGAATTGGGAAATTACAGTGACTTGGTTGGTTTGTTAATTCACGGGTTGGTGTACTTAGTGTCACAAACATCTCGGGGAGGATGGATGCACGATGTTTGATGACCCTTGCTAGAGCATATTTATGGTGATTAGACTTGGAAGTTCAAGAAGTGGATATATACAATAAAGGATGGAAGGCTGGGTATATATCACTACCTATATTTAAAGGAGTTACGTTGTTGTGCTCAATATAGGTTCTAAATCACGAATTTAGTGCAAGTATAAGTCGCGAACTTGTCCTTTATCAGGCTTCATCAAGAGATTGTTGTTTCTCAAGCTTCTAATGGGATTGTAGTACAAGATCTTCTCAAGAAGTGTTCAGACTTAAAGACAGGAGGTGGCTTGTTCAGAGACGTGTTTTAACCTGTTACACATTCTATAGTTAAACATATGTCATCAAGCGGTTTTGGCATTTTATGAGCTTCAAGGAATTTTTAATCTGCTAAACCCTTGATGAGGAGACAAACGAGGGGTTACTACAAGAGAGTCTTAATCACCATCTTTGTTGCAGTAGTTTTATTTGTCTCTTTCCATGTATTGTGCCTGACAAATTCACAACCATCACGGACTCTCAACTTTGGCAAAAAGGTCATTTCATGTCCTTTTTGAGGGGGAGAATTAGCGCGAGTCTCCTAGCGGTTCCGTTTCCAGCGGTGTGAATCTTAGCGGTTCCGGTCACAGCGGGTCAGATCGTAGTGGTTCAGTCTCCAGCGGTTTGAATCTTAGCAGTTCCGGGTACAGCAAGTCAGATCGTAGCGATTCAGGATTCAGTGGTTCAGTCTCCAGCAATTTGAAGCTTAGCGGTTCCAGTTTAAGTGGTTTAGCTTTCAGTGGTTTGGGTCTTAGCAAATTGCCTAAGATTTCAGCAATTTGATACTTACTGTTGTGCAGTTTGTTCTTGAATTTAGTTCTCGGATAAATCTCAAGAACTGTAAAATCCTGTACACAGTATGACAACTATTCCATGCACTGCACCTAATAACATCCAAGTAGCTGGGTCAGACAGCTTTGTTTGATAGGACTGACTATGAGTCATGGGCACTGCTAAGAATTAGCGCATGTTTCTTCTCCCTTTGACTAGTCAACAACACAAGATGATCACGAAGTTAATTTGGTATTTTTTTTGAGATTGAAGTCGAATTTCTCGAAGGCGTCTACTTATTTTATCTTGAAGTCGGGGATGGTTGGATGCATAATTTCAATGATAACTTGCTCGTGCTTAAGATGTAAGTTGAAGACTTGGGTTATCTAGTTACCAGCAGTCGGGGTAACTATCACTTAAGAGTTATTGGAGTACTCAGTGTCACACGTCATTGACAATGTCGATAATCACAAGAGGTGTTAATGTCTCATACTTTGGTTGAGTATTGAGTACTTAGAGGTTTGCTTGGAGCATCAATTCTCTACACCGTTCTTCCAACATTAGTGCAAGCTTAAGTAACAAATTTGGGGACTACTACTTCAGTTTTCAACATTGGTATATCGGGTTTCCTTCATCAAGTGGTCACAAATTGTTGTTTGTGTACGAGGTTGGTTAGTTGGACAAAGGTTTTAAAAGTTGTGATGTGATCTGTAATTCTCACGGAATATTCTTAACCCAAACTGATGTTCACCAAATCAAATCATTCATGCCACATTCAATCTATTACTGTCTCACGGTTTCTTCTTGGTTTTGTAAAATCCCGCGAAAGAACTTATTTCTCGGTTTAAATCATAGATTTGTAAAATCCCGTGATGATGGGTTATGCGCTCTTGAACATGATCGGGTTAAAACCATTATCAAAGTTCAGTTAAAACATCATGAAGGGCTAGATCGGGGCATTTAAAAGACGAGATGTGACTACGGCGTTAATTCAGTATTATTTATTTGAGGCTGAAGTGAAATTTCATGGGTGCGTGTACTTAGTATCTGAATATATCGGGGTGGTTGGATGAAGATTCTTCGAGATCCTTGTTCGAGCATTTAAACTTTACAATGACGAAGACTTGGATATCTAGTTATTTTTTCTTCCTCTCTACTGCAAAATAACTATCACTTTAAGGAGTTACGTTGTAGTGCTCAGTGTCACACGAAGTTGTGGATATCCAAGAGGTGATGTACGTCTTATACTTGATGGTTGGTTGGTTGAAGAGTATAGAGTACTTAGGGATTCGATGTTGCACGAAGTCTCTACACCGCTCTTTGTCACGCATTAGTACAAGTTTAAGTCACAAGTTCGGGTTATATTACTTCAGTCTCAAGTTCATCATATTGGGTTTTTCTCCATCAGTGGTCACGACATCAAGCCGACAGAATGATAATGGGGTTGGTAACGAGTTAGATGAGAGAAGAAGTAAAGAGAGAGTAATGACGTCTGTACAAATCAGTGCAGGCCTCGTTCTTCAAAGAAAAGAAAAGTGTACGCTTGAGTGCACTTTATCTTCAAAAGAAGAGGAATCTTCTTATTTATGGCCATTCTCATCAACAAGTTTTATGCTCTTTCCGTGCTTATTCAGTCTTCAAGTGGATCGGCGCATATTGGAGTATATTTTTATTCACGTATTCAACCAAAAATTGCAGTTGACAGGCATATGCAATTTTTGAGGGGGGGAAAGAGTGAATAAACAACATGTCAGTCTTCAAGAACCGTCAAGTGGAGCTACTTACCGTTGATGGTATTCATATTCACTAGTTCAGTCATCAAAAATTGCAGTTGGCAGGCATATGCAATTTTTGAGGGGGGGAAAGGGTGAATATTAATCTACATGTTAGTTGATGATTGAGAAATGGTCATACGACTCCTGAATACGTCAGTTCAGGAGTCGTGCAAACCATGTTTCTCCAACACTACTTCTTCCGTCTATCAAGGTGTTGAAGAACATGGTCATGGAATGCTAATCTACATATTCTCACGGGCTGGTTCAATCAGCATCAAAGGGTTTCTAGTCAATGCTTCATGTATACGTCATTAGACTACATGTAAACATCATGATGATGATTCCGATTAATCGTAACCATCATGGGGGAGAGAAATGTGTACACCAAGGACGCACAACAGGTTCACGTGATCGGGCTTTATACTGCTTCCGAGTTGAAGTTATTCCTGTGTTGATAACCGCAGAGATGATCAGTGGTTCAACTTGTTACCTTGGTATTATCGTTTCGCTTTTACGTCATGGGATGATTAATCGTAACCATCAGGGGAGAGAGAATGTGTACATCAAGGACGCACAACAGGTTCACGTGATCAGGGCTTAATATCCAAGAGGATACATACTATAGATGATCAGTGGTTTAACTTGTTACTTTGGTGTTATACTAAAGACTGAAGAAGGTCGAGTCGTCAGTCTATTCTTCATTCTCTGCTATTTGTTATCGTCTCATGTGTACGCTGCGGGTTGATGGGTTACATGTAAGATTACTGGAAGGCATTTGGTGAGATGAAGATGATTGGTATTCTGTTCCTCCACATTGGGCAATCTTGAAGAAGGTCGAGTCTTCAGTCTTCTCTACATTCAAAAATGTTGAGCTCTTTTCTTACAACTTGATATTTAACTTAATCCCATGACAGTTCTTGTTTGATGAGTTGTGGAGTTAAGTTAGGTTCAAGTTGTTCTGTAGTTTAAGGTTAGGTCCAACTTGATTTTAACCTAATCTCATGACAGTTCTTGTTTGATGAGTTATGAGGTTAAGCTGAAATCAAGTTGTTACTGGGCTTAAATTTGTGGTTTAGCTTAACCTCATGACAGTTCTTGTTTGATGAGTTATGGGGTTAAGCTAGATTTCAGTTGAGGCTCAACTTAAACTAACGAAAAGATGCCTAAGGTTTTTGACGACGTTACTCAAGGACGGGAGTGTTAGAAGACTAAAGACGGCATGCATTTGGTTATCAAAAGACTTCTTCATATTATGGGCGTTCATCCAAAGTCTTCTTCCTATTATGGGTGTTCATCTGAAAGGTTGTCAGATTGGGGGAGAGCACTAATTAGGGGAGAGTGATAAGCCAGAATCAATCCCTGTTTAAAAGTGCTCACATTGCTCTTCAGCAAGTCAAGTGATGAATGCGGAGAAGATTCAGAATGCTGAGGAGTAATGGTTTCTGGTTCGTATCCTTGTACATATATACTTGTTCATATCGTATACCATTTTGTAAATAGATATATAGAAATCCTGCTAATTGTAAATAGAGAAACGTAAAACCAGAAAAACCATAAAAATTAAAAAATAGAAAATACCAAAAATAGTTTCACCTAGGCATGTCTTCTGTTTATCGATAACATTTACGGACTTAGAAATGTCATTCAATAATGGCACGGGTCTTTAAATGAAGCTCGAGCAGAAGTTAAAATGGATGGTTAAAACATGTCTAAATGGCTTGCTATTACTTTAGATAGCAACCCGCGCTTCAAACTGGGGAAAGCACGTCGCCAAAAGGACGGCTGTTCCTCTAACTGGGTGATGTTCACCTGGGCATGGATTACTTTATATCCATGTTTCTTCGATCTGATGTACGTTTCAGTGCATCATTTCTTGAAAAAGAAGAGAAATCTTCTGTGTATGCAAATAGTTTTCATTCTGTGATTCTTCTGAAAATTATTTGTGAGACACTTGGTGGATATGTGTTGTATGAAATTTGTTTATACTTGGATTATGCATAAAATTTGTCACTCAATCAATGACTACAAATCTTTAACTAGGTCATTGATTGAGGGGGAGAGTGAATTCAAATTTTATATCATCAAACGGGTTTCTTGATTAATTCATGATTCTTATAAAAGGTTTTGCAGTTAATGGGGTATTAGTTGAAGAGGAAATTGCTTAAATATATCAAATGACCAAGTGTGTTAGTTGCTAGAAAGTTTAGGACATTATGTGCAACTTGCTTATAGTATCCTAGCTTAATATAACTAGAAGGTTCATTTGTATCTCTTTGGAATCCTTGTTTAATCCCCTAGATACATTAAAACTCAAAATCTGAAAGAAGTTAGAAAACCCGATGCGTTTGATGTTCTTGAATGCTCCACTGACATTTGTATGATCTAAGTGAATGAGTCTCAAATGTTGCTTGTCTCTGCTGCTTAATTGTTGATGATATTGTGCATATGTTCTCAGGAATCACTTAGGTATATTGCTATCATATTAGAATCATGTTCCTAAGTTCCTGAGTTGAATATTGATATCTTTGTGAATTGCCATGTGCATGATTGGTATTTGCTTTTCTTGCTAGATAGTGGTTTGACGTAGTTCCTGATTGTGGTTTGATTATAAGATAAACTTGGTATTATAATGTGGCAAGCTGCTGAAGGGTAGCTATTTAGGAATAGTGTATCTGTATGTATGTATATCTGTGTTGATATTCTTATGCAGATTCCATAGCCAAAATGAATGTACCAGTTCCCATTCTAACCATTTGATCAGACGTTCAAACTCTATTGATTGGCTCGGAATTCACCACGACAACAACATCGGCAGCAGCAACAACAACAACAACACCGTCATCACCACCACCACCTTCAGTGAAACAAAGCAATATTTGTTCCGATCTCGCCAAGTAGGGATCTACAATACTTGGACGTTCTTGTTGGTGGATGGATAATCGATGTTGACCAATGACTCCTTCAGAGAAGCGGATGATCACATCATCTGTGCAAAAAGGTCAATATCATTCGTGTCATTAACAATCACTTTGTGCAAAATAATAAGCAGTGAATCTCCCTCTTAGTTTAAGGGGGAGCATAGTATGTTCCATCATCAGACTATATTAAATCGGACACATTTTCTCCCACATTTTCTAACTCATTTAAATCAATTGGGATCACAAATCTCAAATGGTTTGAAATTTTTGATCGGGGGAGAGAATGTGATTTAAATATGAAACCTGATGAAAATGTGATGTTTTGGATTTTAATGTAAGCTCTCCCATATGTGCTAAACTCTTTCGTATATCGATGCACATATTGAGGGGGAGCGAATTGACAAAAAGGATTTGGCACGCATCTTATGTGAGCAAGGCTCAGACTTCACCAATGAATTGACGATAGCTAAAGTCAGTAGTCGAAAGGACATGTCCTGGACGGGTAATAATTTCAAGCCAGTTTATCTGGTGATGTAAGCGTGTCTCGCAAAGGACGTGTCTGAGTAGAATGTACCAATTTTGAGCAATTTTCCTTGAATGTGATCTGGACGGGTAATAATTTCAAGCTAGTTCACTAGTGATGTAAGCGTGTCTCGCGATGATCATGTTCTTGGAAAATCAATCAATTCAAAAAGTGCGAGCTCTACCTAACATGTGCGAATTTATAAAACAATCAACCGAGCACATGTTGAGGGGGAGCATTTGAAATATATAAAACTATCAAGTGTTTGCAAAAATGTGTTTCAGAATCATGAACACTTTGAGAGATTTTTCAAAGATTTGGTTTATGGCAATCGTGGAAGTACACCAAAGACCGACCATTTTAATGAATGTATGGAGTTATAAGGATGGTTAGGTTAGGCTCAAGTTCCCACGATCCCGCCAGAGCCGGAGGGATCTTCCCAGGGACAATCCACTAGTTAGTGTAGAAGTCCTTAGGTATGATTAAAAAAGGAAAAAAGTGGATAAGGGAAAAGTGCCGACTGAGATGGAGCTAGTACTGGAACAAACCCAACAAGATACTAGTAATGAAGTCTCGGTAAGCACTGAAGGGGTTGAAGAATGAAAAAGAATTGTAAAGATAAAGGGTGAAAAGAAAGAAGCCCTCCTTACAACTTAGGCAGAAACCGGGTCAATTCATATGCTGTCAGAATCACTTAGTTGATTGCTGATATTGAAGACAAAGTATCATGGACCCAGTGATACGCTGCACAACCCTCCCTAGCCACTCAAGGTCCCTCAAAGGATTCTTGTTTCAATTGTCACGGAGTTCAATACATTCCCATCGTCTCTCTCACTCCAAGTCAGATGATATTGAAAAGGTGGCAGTCCTCTCCAGCCTCCGATCACCAAATCAAAATGCACAATAGAGTCTAGAGCCACGAGATGCATAATAAGATCTCATAGGAACACGTATTATTTCTACACTGGGTGTTCAACATTAAGGACACCAGTTGTAAGCTTATGAGTCCTTCGCAGATCTTAGCAATCTGCCAGAACATTTATGAGAGAATTTACGAATGTAATTCTCAATGATTGAATGGAAATTCCTGCCAGGGTCAACATCAAGCAGCCCTGAAAGCAGGTCACTTCGGTAATTCTTTATGGATTACGCTTAGTGGTCACGGCGGTTTCTAACGGTCTACAGTCGTGGAGTGATCTCCAGCGACTCACCTAATCGTTGATGTGCTACGGTTCGATCTTAAAAAGCCCTCTGTGGGTTTTCGATTAGGAACGGTCTGGGTAAGGATTAGAGAAAGTCTTCACACTATGCTGTTGACGATTTTGAAGTCCAAACCTGTAAGTACCGGTCGATTTGTTGCTAACTGTCGTATGTAGGAACTTCTGGCGATTGTAGCTGTGGAATGCTGTAGCTGGTTACTGGTGTAGCTGGTTGCAGACAAGTTGCCAATCCTCTACCACATGTTCACACTACATCATCATCTTAATCAAAGAAGTCATGATCAACCTAAAGACCTTTAACACAGCTTCTGCAAACTCTGATGCTGAAGATCATGACACCAAATAGTGTGAGCATGTCGGCTCGAAGACTATCACATCACATGGAAACATACTCCTGAAAGATGACATGGAAACAAATGTTGGATGATAAAGTCGAAGAATACTCAAAGATCATCCAAGACAATCAATCAGTCATCAAATGATTACTGCTGGATGCACAATGCACAAAGATACAAGACATTGAAGAATCAAAGACTACGAGCTATGAAGACACGTTCAGAAGACAAAAATGCTAGAAGTCAAATTATTATTTCCGGGGTGACCTCCCTTAGGGGGAGATTGTTAGGAATATAAATATTCAGATGAAGGCTCGGTCACCCCGAGTATCTATTTAGCATTTACATAGCTCGTAGGCTTATTTATATTAGCTTAGTATTATTAGTATTAGTATTAATAGTATTAGTCGTATTTATATTTGTGGAGTGGGTCGGGGCTTTCCCCACTGTCAGCTCACTCCACAGCCCACTAGGGGCACCAATATTAGCTACTATATAAAGCCCTTCCCACACTTGGGAAGGGTTGGAACTCTTGTCACAATTTCACCTACAATCTAATATTACACAAGTTTTCCCTTCCATCTCTCTACCTTCTCTCTAACATCTCTCTAACTCAAACCATGGATCTAATCTTCCATAACCAAAGACCACCCGAATCATCCACACAATCAAGATGGTTATATCCTACAGATACATCAAAGATCCTATCATAGATCTGTATGTGTGTACATCCACATTTTCTCCATCTAAATCTTTTGGAAGTTGTTTCTCAGAATCCATTGGTGTGCTTGCCATTTTTGAATCAGCAAAGTTGAACTTTCTAAGTATTTCAGCAACATATTTATCTTGACTAATAAATATGCCTTCATATGACTGTTTAACTTGCAAACCCAAAAAGAATGTAAGTTCCCCCATGGAACTCATCTGAAACTTATCATGCATAAGCTTCTCAAACTCCAAACACATCTCCTTCCTTGTAGATCCAAAGATAATGTCATCCACATACACCTGCACTAACAGAAGATCCTTCTTGTGCTGTTTGATGAAAAGTGTCTGATCAATCTTTCCTCTTTGAAATCCATTCTCTTTTAAATAGGAAGCCAGTGTTTCATACCAAGCTCTAGGTGCCTGATGAAGGCCATAAAGAGCTTTTACAACTCTGTACCCTTTGTCTGGATGGTCAGGATCAATGAACCCTGGAGGTTGTGAGACATACACCTCTTCTTCAATTGTGCCATATAGAAATGCACTCTTGACATCCATTTGGTAAACTGTGAAGCCTAAAAATGAAGCATAAGCTAAGAAAAGCCTAATTGCCTCAAGTCTTGCTACTGGAGCAAAAACTTCATCATAGTCTATACCTTCTTGTTGTGTGTACCCTTGGGCTACTAATCTAGCCTTATTCCTAATCACTATTCCCCTTTCATCCCTTTTATTCTTGAAAACCCATCTAGTGCCAATTACCTTTGCATTCTTAGGTAAATCAACTAGCACCCATACCTTCTGAATCTTGAACTGAAGAAGCTCCTCTTGTATAGCTTCTACCCAGCTTGAATCATCTAAGGCTTTCAGAATGTTCTTTGGTTCAGCTTGTGAGAGAAAACATACAAACAAGCAAGAGTTTGAAAACTCATGCTGTTTTGAAGCATAAAGGGCATCAAGAAGCCCTTGTTGGTCTGAAGACATAAGTTGTTGCCTTGTCTTCACCCCTGATTGTACATCTCCTATCACATTTTCTAGGGAGTGGACTTTGTGAATTCTGGTTTGTAGTGTAAGTGGAACATGATAGTTTGGTGGGAGATTGCTCAAATCCACCTCATTGTTTGTTAATTTTGCTTCCTTTGTTAAGTCTGCTTCTTCAGTTAAGTCTGTTTCAGCAGCATTATCAACAGCAGAACTATTTTCTTGTTCCTTTGTTCCATCTTCTTTGCTTTCATCTTCTTTAGCTTTACCAGAAGAAGATTCACCAATTGTTGAAGTTGATTCCACACTTGTACTTGACCATATTGGCATCCAAACATGATCTTGGTTTGTCTCCTTTTCTAACCTTGCCTCATCTGTTGCTTGTGAACCTGAAAAATCATTAGTTTCTGCAACAACAGGCACATAATTCATTGATTTGGTTAGAGTTTCAAGATCAAATAGCCATTTTGGTCCTTGACCTTCTACATTGGATTTATCTTCCAAAAACTCCACATGTAGATTTTCCTCTACAATCCTGGTTCTTGAGTTGTATACTCTAAATGCTTTGCTATTAAGAGAATATCCAACAAAGAAACCTTCATCTGCTTTACCATCGAATTTTCCTAAATGGTCTAAGGTATTGAGAATTGTCACATGACATCCAAAAGGTCTAAGAAATCCTATTGCAGGAGTTCTACCTCTAAAAAGTTCATATGATGTCTTATTGTGAGGCTGTACAACTAAAACTCTATTTTGAACATAGCAAGCAGTGTTGACTGCTTCAGCCCAAAAAGTTATAGGTAGCTTAGAATCAGCTAACATAGTTCTAGCAGCTTCTATTAGTTTTCTATTCTTTTTCTCAACAACACCATTCTGTTGTGGAGTTCTAGCAACACTAAATTCTCTCCTAATACCTTTTTGTTTGCAGAAATCATCCATAACTCTATTCTTAAACTCTGTCCCATTATCACATCTAATGACTTTCACTTTCTTGTCTGCTTGGTTTTCTATCTGTGTAATGAATGTCTTAAGAATGCTAGAAGTTTCATCCTTAGAACCTAAAAAGAAAACCCATGTGAATTTGGTATAGACATCAATTATAACAAGACAATATCTCTTATGCATTATACTACTTACTGAAACAGGTCCAAATAAGTCCATATGAAGCATAAATAATGATTGATTGATAGAGTTAAAAATCTTGGGCTTACAAGTGGCTTTGTGTTGTTTGCCTTTAAGACAAGCAATGCATGTTTGATCATTTTCAAATCTTTTGTGAGGAAAACCTCTTACCAAACCATTCTTAACAATTTTATTTATGGTTTTGAAATTAATACGACCAAGCCTTCTATGCCATTTCATTGATTCATCCAATGTGGCCTTTGCAACAAGACAAGTTAAATCCTTTTTGGGAACAATGTTCTTCATGTCAACACTATACATATTGCCCTTTCTAGTAATTTTAAGAAGTACTTGACTTTCATCAGGCATCTTAAAATCAGGAGAAAGTACAAAACATTCAGTCTCACAGAAAAGAACTTTGACTTTCATCAGGCATCTTTCATCAGGCATCTTAAAATCAGGAGA
Organism: Artemisia tridentata subsp. tridentata; assembly: GCA_021014915.2. NCBI lineage: Eukaryota > Viridiplantae > Streptophyta > Magnoliopsida > Asterales > Asteraceae > Artemisia > Artemisia tridentata. Next base: position 114,422,955 of record CP139502.1, on the reverse strand, counting down.
AAGCTCCAATCATAGTTGATACCATCTATGGCTAGCATAGCCCTTGGTTCTTCAACTGTGATTTCCTTCTTCTTCTCTTGCCTATACCATGTGCTTCTATTGTCCTGCTTCCTTGGGTTTCTACATTCTTTAGCAAAGTGTCCTAACCTGTGACAGTTGAAACACTCTACTTTCTTCTTATCAAACCCAGCAGTTTCATTACCATCAATGGTAATTTGCTTACCAGTTCTCTGCCAGAACTTCTTAGCCCTCATGCTAAGTAAAGCAACCTGCCATTTGATGTCCATCTCTTCCAAATCATTATCATCCAACTGATCAAGATCTTCATGAGTTAAAGGAGAGCCACTAGTTTGACTAGACATGAATACATAGAATGTCGGATCTCCAAGTCCTGCAACATTCTTTTGTGAACTAGTAGAAGGACCACCATAGAGAGCAGTAGAAACACCTACTTCCTCATCTACCTCTTCTGATTTACTAATACTAGGAGATGACAAGAGTGCCACATTCCTAGAACTAGTACTATAGATTCCAGACTTCTTTAGACTTTGTTCAACAATTTTAAAGTTATTGAACAAATCATTGATTTTCAAGATTTCAATGTCTGGTTTGTTCATCCAGACAACCACATGAGTATGGAAGTCATCAGGTAGGCTTCTCAAAAACTTTATGTTGAGATCTTCCTTGGCTATCTCAACACCCAACACAGCTAACTGACTGACAAGCTTATGTAATCTTGAGAACAGCTTATCAAGTGATTCATTGCTATTTGAACTAAAGTTTTCAAATTGTTGTTTTAGCAATGTCTTCTGTGTTTTCTTGGTAGTTTCATTACCACCAAACCATGCACAAATCTCTTCAAAAAGAGTTTTTGCATATGGATACTTGCTAAAAGATAGCATTTGTTCACCAGGAATGGTCATAAGCAACAAATTTCTTGCCTTTTGATCATTCCTCTTCTGTATCTTTTCATCATTGTTTGATGGTCCAGTATTCCTTCTTCTTTCAGTTTTGCCTTCAAGAATAATATCTGTATACCCTAATGTAAATGAATCACCATACAGAATGATATCCCAAAGAGCATAATCTTGGACCATGACATATTGCTCAATTCTCAACCTCCATAACTCAAACTCATTCTGTTTGATCATGGGCAACTTTGTAGCAACATTTGTAGCAGTATCTTGAACATCCATTTCTTAAGCTTCTTCTTCTAAATCAATAATATCAGCCTTGCTCTAATACCACTTGTTAGGATTCGATACACTGTTAAGGTGGTTAAACCTTTTGTACTTTGTGTATATGATATATTGAGTGAATATGATTAAGTATGCGGAATCTACTTAATCACACTTAGAAGGTTATTATAGTTATGGAAATGGAATAGTTGTGTTTGTTATATGACAATGAACAATGAAAGCTTATCACCAAACGATTCAATATTATTAAGATAATAATACGAGTGATCTTGAGTTATCACTAGGGTTACAACCTTGAATCTTATGTTTCTATATCTTGTGATATTGTTTTTGTTCTATGTTCTTGAGAGATATATATTTTGCACTATATTTTTTAACACACTTATATCTCTAGTCTAAGATCTTTCTTTTATAACATAAGAAAGATCTTTACAATAATGTTAAGTCTTGTCAAACAACTTGCTAGCTTATCTTATGTGTGTCAGTAACTAAGATACAACATGTATCTATGTTTACAACTTGTTATGTGAGTATAAGATAAAGATTGAGCACATGGGGTAAGATATTATCTAGCGTGTATTATTGACTTTTAGTCAACCAGACTTAATATCTTCATCAAGCAGACTTAACTCTGATAGTCACCAGAATTAACACTTGACTTAACCACCAGACTTAACTTCAACGACCAGACTTAACCAGCAGATAACCAGCAGACTTAACTTTGGAACTCACCAGACTTAACTCTACTGCTACCAGACTTAATCACTTAAGAGATTTTCCCGATACTTAAACTTCAGATTATTCAATTCCCAACAGAGGATGCTAAAGTAGCATTATAGTAAAACTATGTTAGACCTGATCCCAAATGGAGTCTTGAGAGCGGAAGTGGAAGTCACGACAATCATCACAAAAATGAGAGAGGACGATTGAGATGGTTTGAGCTTGTCAAGAGGAGATCACAATCAACACCTTTTAGGAGAGTGGTGTTGGTTATGTGTGCATAGCATAACATGCAAACTTATATTGGTCATTATTTACGAGACATGAGGGTCACACACATATAACACGAGACTCCTGAATGGTATACATATTATTGTATATACTAGACAAATACTCGTGCAAAGCGACGGTATATAGCGGCAAATAATAATACTTGCGAATCGTGATTCTGGTTTGACCCATGATGCAAAGTGTGTGCTTTTTGAAATACAAGGCGTTAGTTTTAAAATTAATATAGTGTGTGTTATTTAAAAGTCGCCAAGTTTAGAATTGATTAAAAGAAGACGTAATTTAAGTTGTCAAGTTTAAGAGGTACTTACAAGTTATTTAGATAAACTACATTATTTTAAGTTTCAAGTTTCAAGATTTAAGAAAACAAACTCTTTATAAGTAGTAGAGATAGAAATACTCGAATTAATTAAAAAAGAAATTAAATGTGTTATTTACTAATTGGGCTTAATTAGTAATTTGTACTAATTAAGTTAAAAAGTAACTAAACATTCAATTGAGCTTATTCGGGTATGTTATTTCTAGATTCATATTCCCATTCAAGAGGTAGGTTGATTTGCTTATACTAATACAATAACATGATATTCATATTTTGTTGAGTGCTCATTTGTTGCGCATTGAGCCCCTCCTTTGACAGTGACGGTGATTAGCATGTAAAAGTGGGGTAGCCGCAAAGGGCCACGATTTGTGAGGGCCTTCGATTTAGTATATCCATTAGTATTTATATATGTCTAACTTGAATTTTTATAGCCCTTTCTAAATATTATGTGAGGGGCCTCCGATTTAGTATATGTCCATTAGTATTTATACATGTATGTCTAAGTATATTATGTTTTGAATTTTTCATAATAATTAAGTTTTTGGTGATTTACGGTGCTTCATTCGTAGTTTCCCACTGGGCCACCCAAATCAATGGGATGGCCCTGTCCTTTAACTTGCTAGTCGCTACATACGTGGGTTTCCTCGATCACACTATATTTTGATACTCATGTCGGGCTAACTAATCAGGTAACTTGAAACCGGGCGTGCCAAAAAACTAAATAACACAACAACTTGAACAATCGTTTTAGAAATAACTTAACAAATGAATAACGATGTAAAACGAAACCAGGGACTTTACGAAACTAGAATAAAAGTCTGCAGACTAAGCTTTTATTAACGAATTGTTACAAACACAAACGGGTGTTCGCAAAGATAAAATGTAAAGAGAGAAATGTAAAATGATTAATCATTCAAAAACTAAATGGTATTCTCTCAAAAGTTTGTATTTGACTATTTGTAGACTAACCAAACTCTTAGACTAACTAAATTTGATCTCAACTAACTATCCTGCCTAAAGAGCATGTGCTAACAAACAATTCGCAAGAAAACTGTTATCGGTTTACATAACATCTCCTACACCTTCTTTACAAATTGTTATCGGTTTGCAGCAATCCCCCTAAAGGATACAACCCAATCTTAGACACTAAATACAATATTCATACATCTCCTACACCTTCCTATACATCTCGACACTACCCATTGTCCTTTGTCATTTGAATTTCAACTCATTTTTACTCTGCCACAACGACCAACTAGTTGCATAAAAAACAAACATCCATCATTCCTTCGACTACTTTAAAGTCTAACCACATATCAACGGTTAGTTGCAAGTTATAAACTGAATCCATTATGTTGTAGTGGGTTATACATCAATCCTCCACAAATTTGATGGGCAGGGAAATATATTAAAGCCTACTTCCCCACCCTCTATCAGTCTATCTTTATCATTTAACAGATATACTTGATTTTCAAATCTCAATTTGATAATTCTTTTGTAAAGAATGATTATGATTTGGTTAAAGGTTTGTTCCATTTTAAAAGGTTTGTTCCATTTTAAATATTAGTGCGAACAATGTTTGCACACTTATAAGTGTGAATATCGTGAAATAAAAGTTCGTGGTTCATAAATTGTGAAGAAAAAAACGTGTACAAATAGCAAATTTGTTGTAGTGCATATTCATTGCATGACTATGAACTACACGTTTTAAGCAGAGTTTCAAGTATTGCTCAAAAGGTTATCGATTTTAGTTCAAACTTCACATTTTGGCCTTTCTCAAGTACATTATTCTCAGGTTCGTGCTGTTTTATATTTTGTTTCTGATACATCGATTAACTAATGAAGAACATGTTAAATAAAGGTTTTATATGTGATCCTAAGACTCTTAATTCACCTGTTACGCTCGTTTAGGGGGCCACCACTACCTTCCAAACATTCGGGTCAACACTTTGATCACACATGGTATCTTTAAACCTAGGGTACCCATCATTACCATTCCAATGAAATAAAACTCCTCTTGATGCAGTCTATCTCAACTGCCATTGCAGCAGGTATGCTAAATAGTGAAATGTATCAGGTAGGAAAAGTTGTTCATTACCTATTCTAGACAGGTTCTTGTTAAAGTATACAACACCATCACGTGGGCTTCTATTTTACCAAGTCAATTTAGTCTTATTTATATTTATGTTTTACTTTTCAAAAAGGCTAGAGGAGTTACCTGTTACCTAGTCTTATGGGTTGTCCTAGTTTCTAGCTTAGTAGAGTCATGGTAGTTAGTTGAGTATGTTGGAAAATTTAGTGCACTTGAAGGATTAATTCACACCTGGTAATGGGTTTGGAGGTACGGAGTGTACACCCATTTGGTCAATGTTTACCCTGACTCAATTATGTGGTTTGTAGTTCTGCTGCTAGTATTATGGATAATGCTGCTGATGCAGATCTTTCTGCTGCTAGTGTTATTCATACTACTGCTGAGGCAAGAACTTTCTGCTGCTAGTGTTATTATACTGCTGCTAGTACAATAATGCTGCTGCTGGTTAGCTAGGCAATAGATTCTGCTGCTAGTGCAATTTATTGTGCTGCTAGGCATCAGATTCTGCTGCTGGTATGCTGGATAGAATTTGTAACTGACTTTGCTATATTTTGGGAAGTTTCAAATTCGTAATTAAGGCCATGATTTTCTGGTCTTGTAACCACTGTATCTAGAATTAAGGAATGTATATGGAGAATATTTGGGCAATATTCACTCATAATTCCTTTGACTAGGGTTTTGAGTATATCTCTTATATATACAGAGATAATAACATCGACATGAGATACACAGAAAACCTAAACACTTGAAAGCAATTCGGTTCTTGATTTGTGCCTAAAACAAGAACATCACTTGGTCTTATCCCATAGAGATATTCGTGTAACCCAGGCATAGGGTCGAATAGTTTATATTGGAAAGTGATTACACGATTTCAAGTGAATATCCGGTACCTTGATTGATTATCTTTACCCTGTTCTGGGAAAACCAAACACTAAACAACCAACAATCAATAGAAACTATTTTAGTGATAATCAATGGCTGCTGCTATGAGGCATATGGCTGCTAACTTTTCATAGCTGGAAAAGTTTGAAGGTGTTGATTTCAGAAGGTGGCAAAAGAAGATGCACTTCTTGTTTTCAAGCATGAATGTGGTGTATGTGCTGACCACATCCATTCCTGAAGATCATGGGGATGATGCTACTATGGAACAGATGAGGAACAGAAGCAAATGGGAGAATGATGACTGTGTTTGCAAAGGGTTAATCCTCAATGGTATGTCTGATTCTTTGTTTGATCTTTATCAAAATGTTGATTCTTCTCAAGAACTATGGGATTCCTTGGAAGTCAAATACATGGCTGAGAATGCATCAAGTAAGAAGTTCCTTGTAAGTAATTTTAACAATTACAAAATGGTCGATTCTAGACCTGTCATGGAACAATACAATGAACTTCTTAGTATACTTGGTCGATTCACACAACACAAGATGAACATAGATGAGGCTATTTCAGTCTCTTGTATCATCGATAAATTGGCTCCTTCTTGGAAAGATTTCAAGCATATGCTAAAGCATAAGAAGGAGGAATTAACTCTAGTTGAGTTGTGCAGTCATTTGCGCATTGAGGAATCACTCAAATCACATGAAAGTGACAAGCCAAAGAGCAGCAATGCTGCTGGTCCATCAGTTGTCAATTTGGTAGAGCATAACAACTCCTCCAGGAAAAATGACAACAAGGGCAAACGTAAGCATCAGGATAACACCAAAACTGATCCTAACAAGAAGTCAAAAGCTACTTGTTGGAAGTGTGGTAAAACTGGACACTTCAGGAAGGATTGCAAAGGTGTTAAAATTGGCAATAAAACCAATGGATCAGGCACAAGTGGATCTGGGAATGGTAATACCAATTCCCTAAAAGGTCAGAATATATTTAATAAGTCCTTTGAGATTTATTATGTTACGTATATCTCTGATGTGTACTTTGTATAGGATGATGATGTTGCGTGGTGGGTTGACTCTGGAGCAACAACTCATGTGTGTAAAGATAGAAGCTGGTTCAAGACCTACGAGTCAATGAATGATGGTTCTATTCTTCATATGGGAAATGAGTCAACAGCCCTGGTGCATGGAAAAGGATGTGTGGATTTGAAGTTTAGTTCTGGGAAGATTGTCTCTTTGTTTAATGTTTTACATGTTCCTGTTATTAGTAAAAACTTGGTTTCTAGTAGTGTTTTGAATAATTGTGGTTATAAACAAGTAATTGAATCTGATAAGTTTGTTTTGTCTAAACATGGTGTATTTATTGGTTTTGGTTATTTATGTAATCAGATGTTTAGACTTAATATTGTTCATGATGTTGTTAATTCTGCTTTTATGTTGACATCTAAATTGAATGATTCAACCCTTTGGCATGCTAGACTTGGCCATGTACACTTTAAAAGGATGCAAGATATGTCTAAGGATGGGTTAATCCCAGCATTTGACATGGACACTAAAAAGTGTAAAACTTGTATGATGAACAAGATAACTAAGAAACCATTTCAAAGTGTAAAACGTGAAACTGTGATATTGGAACTGATTCATAGTGACTTATGTGATTTGCATGCTACTCCCTCTTTGGGGAATAAGAAATACTTTGTGACTTTTATTGATGATGCTTCTAGGTATTGTTATGTTTATTTATTGCATACTAAGGATGAAGCATTAGATAAATTTAAAGTATTTAAAACTGAGGTTGAATTGCAACAAGAGTCCCAAATCAAGAGATTAAGGACTGATAGGGGAGGTGAGTACATGGATACTCTGTATTTCCAGTCAGTTGGTATAATCCATGAAACGACTGCCCCCTATACTCCTCAGCAAAATGGTATTTCTGAAAGGAAAAACAGGGTGCTGAAGGAGATGGTTAATTCCATGTTGTCCTATTCTGGGCTGAGTCAAGGGTTCTGGGGTGAAGCTATGTTAACAGCTTGCTATTTATTAAATAGGGTTCCCAACAAAAGGAACAAGATAACCCCTTATGAACTCTGGACTAAAAAGAAACCCAACCTGAATTATCTCAGGGTGTGGGGTTGTAGGGCTGTTGTAAGACTCCCTGATCCAAAGCTAAAGACTTTGGGTGAAAGAGGCATTGAATGCATCTTTGTTGGATATGCTGAGCATTCCAAGGCATATAGGTTCTATGTTATTGAACCTAATGAATCTGTTTCAATTAACTCAATAATTGAATCAAGGGATGCAATCTTTGATGAGAATAGATTCTCATCAGTCCCTAGACCAAGTCAGAGGATTCCTAATGGAACTAATGATGTTGGTGTATCAGAAATCTCTGATGAGGTCCCTGATGAGGTTGTGGTTCAACAACCTGAACCTGAGCTTAGAAGGAGCAAAAGGGTTAGGACTCCAAAGTCATTTGGACCTGAGTTTCAATTATATTTAATTTAAGGAACAAGGGATGAGGTCTCTGACCAACACTCCTATTGCTTTAATGTTGAGGATGATCCCAAAACATTTGATGAAGCAATGAAGTCCCAGGATGTTGCTTTCTGGAAAGAGGCAATAAATGATGAGATGGACTCCATCATGGGCAACAACACTTGGGTGTTGGCTGATCTACCACCTGGTTGCAAACCTTTGGGTTGCAAATGGATTTTCAAAAAGAAAATAAAGGTAGATGGAACTGTTGAAAAGTTCAAGGCTAGACTAGTCATTCAAGGCTTTAAACAAAAGTATTGCCTTTGCTGTGGGAAAATTGAGCAGGTATACTAGTAATCCTAGTGCTCATCATTGGCAAGCAATTCAGAGGGTACTGAAGTATTTGAAGAGAACTATGGATTATAGTCTCTCATATACTGGTTATCCATCAGTATTAGAAGGATACACTGATGCAAGTTGGATCAGTAACACTGAAGATAATTCGTCTACTAGTGGCTGAGTATTCCTGCTTGGTGGAGGTGCAATTTCTTGGGCATCCAAGAAGCAAACTTGCATCACCAGTTCTACTATGGAATCTGAATTTGTGGCCTTAGCTGCTGCTGGTAAAGAAGCTGAATGGTTGAAAAACTTGCTTCTTGAGATTCCATTGTGGCCTAAACCTATAGCACCTATTTCTATCCGTTGTGATAGTGCTGCTACATTGGCAAAGGCTTATAGCCAGATGTACAATGGGAAGTCTAGACACTTAGGTGTCAGGCATAGCATGATTCGTGAGCTTATCATGAATGGGGTGGTATCTATAGAGTTTGTTAGATCTCAACAAAACTTAGCTGATCACTTGACGAAGGGTTTGGCTAGAGACTTGGTTTTAAAGTCTGCTAAAGGGATGGGTTTAAGTCCAACTTAGTTCAATGTGGCAAGCTGAACATTTAGTGGACTGGAGCACATGTTTTATTTACATCCCAAGGTTGTGCTCAGAACCTGCTGGAAAGGAGGATGAAGTCTTTACTTCTTAATGGTTAATTTTCTTTGAAAAAGTGCTTAGCAGGAGCATGAATAAAGATGAACCACCTATGTAAATGTTGAAGTTTTGCCGCTTCAGGAAGCTTTGGACTTTTAGCTTTTACAACATTTATGAATTGGATATGGACACATGGCTTGTATAGTGTCAGGAGTATTTAAGTGTTTGAAACTTGTGTGTATTTTATCTTCAGGTATTCAAATGGGTTGAAGGGTTCAATTCTTAGAACACCCTGATTCTCAAATATTTGAACGTGTAATGTACTAAGATGAGAATTCAATCTTCAAGATATTTTCATTTATGCACATGTTTGTTTAATGTTTATTTTTCATGCAAAGGAAGTGAACTAAATTTGGGGAGGATTGTTGGAAAATTTAGTGCACTTGAGGGATTAATTCACACCTGGTAATGGGTTTGGAGGTACGGAGTGTACACCTATTTGGTCAATGTTTACCCTGACTCAATTATGTGGTTTGTAGTTCTGCTGCTAGTATTATGGATAATGCTGCTGATGCAGATCATTCTGCTGCTAGTGTTATTCATACTACTGGTGAGGCAAGAACTTTCTGCTGCTAGTGTTATTATACTGCTGCTAGTACAATAATGCTGCTGCTGGTTAGCTAGGCAATAGATTCTGCTGCTAGTGCAATTTATTGTGCTGCTAGGCATCAGATTCTGCTGCTGGTATGCTGGATAGAATTTGTAACTGACTTTGCTATATTTTGGGAAGTTTCAAATTCGTAATTAAGGCCATGATTTTCTGGTCTTGTAACCACTGTATCTAGAATTAAGGAATGTATATGGAGAATATTTGGGCAATATTCACTCATAATTCCTTTGACTAGGGTTTTGAGTATATCTCTTATATATACAGAGATAATAACATCGGCATGAGATACGCAGAAAACCTAAACACTTGAAAGCAATTCGGTTCTTGATTTGTGCCTAAAACAAGAACATCACTTGGTCTTATCCCATAGAGATATTCGTGTAACCCAGGCATAGGGTCGAATAGTTTCTATTGGAAAGTGATTACACGATTTCAAGTGAATATCCGGTACCTTGATTGATTATCTTTACCCTGTTCTGGGAAAACCAAACACTAAACAACCAACAGAGTAAGTCATGGAGTCATGCTTTCCTATTTGTTCTCGTTTGTAAGCCTATAAAAGGCACTAGTTTGCATTGAATAATCATCACAGAAAAAGCTCACTTGAGCACAAATCGAGTCTTCACTTTTTCATTATTATTCCTTTGTCAAGTTTCTTATATCAGATAGTTGTAGTTTGTTCAACAATCTAGTATCAGAGCCAGAGATGGGTGATCTTCAAGTCGTTGGTGGAATCAAGAAACTTAACAACCAGAACTACAATACGTAGTCTACTTGTATGTCGTCTTACATGCAAGGCCAAGACTTGTGGGAGGTTGTGAACGGGAATGAAGTCAGACAACCAGAAGCAGAAGATGCTAATGGGGTGCTAAGGAAGTGGAGGATCAAAGCAGGCAACGCAATGTTTGCTTTGAAGACGACAGTCGAAGATGATGTGCTTGAGCACATCCGAGATGCGGCAACACCGACAGTAGCTTGGGATACGTTCGCTGAGCTATTCTCGAAGAAGAACCATACGAAACTCCAACTCCGGGAGGGTGAGTTGCTATCGGTGGTGCAACGTGATCTAACGATCACACCATACTTTCCCAAAGTGAAGACATTATGCCGAGAAATTTCTGAAATGGATCCGAATGGTCCATTTGGTGATACTAGGATGAAGCGAATCATCATCCATGGTTTAAAGCCTGAATTTAGCATTGATACTCTTTGGCTAGTCACTTTCTTGCACTCTGAGTGATTCCTCAATGCGCAAATGACTGCCCAACTCAACAAGAGTTAATTCCTCCTTCTTATGTTTAAGCATATGCTTGAAATCTTTCCAAAAAGGAGGGAGTTTATCAATGACACAAGAGACTGAGATAGTCTCTACCAAGTATACGAAGAATTTCATTGTGTGAAAAACTAGAAGGGGGGTTGAATAGTTTTTACCGTTTTTTAAAATTAATTCGCTTTGAATACTTGACGTGATTTCAATTTAATGTAAATAATCAAACAATATAAATAAAGTAAGTAAGGAAAGAAAGAATCAAACCACAACACGGATGTTTATAGTGGTTCGGTCTACAAGGACTCTCTTCCTTGCCCTAATCCACTCCTCGAGCCTCTAACTCGAGAGTTTTTCTTCACTAAGAAACAAGCTCCCTTCTCGGCGAAGAAAACCTTTATACACGTCGCTTACACTTTATCCGGTACAAAGCTAAATACCGAGTTCTAGTTCGAGGTAGAACCAACCTAACGTCGCTTACACTTTTTCCGGTACTAAGCTAGATATCGAATTCTTTTACAAGGGTACAACCACTCCCGACACTCTATGTATTTTAAGGACTAAAATACTAACCGATCACTACTTAATGTTTGGTATAACAATGATGTGTGATAAACTACAAAATCACACAGTATCTAAACTAACAAGTCTTGCAACGGTATGTTGAAGCCTGTGATGCTTGATCTCTTTACTACAAAAGAAAGATCACTACAAATGAAATGAATGAATGAATGAGTTAGTAATGTATGAATGAATGTATAATGTAGTTTATGCTATGTGAGTGATGAGTGAACATGAATGATCAGCTTGCTATTTATAGGCAAACTGATAAAATAGTTCACGGATTTGGCGGACCCAAATTCTGGGGTCCGTCCCTTATGCTGTTTGGTTCTGCCAGAACTTGACAGCAAATCTTCACATATCTTTCCAAAATCTTGCCAAGATCTTACACAATCCAATTCTTTGCTTGAAGATCTTTCCAAGATATTTACTATATCTTCAAGATATCCTAAAGATATCCAAATGATGTATTCAATGATGTCATGTACTAATTTCTATTTTAAGAATAAAAATATAAACATGTAAATGTATATATGTATGTCCTATGTATATTCTAGTGATCATGTAGCATGTTATGATGAGTTTTTAAAGCTTATTACTATAAATGTAAAAGACTTTAACTTATAATTATGTTTTGCTAAAGATAAACTTTATAATTGTCATTAACAAAATATAGCAAAGATCGTAAAATATAAATAACGTTTTTAAGACGATATTTGTATTAACAATCTCCCCATTTTTATTGATGACAAAACATAAAGTTTATTTTTAAGCAATGGAATAAGTAAAGTGTAAGTCTTTTAAAAATATAGATTAAAACTAGTTTTATGCAAATTTTGAAATTAATTTTGTCATAAAACATGTATGAAATGCATGATGTATGAGTTTAATCTAATCTCCCCCTTTTTGTCAAAACAAAAAGAAGAAATGCATAGCAGAACGCGATGAATGGCCCTTGGTGATTACTCCCCCTAATTTGGAGTACCAAGTATGATGCATGGATTTTGAGAACTTAATAGCTCCCCTTTGGATAATACCCCCCAAATTGGAGTGCCAAGTTTATGATGCATGAATAATCCTACAAAAACAATAGTTAGTGTATGATATGCTCCCCCTTGATTAATACTCCTGGTATGTGTTTAAACACATACCTTTTCTTGACCAAAACCGGACCTAAAAAGACCAAAAACTAACCAAATTGCCAAAAGATATTGTGTTTTTGTGTTTTTGATTATGCAGGGATGGATATTGCAAATTTGGACAAAAGACACAGAAAACCCGAGAAAACGAGCACGAGATATGGAATGGACTCAAAGCCGATACCGGGCAAGACATGTTTGGCCAAAAATTAATATTCACCCTTAGATCATCTTTGGAAAGTTAGCAAGAGCAGTCCCTTGTGAATTCAGAATTTACAATTATGGTCCCTAAACTTAAATCCCTTAAATACCTAAAACCTTCCCTAACCGGATTTTAAATAAACAAACTCACACAAACCCTAATAAATAAACCCAATAACAAACCCAGACCCATTCCACTCTACCCAACCCACCTTAGTAACTAACCCAGCCCACTCCCACTAAAAATATAACCAGCCCAGTCCACAAATCCAACCCGACCCATTACCCACACCCCGGTCAACCTATCCTTTCCTTATACTCGATCAGTCAAACAAATAAAAAAAATAACCTTTCACCTCTCACACGCGCGCCCAAAAATTCACCCCCAACCCAGAAATTATCTATGAACCATAATTTTACCGTACCCTTTTCACAACAATTAAGGGCAAGATTTTCTAATCATTGGGGTTCTAGAAGCTTGTCAGAGTGTCAGATGCATGAATGGGACAGATGGCAGCCTTCTATTGGACCGAACACCTCACTAAATCCAATCCAAGGGCTGAGATCAAAGCGTAGGGAGCAAGGGATGATCTAATGGCGGTGGATAGCTAATGAAGCACACGGATTGCCAGAGTGGAAGGCTAGAAGGTTCTCTCAAAGTCTATAAATAGGAGAGGATTTCTCCTCATTTCTCATGTAATTTTTAGTTAATGTTATGCTGTTGAATTGATTTTGTAATATTTTTAAAGTATTAATGAAAGTTTAATTTGTTTCAATTATTGTCTCTTCTTAATTTTCAAGCACTTTAATCTCTGCTTATTTACCTGAGCTTGTTTAAGCTTATTGTTTATTGTTTTACTTATTCAGTTCCATCACTTAATCCTATTTTCATTTCTGTCATTTACTCTTTTCATATTAAACCAAAAATTCAAAAAAAAAAAAAATAAAAAAAAATATATAAAAATGCTTTCATTTACATAAATTTCAGCTTGCATACAAGCTATTTACTGAATACACAAGCTCATAAAGCTTTCTAGCTTGTGTGAGCCTGATTTGTTTCATTTTCCACAAATATAACAAAAAGTCAACACAAGTCAACTGTTTCATTGAACCATGGTGAAATCTGGTTTTGATTGATAGTCCAAAGGAGAAAGGGAAGCTTTTGGCCTATCCAAAGATAGGCTAGCTTAGTGAACTCCCTCTGTTCTTGCTGAGGGAGAAGCACCTTGTGAGTTCTTTCTCATTTTTTGTTCCACTCAATTTTTATAGTGCAATTCTGTTAGTGTTAGTTAATTTCTGTTGATTAATGGTTATTTGATATTGGTTTGCTAGATCTAATAATAGTTAAGTTTGTTTAATCATTAGAGTTTGATTTAGCTTGCATCTGTCTCATTTTAGCTTCTGTTTTGATCAAATCTGTGGATCTGAGAATTTGAAGAGTGTTGTTGTTGTTGTTTGATGTTTTTCTGAGATCTTCTGATATTAGTAAGTAAAGTTTGATGATTATTGATGAGTGGTTATTCCTCAATTTAAGTTTGCCTGTGTTAAGGTAAGATAAGGGTATGTTTGGATTTGTTGATTGCTGAGAGTTGTGGTAGTTAGTATGTGTTTAACTTGATCTCAGTTGCTTGCAGTACTCATTTATAGCTTAGAATAAGCATTTCCTTGGTGGTTCAATTGGTAAAAGTCAAAGTTGTTTGTTAATTTGGTGTTCTGCTGTCATATGCTGCTATTAGGGATCTGTGTTAAGTTGATTTGTTAGACAATTAGTTTATGCTTGTTAGATAATCATTAATATAGCTTAATTACAACTAGTTTAATAGATTTAAGTAGCTGAAATTCACTTTAGTCAACTTTTAATAGCATATAATTAGTCATCTTGGTCTGTTCAAATCAGTGTATGCTGAGATTTATTGCTATGTTCATGCTCTTTTTTGATTGATCATTTGTGTTTGATTTAGCTTGTTAATGTGTTTCTGAGTAGCTTACCTAGTATAGTTTTAAAGTTTTTAATCTCAAATGGTAACAATAACATCTGGTCACCTAAAATTGCTCTAAAAATCTGTTCAAAGTCTGCTGACTAAGAATGTTGCTGCATGTTCATGATTTGGTCATCTGTATTTGCTTCAAATTGGATTAGCAATTGAAAGTTTGTGATAGGGCTTTTTAGAAACTAGTAATCTCTGCTTGGTTAGCTTTCCAAAACAGCTTTTGTTTTCAAAATTGGTTAAGTTTTGAGTTTTCTACAAGCCGTTGAAAATCTGCTTTTTGAGTTTGTTTTCTGCTATAGCTTAGTGCTAATTCTTGTGCTTATCTGCTCATTGGGGTACCCAAATCTGCTTATCTGAGTTTGATTATGCTTGTTTGTTGCTATTTGATGATCTCTGAGCATCTTGTATTGTTTTGAGCTTATTTGCTTTAGAAAAGTGCTTTTTGGCTTATTGAGAATAAGCTCTTTCTGCTTATTTTAGCTTATCTGGTAGTAGTTGATATTTTTCTTAGAAAGTAAATTAGTTTTTAGAATTTATAAAAAAATCTCAGATTTATTTGTCTTTGTTTGCTATTTAATTTGCATTTAATTAGTTTTTAAGTAATTAAAAAAGAAAAGAAAATAAAAAAATTAGAAATAGTTTCTGTTTTGTCACTTTCACCCCTTAAACTTTCTGCTTGAGTTAATTTCGTGCCTGTTTGTTTTTAGTTGATTAGTAGTTTGAAAATTGTCACTTTAAGTCCTTGTTTTTTGTTTGCATAATTAGTCCCTAGATAACTTTGCATTTAGTTAAACATTTTGCATCGTTAGTCCTTTTAGCTTGCATCTTTGCATTTTTAGTCCTCATTCCCACTAATTTTCTTTTATCATTTTTAATAAGGAAAAAATTAATTTAGGGCTTAAATTTTAAATTTTCACTTTTATTCGCGTTTTTTAGATTACGTCGCGTTTGTTTTTAAAATTCAATTTTCGTTTAAATGATTAGTTTGATTGTTCTAATAGCGTAGTTTAATTGTTAATCTAGTTTGTTATTTTAATATTAGTAGTGTAATCCAAAAAATCACTCACTCTTTCACATTCACTTCACGAATCATGATCCCGAATCACACTTTCCATTCAATTTTCGTCGGGACAATCGACTCGGATTTTGCATATTTCCTTTGCAATTCCTTGGACTATAATTGACAAATCAGTTTTTGGCGCCGCTGCCGGGGATCGAACCCGGGTCACCCGTGTGACAGGCGGGAATACTTACCACTATACTACAACGACTCATATTTACCACTATACTACACCAACTTCACCGGAAGTTGATGGTTCTTATCTTGATCCGGAGGGAGATATTCTTTTGCTTGAAAAATTATTAAATGAAGACCCGTCGCCTTCTCTCCCTCCGTCAAAAGAAATTCATAAAGAAGAAATTAAAGAAGTTAAGCCGTCTATTGAGAACCCTCCAGAGCTTGAGCTCAAGGATTTACCTACGCATCTTGAATATGCTTTCTTGGGAGATTCCGATACATTTCCCGTCATCATTTCAAAAGCTCTCAAAGATGAGGAGAAGACAAAACTCTTAGACGTGCTTAAAAAGCATAAAAGTGCCATTGCTTGGCAGATCCTTGATATAAAGGGTATTGACCCTAAATTTTGCACCCATAAGATCTTATTGGAAGATAATTTCAAACCCGCTGTTCAGCAACAGAGACGGGTTAACCCAAAAATCCATGATGTTATAAAAAAGGAAGTTCTTAAACTTCTTGACGCAGGGATGATCTATCCAATCTCAGATAGCTCATGGGTTAGTCCGGTCCACTGTGTGCCTAAAAAGGGTGGAATGACCGTCGTAACAAACAAAACTTTCATGTTATTGATCTGATTCTGCATGGCTCGTATGGCAACATCGCTTGTCTTCATATAGTTCAAAACTTCCGGTGAAGTTTGAACTTGCGGAGGAAGAGGTTGTTGATAAACTTGTTGCGGTGGAGCTTGATAATTGTTTCCACGATTTTGGTTGTAGCTTTGATTTTGATTGTAACCTTGATTGGTTTGAGTAAAACGGTTTTGGTTGTGTTGAACGGGTGTAAAACCGGGTGGTCCCATTTGGTTACTAACTCGGTAGTTAACTTCACCTTGAGGACGGAATCCTTGATTTTGATTGTAACTCGCAGCTGCTACGGTAGCATTGCAAACTTGGCTATCAGTAGCTTGACAATCATAATAAGGATGAGGACCACCACATATAACACAATTTTCTTGCACCGCTTTCACTTGAGCTGGTGGAGAAGATTGTTTCTTTTGTGAGAGAAGGAAAGCTTCGAACATATCTGCAAGCTTGTCGATCTTAGCATCACTGCTAGAAGCTTGGGTACTTACCTTAGAAACAACCGGTTTGTTCCTTGAGGTGGGTACCTTGGATTTGTTCTCAATAATTGAGAGAATTTCTCTCGGCATTCGACTCAAGATATTGCCACCGGCGGCTGCATTGAGTGAATCCTGATCGGATTGAGTTAAAGCATTGTAGAATGTATCGATTTGATGCAATTTCGAGAAACCGTGATGTGGGCATTTCCGTAGGAGATCCTTGAATCGTTCCCATGCCTCACCGAAATTCTCATCAAATCGTTGCCGGAAATTTGTGATTTCATTCCTAGCATTGGTCATTTTAGACGGAGGAAAGAAATAGTTCACGAATTTATGGACGAGATCTTCCCAAGTATGGATTGATTGAGGGGGTTCTTTCTCGAGCCAAATTCGGGCCGCCCCCTCGATGGAAAATGGGAATAACATCAATTTGATAGTGTCGTGAGGAACATCCTTATGGTAGTGTGTTGAGGTCAATTTGTTGAACCATCGGATGTGATTGTGAGGATCTTCCCGATCAAAACCATGAAATTAATTTCCCGTAACAAGTTGAATTAAACCGGTTTCGAGTTTAAAGTTTGTGTTTTGAATCGGGGGTATAACAATAGCGTCTCCGTATCCCACGGTGGGACATTGGAGTAACTCTTGCATAGTGCGGAGATCGGGAGCTTGCCCTTGGTTGTGATTATCTCCACCCATCGGCGGGTGTTGATCGTGTTGATCCATTTCCTCAACGGTTGAGAAATGAATACGGTTATTTTGACGGATAATCCTCTCGGGATTAGAAAGTGGTGAAAGAAGAGGGTTAGAAGAGGAAGAACGGGTGTGCATACACCAAAATGAAATCAAAAGGAAAAAATTAAAAACAAAAGTTGAAAATGAAAATATTTTTGGATTTTTATTTTTTAAAATTTTTTTATTTATTTTTGGTACCGATCCGTCAATCAATATTCGTTTCTCTTACGACTACGCGCAGAGTGGCGGAGAAGCAAAGGTCTGCCGAAGCTAATTAAAAACCCGCCTCTTTCGGTCTGCAATTTAATGTCAAGACCATCCTTAAACCACTTGTATAGGTTGTAATCGAAAAAATAATTCGAAAATCAAATGATTTCACGATTGTTTTGTTGTTATTTCGGAATGGTTTACAACACTTTTGAAGAAAAGTGAGGATTTATTTTTATTTTTGTATTTTTGAAAACACTTTAGGAAAAGTGTTTTATTTATTTTCTTTTTGTATTTTTATTTTTATAAAACGATAACTTCCGAGGAAGGGTCTTCAAAACACGTATCGAAAAACAAAATCACAAATTCGCGTCAACCTTCCCCGGCAGCGGCGCCAAAAACTGATTTGTCAATTATAGTCCAAGGAATTGCAAAGGAAATATGCAAAACCCGAGTCGATTGTCCCGACGAAAATTGAATGGAAAATGTGATTCGGGATCGTGATTCGTGAAGTGAATGTGAAAGAGTGAGTGATTTTTTGGATTACACTACTAATATTAAAATAACAAACTAGATTAACAATTAAACTACGCTATTAGAACAATCAAACTAATCATTTAAACGAAAATTGAATTTTAAAAACAAACGCGACGTAATCTTAAAAACGCGAATAAAAGTGAAATTTTAAAATTTAAGCCCTAAATTAATTTTTTCCTTATTAAAAAATTCCAACTTCACCGGATGGAGAGTGTGTATCGATTACCGAAAACTCAATGATGCTACCCGTAAAGACCATTTCCCTCTACCGTTTATGGACCAAATGCTTGAGCGTTTGGCGGGAAATGAGTTCTATTATTTTCTCGATGGCTTTTCCGGGTATTTTCAAATACCAATTGATCCCCAAGATCAGGAAAAGACCACCTTCACGTGTCCTTATGGAACGTTTGCCTACCGACGCATGCCTTTCGGCTTGTGCAATGCTCCGGGCACGTTTCAAAGGTGCATGATGGCCATATTCCATGATATGATCGAGACGACAATGGAGGTCTTTATGGATGATTTCTCCGTATATGGGAATTCTTTCTCCTCGTGCCTCTCCCATTTAGAGAAAATGCTTGAACGGTGTGAAAGCACCAATCTCGTGCTAAATTGGGAGAAGTGCCATTTCATGGTTAAAGAGGGCATAGTCCTCGGCCATAAGATTTCCAAATTTGGGATTGAGGTCGATCGAGCTAAAGTTGATGTTATCGCTAAGCTACCTCATCCCACCACCGTCAAAGGAATTCAAAGTTTCCTTGGTCATGCCGGTTTCTATAGATGATTTATTCAAGACTTCTCCAAAATTGCCCGGCCTCTGACCCATCTTCTTGAAAAAGATGCTCCGTTCATCTTCTCTCCCGAATGCATCGAAGCATTCGAGGTTCTCAAAAAGAAACTGACTGAAGCTCCGATCTTGGTTGCCCCCGACTGGGACTTGCCCTTTGAGCTAATGTGTGATGCAAGCGATTATGCTATCGGTGCAGTCCTGGGGCAACGCAAGTCCAAATACTTCCAACCGATACACTATGCTAGCAAGACAATGACCGACGCTCAATCTCACTACACTACTACTGAGAAAGAGTTGTTAGCTGTTGTCTACGCTTTTGAGAAATTCAGACCATATCTTGTCTTATCTAAAAGCATAGTGTATACGGACCATTCTGCTCTCAAGTATCTCTTAGCAAAACAAGATGCTAAACCGAGATTACTTCGGTGGATTCTTCTGCTCCAGGAATTTGATATTATCATTCGTGATAAAAAAGGAGCAGAGAATCTAGCCGCTGATCATTTATCCAGACTTGAAAATCCCCATCAAAGTGATCTCGAGAAAAAGGAAATCACCGAAACATTTCCTCTCGAGACACTTGGGAAGATATCTTTAAAAGATGATCCGAGTACCCCATGGTTTGCTGACTACGCAAATTACCATGCGGGGAATTTTGTGGTGAAAGGGATGTCGTCCCAGCAGAAAAAGAAGTTTTTCAAAGATGTAAAACATTATTTCTGGGACGACCCCTACTTATTCCGGATATGTACCTATCAAGTGATAAGACGGTGTGTGCATGGCCAAGAAGCTCTTGATTAGTCATCTTGGTCTGTTCAAATCAGTGTATGCTGAGATTTATTGCTATGTTCATGCTCTTTTTTGATTGATCATTTGTGTTTGATTTAGCTTGTTAATGTGTTTCTGAGTAGCTTACCTAGTATAGTTTTAAAGTTTTTAATCTCAAATGGTAACAATAACATCTGGTCACCTAAAATTGCTCTAAAAATCTGTTCAAAGTCTGCTGACTAAGAATGTTGCTGCATGTTCATGATTTGGTCATCTGTATTTGCTTCAAATTGGATTAGCAATTGAAAGTTTGTGATAGGGCTTTTTAGAAACTAGTAATCTCTGCTTGGTTAACTTTCCAAAACAGCTTTTGTTTTCAAAATTGGTTAAGTTTTGAGTTTTCTACAAGCCGTTGAAAATCTGCTTTTTGAGTTTGTTTTCTGCTATAGCTTAGTGCTAATTCTTGTGCTTATCTGCTCATTGGGGTACCCGAATCTGCTTATCTGAGTTTGATTATGCTTGTTTGTTGCTATTTGATGATCTCTGAGCATCTTGTATTGTTTTGAGCTTATTTGCTTTAGAAAAGTGCTTTTTGGCTTATTGAGAATAAGCTCTTTCTGCTTATTTTAGCTTATCTGGTAGTAGTTGATATTTTTCTTAGAAAGTTAATTAGTTTTTAGAATTTATAAAAAAATCTCAGATTTATTTGTCTTTGTTTGCTATTTAATTTGCATTTAATTAGTTTTTAAGTATTAAAAAAAGAAAATAAAAAAATTAGAAATAGTTTCTGTTTTGTCACTTTCACCCCTTAAACTTTCTGCTTGAGTTAATTTCGTGCCTGTTTGTTTCTAGTTGATTAGTAGTTTGAAAATTGTCACTTTAAGTCCTTGTCTTTTGTTTGCATAATTAGTCCATAGATAACTTTGCATTTAGTTAAATATTTTGCATCGTTAGTCCTTTTAGCTTGCATCTTTGCATTTTTAGTCCTCATTTCCACTAATTTTCTTTTATCATTTTTAATAAGGAAAAAATTAATTTAGGGCTTAAATTTTAAAATTTCACTTTTATTCGCGTTTTTAAAATTACGTCGCGTTTGTTTTTAAAATTCAATTTTCGTTTAAATGTTTAGTTTAATTGTTCTAATAGCGTAGTTTAATTGTTAATCTAGTTTGTTATTTTAATATTAGTAGTGTAATCCAAAAAATCACTCACTCTTTCACATTCACTTCACGAATCACGATCCCGAATCACATTTTCCATTCAATTTTCGTCGGGACAATCGACTCGGGTTTTGCATATTTCCTTTGCAATTCCTTGGACTATAATTGACAAATCAACTCCCCTTTGCTAGGGTGCCAACGTATATGATGCAAGGATTATGAATGCTACAAAACAAGGATTAGTACATGATATGCTCCCCCTTGATCAATACTCCATGCTAGGGTACCAACGTATATGAATCAAGGATGAGAAATGCTACAAAACAAAGGTTAGTTGTAGATGATTCAATCCAACCAAGTAATATGATGCATATGTAAAGGTTCAACCAAGTATTGTAGCTCAACCCGTTTAACTAAAAAAAGTCAACTAAGTACACTTTGTTCAAACCAAGCACAAAGGTCAAACAAAGTCAATACTTCAAACCACCACCCATATAATGATGCAAATGTTAGTAATTCAACCCAACCAAATATAATGCACAGTTATTGATCACACACACAAGCATTAACACAACATCCTTCCATTGAAAATTATTTATGACCAAAGTCATAAATTAAGGTGTTACAAAAGAAAAAATAACCTAAAAATAGAAGTCCTAAAAATTAAAAAGGAATAGTCCTAAAAAAAATCCTATAAAAGGAAAATAAAGGAGAAACTTCTTGCATCTATTGCGGAGGATGGGAAAGAGCATTTAGGCGCTCTCGGATGTGGTTCAAAATGAACTGCATTTCATTGTGTATTTTGATTTGGTGGAGATATGATGGAGGTAAGTAATGTGGATTGTAAATCCTTTGCATCACTTAGGTGGGGATCCATAATGTTTGAAGAGGCGTAGAGAGGATGAAGTTCCTCATTAACTTCGCCTTGAGTTTGTGGTTTGTTGATCCACATTGACTCATCAATGGCTTGGAGTGTGGCAAATAAATCAAAGGGTTGAAGGTTAGGTGAATGAGGAGGTGATGGTGATCTCGTCACTTGAGATGGTGCGGGTGGTGGTGTGGCAGCCACGGGTGTTATGGTAGATGGTGAAGTGGTGACGATGATATGAGGTGGTGTTGGAGTTAAGTTGGGATTTATGAAACAACATGGTCTGACACTTATTCTTGCTCTCCTTCTGTGTGGTCTGGATGTTGAAAAGTTGTTTGATTTAGACATTGTGAGGAAGAATGCAAATATATATCTTAGAATTGATGGTGAAGGTGTGAATTGTGATTATCTAAAGCTTCTAATTTATAGGCTCTAAGTTTTATGGAAGAGTGTGTTTGGATGTTGATTCATAAAGAGATGTTGATTTCCAATGACTTGGAACAAGAAAAAGAGGTTTGTCATATTATCAAAGTCAATCCATAGAGATGGAATTGAGTAAGAGTGTGAAGATATGCAGTAAATGCAAGGGTGAGTGGAAATCTAGTGATTTGATTGATCCACGGATTGCAAGGAACCAATTTGAGGGTTCCTTGCTTGTTACAGAAAGGTAACTTGAATGGAAATTTGAATTTTCAAATTTTGGTGGGAAATGAATTTCTTATTGTTCTAAGTTTGCTAAGATGATTCTAATGTGCTTAAATATCAGTAGAATAATCCTAAGAACTAGAATCAATGATCTAAAGTGCGGGATTAGACGAGAAATTAAAAAAAAAAGAGTTACTATTGGTACGCGGAGCCAAACGATAACAAAGGCGAACCTAAATTTTTGGTTCCGTGGAATCCGTTGGGCTTATTATGGCGGAGCCAAAAGTTTCAATAGACGAAACCCGTAATTTGGTTCCGCCATGTCCGCTGATCGAAAAATCTTTACAGAGGGCTTTTCTAAGTACCCGAAACCCGTTGAAATCCCAAAAATTATCCTAAATCATATGTAATTAATTGTTGTGGTTGACTAAAAACAAAAACACAGGTTCTAACACATGGTAACATAGAGATCAAACGGACGATTTTGAACTTACCATATATGGAAGTTAAGCAAAACAATGGCTTAAACACGGAAAATTGATAACATCAAGTGTTATCATCCTACATTGTCAAGTTAGTTCACATAGATGTTTAACAACAAGATAATATCCTAAAACATAACAATTCACCACATCATTGTTTCAAATTGTTTATACCAAACGCTCCCTATTTCCTCACTACTTGTTGATTTTCTTGTTGAGCTTCATTATCCAACGCCCAATGTTCTTCATCATTCCTCTTGTTTGTTTGAATTCCTCAGATTGGTTCTCAATAGGTGGAAGTTGGCTCATGTATTCTGAAGGAGGAATCCTAGAATTGAGCAGACCGTCATCCTCACTTATGGATAATGATGATGATGAGGTTGGAGGATGAGCACATTTACCTTTTGACACCGCTACTCTATGGTCACTAAGGGGTACAAAAGTATGAGGGATGAGAGAGTAGTCTGGGAGGAAACCTCTAGCGTTCGGAGGAATGGGTGCAAAAGCTCTATAGAGACAGGTGAGGAGCATCCCGTAAGGCATTGCCGTGGTTCCCAACACCGGAATGTCGGCCATTCTCTTGGCGACATAGTAAGCTAAGTTGAAGGGTTGCTGGGTGGACATACAATAGAGCGTATAACAAAGGCTAGCATTGAGATAATCCCTATTTCCTATGGTGCATAAAATGTTTTCTCGAAGAATCTCTTCCAACTTTTTGAATTGAGGCCTAAGCTCGTTTAGCTCCAGGCCAAACGGGTCTCTATCGACTTGACGACCTTGTCGGTTGGTCCTAGTGTGGGTGTTCCTAGGGACAAAGAGATGATCACGGATAGTCTCTTTGGGAGTCAATGGTGTGTCGTATAGAGGCATACGATCATGGAGAGAATCTAGGATTGACAATGACCATTTTTTGGTGTAAAGACAAGTACCTACACCCGGAATTCCTAAGACTTTCGCAAATTGGTTCAAAGGGATGGTGAATTTGTGTTGGTTGACTTTAAAATGGATGCTTATGAGACCATAGTCGTTGGAACTAAGAACAACGCTAGCATAGAATTCTATCACAAATCTAGGACAAATAGGTTCATCTATGTCCAAAAGACAATCAAAGTTGATGACGGCTAGTTGTTCTCGGATGTTGGTTTGTTCTAAAAATGAGGGGTCTACAGTCCTACCTTCGTGAACGTATCGCTTTTCTAAAGCCTTAAAAATCTTAACTTGGTCGTTTGTAAGTCCTTTTGTCTTATGGTGTTTGGGTAGGTTGTTAATGGTATCTTTGTGGTCGTAGTATGTTGCGGGAGGCATGATGTTTTTCTAGACATGAAAATTATATAGTTTAGTTAAAACTAACGAGAATACGTATATAAAATTCTAGTGTGTGCCTATATGGGGACAATACGGAGGTGTAGTTATCTCGACTCCTTTTAATGCATGAAAATTTTGTTTTGCAAATTTTGTAACAAAATGAGAGATAACCCAAACGCTCCTAATTCAATGTAGCTTCGATTGAATATACCCGAAAATACATATTAGTTATGTATTCCCTTTAGCATTCAAGAGACATTATGCAAGTGATGTTTAAAACATAACGTTTTTATTTGTATGAACAATGTGCAAAAACTGTTTTTCCTAATCGTGAGAAGATTTTTGCAAGTATTTGGCATGGGGTTTTTGATGAATTGTGATAATGTCCTATAAGATGCAATTCCTAACTATGGAAAACATGATTTGTTAAGTAATTCAGTGAATATGCTTCATGATTTTACAAAAAATATGCATAAACCCCAAGTTTTGATTTTGTGCAAGAAATAGAAATCCTAGACTCAGATCAGGAATGTAGATATAGTTAGGATACTTACAGAGAGGATTAAAGCACAAATTGGTTGTGGAGGATGACCTAAATTCTGAGTTTGGTTTATTTTGGGTCGAGTTGGTGTAGCTTGTGTGTTTTAGGGAATATGATAAACAGTACAGGAGTGTTTGTTTATTATACTTAAAAACTGACTCAGTGACCCGCGGATATGGCAGAACCAAAATCAAGGTTCCGTCCTTGTTGTCGATTGGTTCCGCGGGATCAGAGTTGGTTTTTGGTTTTTGTCGTGTTTGGTTAATCTAAGGTTCAAGCTAAGGTTTTAACTACACATTTGGTTCCATTAATCCTAAACCAAGTCTAAGAAAGTTAAAAGATACTCTCTTAAGAGGTTTTGTGAGAATATCGGCAATGTTGTCCTCTGAGGATACTTTCTCGATTGAGATGTTTCCTTTTTGAACATTGTCGCGAAGAAAGTGGTGACGAATTTCTATGTGTTTGGTTCTAGCGTGTTGAACTGGATTCTTGCTAAGGTCGATAGCTCCTTTGTTGTCGCAAAGAATGGGAATGTCATTGAGTTGAATTCCATAGTTGACGAGAGCTTGTTTCATCCACAGTGCCTGTTGACATGCTTTTCCTATAGACACGTACTCGGCTTCGGTTGTTGAAATTGCTAGAGCCGTTTGTTTCTTTGAGAACCATGCGGTAAGACAATGTCCAACAAAAGTACAAATACCACTTGTACTTTTTCTATCGACATAGTCACCGGCATGGTCTGAGTCGGCATACACTATGGTTTCAATTCCAGTTCCTTTGGGATACCATAATCCTAAATGTGTAGTACCTTTAATATATCTAAATATTCGTTTGACGGCTTCAAGATGGGATGTTTTGGGATCTTCTTGAAAGCGTGCACATAGACAAACACTAAACATAATGTCGGGTCTACTAGACGTTAGATAGAGTAGACTACCAATCATTCCTCTATATTTTGTGCTATCTACGGATTCACCTTCTTCATCCTTTGTGAGTTTGGTTTCGGAGGACATGGGTGTTTTCATAGGTTTGGAATCTTCAAGACCAAATTTCTTAAGCATATCTTTGATGTACTTAGATTGGTTGAAGAATATCCCATCTTCTAATTGTTTAATTTGGAGTCCTAAGAAAAAGTTTAGTTCCCCCATCATACTCATTTCAAACTCGTCATGCATGATTTTTGAGAAATCATCGCATAACTCTTGACAAGTTGATCCGAATATGATGTCATTCACATATATTTGAACTATGATTATATGTGATCCCTTTTTCTTAGTGAAAAGAGTGTTGTCTACTAGGCCCATGGTATACTTATGTTCAACTAGGAAGGTCTTAAGTCGATCATACCATGCTTTTTGTGCTTGCTTAAGTCCGTATAAAGCCTTTTTAAGTTTGTAGACATGATTTGGTTTTTCAAAATCGGCAAAGCCGGGAGGTTGTGCTATGTACACTTCCTCATTAATAAAACCATTAAGAAATGCACTTTTAACATCCATTTGGAATAGTTTAAAGTCATGTGCACATGCATATGCAAATAGTATTCTAATTGACTCGAACCTAGCTACCGGTGGAAATGTTTCGTCGTAGTCTATACCTTCTTGTTGATTGTAGCCTTGAGCTACTAGCCTAGCTTTGTTTCTAAATACTACACCATTTTCATCCATTTTATTTCTAAACACCCATTTTGTTCCAATTATGGTTTGACATTTAGGTTGAGGGACTAATGTCCAAACGTCATTTCTAACAAATTGATTAAGTTCTTCTTGCATTGCTATAACCCAAGATTCATCTTTTATGGCCTCATTTATATTTTTTGGCTCAATTGTTGAAATGAAACAAAAGAAATTACTTTGATTTTGAACTCTTGATCTTAAGGTTCTTTCATTAATTTCTCCTATGACGTTATCTAATGGATGACTTATAGATTCTTTGATATTAACTATTTCCTTATTTAAAGGTTCATCTTCTTTATCATTATCTAGATTTTCTTGGTTTTCAACCATTTGACTTTCAACTAAGTCATCATCTACCAAAGGTGATGTCTTAGAGGGAGGTGGACTTTCGTCGAATGTTACGTTCAACGATTCCTCGACTCTTGAGGTTTCTTTGTTCAAGACGATATACGCTTTTACTATTATGTGAGTATCCAAGGAATACACCTTCATAAGACTTTGGGTCAAACTTGGTGAGGTAATCCTTAGTGTTTAAAATGAAGCACTTGCTTCCAAAAACTCTAAAATATCCTAAAGTAGGCTTTTTGCCTCTATAAAGCTCATAAGGTGTTTTATTCAAAAATGGTCTTATTAGGACTCTATTTAAGATGTATGTGGAGGTGTCAACGGCGTTACACCAAAACTTTTGTGGTATATTTTGTTCATTTAGCATTGTTCGACTCATTTCTTGAAGTGTTCTATTTTTACGTTCTACTACACCATTTGATTGAGGAGTTCGAGGAGCCGAGAAATTATGTGTTATGCCATTAGCATCACAAAAAGCTCTAAATTGAGTTTTGTTATCAAATTCACGACCGTGGTCGGTTCTTATTGACACAATTTCCTATTTGGTTTTGAATTTTCTTACTTAGAATTTCAAATTTATCAAATGCTTCATTCTTAGTTTTCAAAAACTTAGTCCAAGTATACCTAGAGTAATCATCTACTATTACCAAAGTGTAGAAGTTTCCTCCATAACTTTGTATAGCGGATGGACCAAACAAATCCATATGCAATAATTCTAGACACCTAGATGTAGACACCATGTTTTTAGCCTTATGGCTATTATGAACTTGTTTCCCAATTTTGCAAGCATCACAAAAGTGTTGGTCGTATTTCAACTTGGGTAGGTTCCTAACGAGTTCCTTAGATGATAGAGATTGGATGAGACTCATGTTGGCGTGGCCTAAGCATCTATGCCACAAAGTTGAGTTTTTGTCTAAGGATGTAAGACAAAATTTGTCTTTAGATTTTTGTCTAATTTCATAACATAAACGTTATTTTTCAAAACACCTTTTCCTACGGTTATGCCATTTTTAAGTATCTTACTTCCATTTTCACTGAAAAGGACGTCATACTTTTTACGGCATAATTGACTGATACTAAGCAAGTTAAAACCTAAGTTATCTACATGAGCAACATCATCAATAGTAAGAGAGCCATGAGAGATTGTACCTTTTCCGATGATTTTACTTCTAAGCTTGCTACCAAACGTAACATTACCTCCGTCGTACACTTGGTAGGTTGAGAAAATATTTTTGTTTCCCGTCATGTGCCTTGAACACCCGCTATCTTTTATCCACTCGTCCGGTTCTAACCCAACTTTCAAGCATACCTAAGTTAAAGAAAAACTAAAGCATTTGGTCCCCAATATCTCATGGGTCCATTTGGGGTAAGCATTCCATTATCTTGATTCATGTATGGAAATGGTGGATATGGGTTCCATGGCATGTAGTTGGGACCTTGATAACTTCTAGGTAAGTTTGGATTCCAACTATTTTGATAATGATGCTGTGAGTTGTGATTACTCTTTGGAAAAGGGCGTTTGGGAATAGTCGTCCTAGGTCTTTGTTGAACAGTTTTAATCCTAAACTCTTTTTTAACTTGTCCTTTTCCTATAGTGATTGATGGTTTTTGTTTGTTAACAGTTATACTAGTGCTAGGTTTTCTTGTGACCTTAACGAATTCAGTACGAGCCGAAGTACAATCCTTATGTTCAGCAACAGTACCCGCGGAACCAATTTCCACTACTGGCGGAACCAAGTTTTTGGTTCCGTGAGATCCGTGGGTGTCTGAACTTGTTAGAACAGTTTCTTGTACTTTCTCTGTTTGTTTCTTAAAGCTACTTAAGTCTCCTAGTTTCATAAAGCTTTATCCAGTTTTATCATGAGGCAACTTTTGAACTTTCATTAGATCATCTATACAACTAATATTTTTATCAAACCTTTTAAATTTAGAATTTTGTTTGATAAGTTCTTCCTGTGTGGACTTAAGTGTTTCTAGTTCTAGTTTAAGTTCCTGACATGAAACACATGTTTCTTTAACATCTTTACCCTTTTCTAATCGTATAGATTTTTCTTTTAACCAATAAACTTCGTTTTCCAAAAATTCCTTTTTGGTTTTTAAAAACTTATTTTTGTTTATGATTTTTAGGGTAATTTCACACAGTTTGTTATATTCTATTTCTAAGGTGTCATCATCAATAGAGGAGTAAGATGAGTCAGATTGTACCTCGTTAGAATCATGAGCCATAAGAGCAACTTCATCATTCTTAGGCTCTTCGTCATCATCTTCACTGTCACTCCAAGCACCACTAACAAAGGCTCTTTGAGTCTTGTTCTTGGGTGGCTTCGGACAATCTCCTATTAGGTGACTAGTATCCCCGCACCTAAAACACTTCCTATCTACTTTCTTATCATCACGGTCTTTCCGGAAGGATTTCTTTTCTTCTCGAGGTTGTCTTACGAACTTCTCTCGTCTCCTAAAGAACTTTTTGAAATCTCTTACGGCCATGGCATACTCTTCGTCTTCGCTACCTGAACTAGACTCTTCATCATCACTTGACTCTATCCTAGCTTTTAAGGCAATGGACCTGATCTTTTCCTTTTTGCATTTGACTATCTCTGAATCTTTTTCCATCACCATCTCATGAACTTTGAGATTTCCTATGAGCTCGTCAAGTGGCATGCTTGAAAGATCCTTGGATTCTTCAATGGCTGTCACCTTTGCTCTCCACTTCGGATGAAGTGCTCTAAGAAATTTCCTGACAAAGTTCTTACTAGAAAAACAATCGTCAAGTGCTTTAAGAGAAGTAACAATAGTATTAAGGCTATGTTTGGCGCGGAGCTTTTTGGAGTTTTTTGGAGCGATGAGCGGTGAGCAAAGAGCTTTTTGATTTTTATTGTTCGTTTGGAAAAGGAGCGGTGAGCTTTGCGATTTTTTAGGAATGCTCATTTTTCCAATGCTTCTTTAAGAAGCTGTAAGCGATGGGCTGTGAACTGTGGCTACTGCTCACCGCTCACTGCTCACAGCTTACTGCTATTGCTCACTGCTACTTTTACCAAACACACCCTAAACCTAGCAAATGCACTATCAATGGTCTCATCTTCAGGGATAACAAATTATTCATATTATTGAATAAGAAGATCAATTTTGTTATCCTTTACTTGTAAGTTCCCTTGATGAGTGATAATTAAGGATTGCCAAATATCTTTAGCGGTTTTACACATAAATACTCTTTCCTATTCTTTCCTAGGTAAAACATTGTAAAGCATCATTTTAGCTTCATTATTTTTGGCAATTAATTTCTTTTGCTCATCACTATGACGAGTAAGAGAAATATCCTCATCCCGACCGCTTGATATATCCTTAATTATGGGTTTATGTGTGGAAAACTAGAAGGGGGGGTTGAATAGTTTTACGTCTTTTTAATTTATTATAAAAACTTTGTTTACTTTTAAAAACTTAGCTTCGAATTTATGTGAACTTAACTCTTGAACAATATGAACAAATATAAGTAAATCTAAATTAACAATGCAAGTAAAGTAATGAAATGAAATGAAAGATAGAGATGGAAAGATCGAACCGCGAGACAAAGGATTTATAGTGGTTCGGCTACAAGGACACCTTCCTTGCCCTACTCCACTCCTCGAGCACCTAACTCGAGAGTTTTCTTCACTATGTCAATAAGCTCCCTTATGGCGGAGAAAACCTTACACAACTTTCGCTTACACCAATTTTACGACACAAAGCTAAATGTCGAGTTCTAATCGTAGCTAGAACCAATCTCACAACTTCAATCACAACTTCTTCACGACTTCTTCACAACTTCTTCACTACGGCTTCACAACTTTTTCACAACGGCTTCACAACTACTTCACAACTACTTCATGACCTAGCACTACTTATATACTCTTCTACTTCTTCACACCTTCACTACTTACACACCTTAACTTCTTCACAACTTCATTACTTACACACTAATCTAGCCTAAACAATTATGCTCACACCTATCTAACAAATATACACAACTTATACAAATGAATGAATGATTTACAATTTTGATACACCAACAACTTGGATGGAAGAGATACACCAAGTTGTAATACTTCTTGTCTTGAAGGATAGAAGTATTCTTCTCTTGCACTTGAGAGGTTGAAGCTTTGGATCACTTGAAACAAAAGCTTATAATTATATGATCAAAGGGTTTTTGAAGATATGAAATGAGATCTAAATCAGAAAGTTTTTAGTGCAAAAGGTGAGGAAAAAGTCCAGGAATAGTCCAGTATTTATAGGCAAAGCTGGGGACTGGAGGAGCGTGGCCGGTCCCCTTAATTAGGGGCCGGTCCCCTTAATTATTAAGGGTCGCCTTGTTAATTAAAGGGGCCGCCCAATGTATCCGTTGCCCAGCTTTGTCTTTTTGTGGGGAAGGTTTTTCTGAAACATTTTTGCCATTTTTGGTTGAAAATTTGAATTCATATATTTATAATGGATTTAATATATTTACTTAATACCAAAAATGATTTTCTAAAAGATATAAAATGTTTGTGACATTTTATAAAAAATCTAGCGATTAAGAAAATGTTCCTTTGATCATATAATGCTTTAGGCATTTGTTTATTCATACCTTAAGTGATTAAGTTGTTAAAATAGATATTTACAACTAAATACTTGTTTACGTCATAATCATTCGTTTAATGATTTTACATTTTGTGATTATCAAAACATAGAGGTATCGAAAAATATTAATAACGTTTTTAGGCATTATTTATATCAACAATCTCCCCCTTTTTGATGATTACAAAATCTAAACTCATTAAATTAAAAAATTAATTTTTAGACAAGTATTTAGTGAGTTTATCTCTACTTCTCCCCCTTTTTGTAGAATCAAAAAGGTTATGCCGACAAGTTTCAAGAATGAAGTTCGACGGGAATAGAGCTCCCCCTTGATGTGTGCTCCCCCTCGTTCGAGGGCACCAAGGAGTCGAGCTATGGAAATTTTGCAAGAAAAATATTAGAAGTACAAGCATACATAGCAAAATATGGAATATAAAAACAACAATCATGGCAAACAAATATTAAGAACACATAGCAAGACATTCATTAATTTAAAGTGATTATGTGAAACACATAATCATTGCAACGATATTTAGTATGCTTGAAACATATAACAAGAAAAAGGTCCTAAATTGCCAAAGAGAGCTTTCGGACTTGCTTGCGACACGAAAGCTTGGAAAATAAGAAACATAAGCATATAGTATGCTTAGATGGTTGATGGTAGAGTGTTTGGGATGGAATTGGTTGAGTGAGGGTAAGAATGTTGGATTAATAGAGGTATATTTTTGGAGGTGGAGAGTTTGGAGCGGAGTAGGTTGATTGAGGGTTAGAGTGTTGTGCTAGTGGAGGTGTTGTGCTAGAGTTTGGAGTGGAGGTGTTGAATGAGATCTAGTGATAAGATACTTAATCCAAGTGAAATGTTCATTTAAGGCAATGATTTGTTTTTGGAGAAGGATACGACAAGGACAATAGTTGACATGATTATCAACTTGATTCAAGTTGTGGGGGTGAGGTAAGCAATTTGAGTAGAGTGAGGATGGAGGATCGAGGTTGGCCCTTGTTGTGTTGTGCGAGGTGTATAGCAAGGAGATCACAAAGGTCATGGATTTGGTTTATATCTTCACGGAACCTTTCCTTTTCCGTGAGAATGTGGATTTGATCATTTGGTGGAAGTGGATGAAATTTGAGTGTGTAGTTGGAAGTAAACTTGGATGTTTGACCAATATGATGAGGGTTTTGAAGGGTTTTATTGAGATTAGTTTGAGGTTGAGATGTGTAGTTTGGAACGAAGGTGGAGGTTGAGGTTATTTTGTGATGAAGGAGGGCTAGAAGGGAGTTGATCCAATCTTGCGTTGAGCAAGGTGTAAGGAAAGAAGAGCACAAAGCTCATGGGCTTCTTTAAGTTCTTCAATGAACTTCAAGTGTTATTTGGGATGGATGTTTGGATATGCAACATAGAAGAAGCATGTGAGTTGGTAGGAAATGGTGGTGATACTTTTGGTGATGGAGACATTTTTGAGTTTGGGTAATCATTAATGGATGAAGATGAAGGCACGGAAGAAAAGGATATTTCATGAGTGGAGGGTGTTTTGGATGGTGCATTGGTAGGTGAAACATGATGTGAGGTGTTGGTGATGAAATTAGGATTGTTATTTCGAGATTGAGCATGTTCTTCATAAGAATTATTTGGGTGAGATGATGATGTATTTTTGTGAGCAAAAATGGATGGTTGGTTATTATGATGAGGTTTGTGAAAGGATTCGTTGGAATGAGCTTGAGGATTGGGAGTATAATTGGGAACAAATGTGGGTGGAGGTGTTGGTTGTTTAGCCACATCATTTGTTGAGATGGACTTGTTTCGGGGGTTTGGTTTTCTTCTCCAAACGGGTTTTTCGGTCATCCTTGCTAACCTTGAGGATTTTGGTTTTGGTTTGATGGGAGATGGCATGATGAGATGATGGAAGATTATGAGGAATGGGAGTGTTTATAGTGTAGGATTGATGGGATTAAGGAATGGATAAAATTTGTTGGATGGATTGGAATAAGATATGTTTGTGAATTTTGGGAAGTGTAGGATGAAATGGGCTAAAAAGCAGAAAAGTTTCTGTAAACCCCGACCATCAGATGGCCGGTCCCCTTAAATATTAAGGGGGCCGCCTTATGATTTAAGGGGGCCGCCCATCATGAGGTCTCCAGGTTACTGGAAATGGGTTTTTGGCAGAAAATTGTAGAAAGGGTTGTGTTTTTGGGTTTAGTTTCAAGCAAGTCCAACTCTTTGAGGCAATTAAGCATGTAATAGATATTTATGCAAAACATGTTAATTAAAGAGATTAAGCAAACAAGTAATTTAATCTAGCATGTAAACATACTCATCAAGCAAGTAATATATATGGACTAGGAAACAATAAACTACACAAAGTATTTTCTTAATTATATGTAAGTGGGAAGATTAATGAACTATTTGATGGATCCTAATGTGTGCCTATGTGCAATAAATGGGAACTTAAGATAGCATGGACTTCTAGACTTGTTACAAACAAAATCTTAATAGACAAACCATGGTCCGCTTGATTTGACTTAGTTCACTTATAAATGTCATGTACATAAATATAGATGACAAATATGAGATCACCATGCATGATTTTAAAAAATGTTTTTAGCATTATTCAACAATGTTTAAAAGTGGGTTTTTATGTAGATGTGAAAGTTATTTGAATAAAATAGATTGGGTTTTATTTCAAAATGTGTTTATGAAGAATGGGTAAGAAAAAAAATTCTCAATCTTTGACTTTGATCGAAACAGAATTATGGACATAGATTAAGAAGAAAAATGAGATAGTAAAACATGTTAATAGAATAGTGAAATAGCCATCTAAAAAATCATTTTTCCAAAATGTGAAGTTTCTGTATATTTTTAAAGATACTAGATTTTTGACAACAAATACCATTAATCCTAGATTTTAAAAAATGGTTGTTAAAGATCTCATGCTCAAGGGAATTGGTTAAGGCTATTATCACATGCTACCCTTTTCTACATATCCTACGGTCATAAGGAAGCGATGACGAAATTCTATATGTTTGATGCGAGAGTGTTGAATGGGGTATAACCTAACATCTATTGCTCCTTTGTTGTCGCACACTTATCTAACTTGATGCCATAGTCTACGAGAGCTTGTTTCATCCATAGTTTTCTAACGCGAGAAATCTAATCTTACTTCTATGTTAATGATTAATCCACTTAACTCATTTCACTTCATCACCATGAGTTTTCTAATAGTGGACATAGAAGATTTCCATTTTAAACGTTATAGCTTAAGAGGGCCAAAGGGAAAAGAACAAGTGATTCTAGGTTATAAGTAGATTCATATAAGCTATTATGTGTATATATATAACTAGGCATTATGAGCTAAATAGGCATGAAATAACTAGTCATTAATCTAAGCATATATTATAACAATGAGCTTAAAAAAAAAAGCGTACCTTTTAAAAAAAAAAAAAAAAAAAAAAAAAAAACGTACCTTTTAGTCTTCAGTAGATTTTCTTCAAATACTTCAAGGTGTTATATTGACTTATAGAAGCCAATCATAGATGAGTTTTCGAATTATTCAATGAGTGACGATTTAGCCACTTGGTCCCCATTGTCTCATTTGTCCAAAATTGTTTGAACCAAACATGGTTTGCATTTGCATGTATGGTGGAAGTATTACCCAAGGATTAAAACTTGGTTGATGTGAATAATTCCACATTGGGTGACTATTATTAGGAAAGTTTTGTCTACCTTGATTTCTTCTAGGTTGAGGGGTTTTAGGCCGAGGATGAGGATTATTTGGTCTATTTGGAGGTGGAGTTTTGGATCTTAATTTTGGTTTAGAAAATCCGGTTTTGGTTTTTAACGATGGTTTATAAAAGCTTTTTACTTCCTCATCACTAGCAATGGGTATTTTTCTATCTTTTATAAGTATATACTTAGGTTTTGACTCTAACAGTTTTTGTTTACTAGACTCACATTCCAACTTTACATTTTTATTTTCACTATTTGAAATATCGATTGAATTGATTCCTAGACCTGTTTTATCTTTGGATGATCTTTGAACACTTATTATTTTCTTAAATGAGTTACTACTATTTTTAAACTTGTCAAGTTTGAAAATTTCATCTTTAAGTTTTTCATTTTCATTTTTGACTTCTAAGCATGTTTTGCATTCTATAAAATCTTCTTTTCCTTTTTCCAAATGTTTTAGTTTAATTTTTAATTCGAGTACTTCATTTTTTAATCGATTATTAATATGTTTTAGTGACTTATTTTTAGCTATAACCTTTTGACCTAATTTGCATAACCTATTATATTCATTATCTAGGTCTTTTTCATCTAATGATTGATTTTCATCACTAAAGTATTCGGTTTCGGAAAGTACCTCATTGGATGCCTTTGCTATAAGACATTTTTCGTCCTTTGTTATTTCTTTCCCATCTTCATCGCTATCACTCCATGCTCCTCCAACGAACGCCTTTTGATTTTGATCCCTTGA
The DNA here is from genome assembly GCA_021014915.2 of Artemisia tridentata subsp. tridentata. Lineage (NCBI taxonomy): Eukaryota > Viridiplantae > Streptophyta > Magnoliopsida > Asterales > Asteraceae > Artemisia > Artemisia tridentata. The sequence goes on along the minus strand of CP139502.1, from coordinate 114,386,707 downwards.
CATCATTGGACATTTTCCGATGAGGTGATTTAGGTCGCCACATTTATAACACTTCCTTTCGCTTTTGTCCTCTTTGTATCTTTGGAATGCCTTTCTTTCATCATGTAGTTGTATAACAAATCTTCCTCATCTTTTAAAGAATTTCTTGAAGTCTCTTACGGTCATAACATATTCTTCGTCATTGCTTTCGAAGGTTGAGCTATCCTCGTCACTAGATTCCTTCCTAGCTTTCAATGCAATTTAACTTGCTTTGCTCTCTTTTACCTTTGACCATCTCGGAGTCTTTCTTTATTATTGTTTCGTAGACCTTCAAGTTGCCGATCAATTCGTCAAGTTGTAGAGTTGACAAATTCTTTGATTCTTCAATCGCCGTAACTTTAGCTCGCCATTTTGGATGAAGAGCCCTAAGAAATTTCCTAACAAAATTCTTACTAGAAAAATTCTCATCAAGTGCTTTTAAACTTGTGATGATAATGTTAAACCTAGCAAAAGCATTATCAATTGATTCCTCTTCCGGAATCGTAAATTGTTCATATTGTTGAACAAGAAGATCTATTTTATTATCTTTGACATGACTATTACCTTGGTGAGTGATTAGCAAAGAGTTTCAAATTTCTTTTGCGGTTTTACACATAAAGATTCTTTCATATTCTTTGCGTGGTAACGCATTATAAATTACCATTTTAGCCTCATTATTTTTTGCTAGTTTCTTTTTCAAATTATCATTTTGTTTTTCAAAAGGTACAATTTCATCTATTTTAGTTAAAGGATTATTTTGAATAGGGGGAAAATCACCATAGGTAATAACATGCCAAAGATCAAGATCTTTTGATTTCACATAAGTTTCGAATCTATTTTTCCAATAAAGAAAACCATCACTTTCAAATAGTGGTGGTCTTTTCATAGATTGCCCTTCTATATATTTTTCGGATTCCATAGATCGTTTTAAGTTTTAAAATACAATTTATTTTAAAAATCTTGTTTGACGTGGCTCTTGATACCAATTGTGAAAAACTAGAAGGGGGGGTTGAATAGTTTTACGTCTTTTTAATTTATTATAAAAACTTTGTTTAATTTTAAAAACTTAGATTCGAATTTATGTGAACTCAACTCTTGAACAATATGAACAAATATAAGTAAATCTAAATTAACAATGCAAGTAAAGTAATGAAATGAAATGAAAGATAGAGATGGAAAGATCGAACCGCGAGACAAAGGATTTATAGTGGTTCGGCTACAAGGACACCTTCCTTGCCCTACTCCACTCCTCGAGTACCTAACTCGAGAGTTTTCTTCACTATGTAAACAAGCTCCCTTATGGCGGAGAAAACCTTACACAACTTTCGCTTACACTAATTTTACGACACAAAGCTAAATGTCGAGTTCTAATCGTAGCTAGAACCAATCTCACAACTTCAATCACAACTTCTTCACAACTTCTTCACTACGGCTTCACAACTTTTTCACAACGGCTTCACAACTACTTCACAACGGCTTCACAACTACTTCACGACCTAGCACTACTTATATACTCTTCTACTTCTTCACATCTTCACTACTTACACACCTTAACTTCTTCACAACTTCACTACTTACACACTAATCTAGCCTAAACAATTATGCTCACACCTATCTAACAAATATACACAACTTATACAAATGAATGAATGATTTACAATTTTGATACACCAACAACTTGGATGGAAGAGATACACCAAGTTGTAATACTTCTTGTCTTGAAGGATAGAAATATTCTTCTCTTGCACTTGAGAGGTTGAAGCTTTGTGATAAGTGGCCTTTCACTCATCATTTTACACCCGAAAAACCCCACAAAAATGACCAAAAAACACCCAAATGGACCATATATTGTTGCATATATCCTTGGATTGTGTTTTATGTGTTTCAGGTACAAAAGGATTGGAAACGGGGCAAACATGGACAAAATCGAGCTTAATTTGGAAAAGTGTTCAAAAGCCGATGCCGGGAAGACATTATTTATTCGGATTTGATTCAAGCTCAAGAAATCCCAAAACGGCCCTTGGATTATTTTCACTTGGCAAAATTGGCCCCTTGATTTATTTTACAAAATTGGTAGAATGGTCCCCACAGTTTCATGATTTACACCTATGGTCCTTGTGTTTAACAAATTTTATCCATACCTAAACCATATCCGGATCTTTAAAACATTAAACCCAACCCATTTTATCCCATCAGCCCATTACACCCACTTAAGCCCAAAACCCAAACCTTTCTTAGCTAAAAAATCAAACCGGGGTCAAACTCACTCAAAATCCCTAGTCAAACCCCCAATCCCGTTTTTACCCACTATTCATCATCTCTTTAATCCCTTCTTCTCGCCTAAACACCTGCTAATCCCCTACCAGTCACTCTCACCCTCACTACTAGCCAAATACTTCACATGGCTGTGTCTCCCCACCTCCATTGCAACCTCATCGATCCCAAGGACAAACAAAAGGATCAACGGCCAAGATTTCATGTTGTGGGCACCAAGAAAGATCCAAGGGACAAGAAAGAAGCACAAGTAGCTCAGAAGGAACACACTCACAGAGAAAGCACAAAAACCCTAATAGGAGTATTATAAATAGAATAGGATAGCAGTAGTTCGAGTTAGGTTTTATTTAGCTTAAAATTTTAAGGTATTTTGTATTTTGTTTCAGCTTATTTTAATTAAAAGCATTGTAATTTACTTTTGTTTTAATTTAAATTCAGTTTTTATGTTAAATTTCAAGTTTTACTGTTTAGCTTATTACTGTGCTTATGCTTATTACTTGGCTTATTAGTTTTTCTTCTGTGCTTATTGGATCTGTTTAAGGCTAATGTAGGTTAGTTTAATAGCTTTAGTAGCTTAGTCTTGGTTTTGCCTATTAGGAACCTTAAAATTACCCAATTTAGCTTATATAGGATAGCTTAGTCCAAGTGCTTATTTTCCGGTTCATTATAGTTTACATTGGCTTTATAATCATAGTTAGTGACCTGTGGATAGAGAACATAGCTTATATCAGTATGCCTTAGTTTAAAATTTTCCATAACAGTTTCTTAACTAGTGTTTGGCACAACACCAATTTTAGCTTAAAACTTTGTTTTGACCAATTTTCAAATTTCAATCAGCTTCAAACCTACATTAGTTGTAGTTTAGAAGAAGAATTTGGCATTTTCAAGTATTTTTAAAGTTTCTTAGTTAGGTTTCTGAAATTCAAGGGTCATAACTGTTTTGCAAAGTAGCTTAGAGTGGAAGTAGATTAGGCTTGTAATGTTGTTGTTTTTGGTTTGGAATTAGTCCTAAATAGGTGGATACTCTTGTTGCATATCTGGTAGTCAAGCTTACTTGTTTAATCAGTTAATCCCTTTTTGGTTTTCAAGTTATTTGTCAAAACTGTTAAGGATTTATAGCCTGTTCCAGCTTATTTTTGTGTTTAAAGATTATTTCCCTTTCTCAAATTTGCTTATTTTTAAGCCATTTAAAAGTTTGCAAAAGAAAAACAAACAAAAAAATTAAAAACAAAAAAAGTGCGCATACCTGGGACTCGAACCCAGGTCTGCTAGCACACAACACCAACAACCCAACCACCATGCCCTTGGGTCTTTTTCAAAATACTCTTGCACAATTATTCTTACAACCCTTGTTCCATTTTAGCTTATCCGAGCTTAATTGATTTTTCCCAGCTTATTACAATAAGCTGGGACCTTTTTCAGATTTTTCCTAGCTTCTTCATACCTTAAAGTATTTTTCTAAAAAATTCAGATTTTTCCTTTTACGTTTAGTATTTTTAATTAATTATTTTCTTTTAATTCGTTTTTGATTCATAATTAATTATTAAAAAGTCAAAAAATCTAATTCTTTTTTCCAAAATTTTCTTTTGTCATTTAGAATGTAGGAAAATTATTTTGGTACCCGTAGGTTCATTTTTCATAGATTTTTACGTTTAGGCTCGTCCGTAGTTTCCCGGTTACGTTTTTAATTTTCGTTTTAGTAGATCTTAGTAACCAAACGACCCTCGTTCTTTCAAGCATTTTAATACCGAACCGAAAATGATATCCTCAATTTCACACCTCGTTGGGACCTCGACCCGGGTATATTCACTTATCCGGTTATTTATAATCGATTTTTGCGTTAAATCGTCGCATGTTGACTTTTCTTCGTGAGAGGTTGACTTGTGATCTATTTTAACCAACTATCATTTGGCGCCGCTGCCGGGGAGGTGTGTTGCGACAATATCGTCACGGTTTGACGATTAGTGACTTGAAGAACCTTCCTCGTGAAGTTTCGTATATATCTTGTGAATATTTTTAATCCAAAATCCAAAAAAAAATTGAAAAACCAAAAAAAAAACCCAAAAATATTCTTCTTAACCTAATGTTCTTGGTGCATGCGCACACGTTCTTCTTCGTCATCGAGTCCCTTACTTGAACTCGTCGCAATTCCGCGAAGACGTAATCGTAGACGTGCTGCCCAATTAGTCGAACCCGAGATTCGTACTAATCCCGATCCTCCCATTATCATAATGGCGGAGAATCGCACCATGCTTGAGCTTCTCCAAGCACCCATCGAGGGTTATGGAGATGCTATTGTTGTTCCTCCGATCGTTGCCGATAATTTCGAACTTAAACCGGCGTTACTATCCTTAGTAACGTCAAATCAATTTTACGGTTTCGAGAGGGATGACCCTCATTCCCACATTCGATGGTTCAACAAAATTTCATCAACCATCAAATGTAGGAATGTTCCTCAAGAGGCAATCAAATTGCTTCTCTTTCCTTTCTCTCTCAAGGGGGCTGCCCGGATTTGTCTTGAAAAACAAACCCCTCGTTCTATCTTAACATGGGAAGATTTGGTGACAAAATTTGTGAACGAATTCTTTCCCCCTTCTAGAACCACAAGTCTTAAGAATGAAATTACCAAATTTACTCAAAATTTTGATGAATCATTTAGTGAAGCGTGGGATCGTTATAAAGAATTACTTCGCAAATGTCCTCACCATGGATTTTCTGAGTTGCATCAAATTGATACGTTTTATAATGGATTAAACCAAACCGACCAAGATTCTCTAAACGCCGCCTCCGGTGGTTATATATTGAATCGGACTACGGGAGATGCTTTATCCATCATCAAGAACAAGTCTTTGGTTCGCACTTCACGAAACAAACCGGTTGTTTCTCAAGTGAGTGCTTCGCCTTCTTGTTCACATCCGGTGAATACTTCTAGCACGGATGCTAAAATTGATAAGCTCACGGATATCTTCCAAGCTTTTGTTCTCAATTCTCAGAAAAATCCCCCTTCTACCCCACAAGCTTCTCCACCTGCTCAAATCAAAGCGGTGGAAGAAAGTTGTGTTACTTGTGGTGGTCCTCATGCTTATTACAATTGTACCGCCACCGATGGCCGTCCTTTTGAAATCAATGCCATAGCCGGGTCTTACAACCAAGGAGGTACTCAATACCGTCCTCAAGGTGACTCGAGCTATCGTGCTAGCTACCAAGCAGGACCACCCGGTTTTCCTCAAAACAATCAAACGAGGTTTAATCAAAACCAAAGTAGGGGCAAAATGTTCCATATCAAGCCCCTACTAATCAATACCCGACCCAAGGGGTCAATTTCAATCAAGGGTATCAAGCTCAAAATTACCCAGCCCCGATTGCTCCCTCTAATGATCTTTCAAATTACATTAAGACAAATGAGGTGAAAATGAGGGCTATGCAAAATCAAATCACAAATTTGAAAAACGAATTTGAAAATTCAATGATTAAGCAGGGTAATGAGCTTAAAAGCAAAATTGATCAATCTCAAACAAAGATTGAAAGTATGTTTGATACCCTGATTAACCAATTTCACCAAGCTTCATCTTCGGGTTCTCTCCCGGGAAATACCATTCCCAACCCAAAGGGTGAGTTGAAAGCTATTACCACCCGAAGTGGTAAAGCATATGATGGACCCTCGATTCCTACTCCTTCTCCGGTGAGGGAAGTGGAACGAGAAACCGAGGTGACAAAGGACAAGGTGCATTCTACAAGCCCACAAAGTACCGCACACGTCCAACCTTCGGTAGTCCCAACCCCAATTCCGGAACCCGATGTTCCGAAGTCTCAACCTAAACCTTCTATCCCATACCCATCTAGACTTAATGACCAAAAGCTCCGCGAAAAAGCTAGTATCCAAATTGAGAAGTTTTTACAAATCTTTCAAGATTTACACTTCGATATTAGCTTCGCGGATGCTCTTCTTCTCATGCCAAAGTTTGCTTCGACAATCAAAAATTTGCTCAGTAACAAGGAGAAATTATTTGAACTAGCAAAAACTCCGGTAAATGAGAATTGCTCGGCGGCTCTCCTTAAAAAGCTTCCGGAAAAGCTTGGAGATCCCGGAAAATTCCTCATTCCTTGTGATTTTCCGGGCATGGTTCAATGCTACGCCTTGGCCGATCTTGGTGCAAGCATTAACCTTATGCCGCTGTCCATTTGGAACAAGCTTTCTCTACCCCCACTTACACCCACATGTATGACTCTTGAGCTAGCCGATAGGACTCTTACTAGTCCTAAAGGTGTAGCCGAAGATGTTTTTGTGAAAGTGGGGAAGTTCCATTTCCTGGCTGATTTCGTCGTGGTAGATTTTGATGCCGACCCCCGAGTTCCTCTTATACTTGGAAGATCTTTCTTGAGGACGGGTCGGGCATTGATTGATGTTTATGGTGAAGAACTCACCCTACGTGTTGATGATCAAGCTGTGACATTTAAGCTTGATCAAACTATGAGATACTCCTCCACTCACGATGATACATCGGTTAATCGTATTGATGTGATTGATGTTGCTTCTGAGGAGTATGCTCAGGAGATTTTAGGATTTGTAAACAAATCCTTGAGTGGCAATCCCACTCCTCCTTCTTCTCAACCTATTCTTTCCGACTTTTCCCCTTCCCTCACTCCGTTTGAGGGAAGTGATTTCATTTTGGAAGAGATCGAGGCTTGTCTTAAGAATGAATCAGTTTCGCCGGAAATTGATTATGCTGACATTGATCTGGAGGGAGATATTCTCTTGCTTGAGAAATTGCTTAATGATGATCCATCACCTTCTCTCCCTCCAAAGAAAATTCAAATTGAAGAAATCAAAGAACTTGAGCCAACTAATCCTCCGGAGCCCGAGCTCAAGGATTTACCTCCTCATCTTGAATATGCTTTTCTAGAAGATGATGACAAATTTCCCGTCATTATTTCTAAAGAATTAAAAGATGAGGAGAAGGTTCAACTTCTTGATGTGCTTAAGAAGCATAAGAGTGCCATTGCTTGGCAATTCTCGGATATCAAGGGTATTGACCCTAGATTTTGTACTCACAAAATCTTGATGGAGGATGACTTCAAACCCACGGTTCAACAACAAAGAAGGGTGAATCCGAAAATTCATGAGGTGATCAAAAAGGAGGTTCTAAAACTCCTTGATGCCGGAATGATTTACCTCATTTCTGATAGCCCGTGGGTTAGTCCCATCCATTGTGTCCCCAAAAAGGGGGGTATGACCGTTGTTACCAACGAAGAAAATGAGTTGATTCCTACACGCCTCGTCACGGGATGGAGAGTGTGTATTGATTATCGAAAACTCAATGATGCTACCCGTAAAGACCATTTTCCGCTTCCTTTTATGGATCAGATGCTTGAGCGTTTAGTGGGAAATGAGTTCTATTGTTTTCTTGATGGCTTTTCCAGGTATTTTCAAATACCAATTGATCCCCAAGATCAGGAAAAGACCACCTTTACGTGCCCCTACGGAACATTTACTTATCGACGTATGCCTTTCGGCTTATGCAATGCTCCGGGCACGTTTCAAAGGTGCATGATGGCCATATTCCATGACATGATCGAGAAAACAATGGAAGTCTTTATGGATGATTTTTCGGTGTACGGAAATTCTTTCTCTTCTTGCCTCTCCCATTTAGACAAAATGCTTAAACGGTGCGAAGACACCAATCTTGTTCTAAATTGGGAGAAGTGCCACTTTATGGTTAAAGAGGGCATTGTCCTTGGCCATAAAATTTCTAATGCCGGGATTGAGGTAGATAAATCCAAAGTCGATGTAATCGCAAAACTACCTCATCCCACCACTGTAAAAGGAATCTGAAGTTTCCTTGGTCATGTCGGTTTCTACAGACGATTTATTCAAGACTTCTCTAAAATCGCCCGGCCTCTGACCCGTCTTCTTGAAAAAGATGCTCCATTCTTCTTCTCTCCCGAATGCATCGAAGCATTCGAGATTCTTAAAAAAAAATTGACTGAAGCACCAATTTTAGTTGCCCCCGATTGGGACTTGCCATTTGAGCTCATGTGCGATGCTAGTGATTATGCTATTGGGGCAGTCCTGGGGCAACGGAAATCTAAGCACTTTCAGCCGATACACTATGCTAGCAAGACAATGACCGAGGCTCAATCTCATTATACTACTACCGAGAAAGAGTTATTGGCCGTTGTCTATGCTTTTGAGAAATTTAGACCATATCTCGTCTTATCTAAGACCATAGTGTATACTGATCACTCGGCTCTTAAGTATCTTCTTGCTAAGCAAGATGCTAAGCCGAGATTGCTTCGGTGGATTCTCCTCCTACAAGAATTTGATGTCACTATTTGTGATAAAAAAGGAGCGGAGAATCTCGCCGCCGATCATTTGTCTAGACTTGAAAATCCCCATCAAAGTGTTCTCGAGAAAAAGGAAATTACCGAAACATTTCCTCTCGAGACACTTGGGATGATTTCATTGAAAGATGATCCGAGTACCCCATGGTTTGCCGACTTTGCAAATTACCATGCGGGGAATTTTGTTGTGAAAGGGATGTCGTCCCAGCAGAAAAAGAAATTTCAAAGATGTTAAGCATTATTTTTGGGACGACCCCTATTTGTTTAAGATTTGTGCGGATCAAATCATTAGGCGGTGTGTTCATGGCCAAGAAGCCATGGATATTCTTAAGGCTTGCCACAATGGACCAACTGGGGGACATCATGGCCCGAACTACACCGCCAAAAAGGTGTTTGATTCCGGTTTCTATTGGCCGATGATTTATCGTGATGCCCATGACTTGGTGAACTCATGTGATTCTTGCCAACGTCAAGGCAAAATCTCGCAAAAGGACGAAATGCCTCAAAATGCAATTCAAGTTTGTGAGATCTTTGACGTTTGGGGCATCGACTTTATGGGCCCGTTCCCGTCTTCACGAGGGAACAAGTATATACTCGTGGCGGTCGATTATTTGTCTAAATGGGTTGAAGCGAAAGCGCTCCCCACCAACGACGCCCGAGTAGTTGTGAAATTTTTGAAATCTTTATTTGCTCGGTTTGGAGCTCCTCGTGCTATCATTAGTGATCGCGGTACGCACTTTTGCAATGACCAATTCGCAAAGGTCATGCTTAAGTACGGTGTTACTCACCGTCTTGCTACCGCGTATCATCCTCAAACTAGTGGGCAAGTGGAAGTCTCAAACCGAAGTTTAAAAAGAATTCTTGAAAGGACCGTAGGAGAAAACCGTGCCTCTTGGTCGGACAAACTAGATGATGCACTATGGGCCTTCCGTACGGCTTACAAAACACCCATCGGGTGTACTACTTATAAGCTTGTGTACGGAAAGGCGTGTCATCTACCGATCGAGCTTGAGTACAAAGCCTATTGGGCCCTAAAACATGCAAATTTTGACCTATAGACCGCGGGCGATCACCAAAAGCTTCAATTGAATGAATTAAATGAGCTTCGGGATCAAGCCTACGAGAATTCTTTAATCTACAAAGAGAAAACAAAGAGAATTCATGACTCCAAAATCAAGAACCGCGTTTTTAACGTTGGTGATCGAGTCCTCCTCTTCAATTCTCGATTAAAGATTTTCTCGGGCAAATTAAAAACCCGTTGGTCTGGGCCGTTCACCGTTGCTCAAGTTTTTCCATATGGAACCGTCGAGTTATCTCAAACCGACGGTCCCAATTTCAAAGTGAACGGTCATAGGTTGAAGCATTATTTTGGAGGGGACATACCATCAATGGTTGTCCCGGATCTCCAAACTTTCCCCATGGACAATTAAATTCGGGGACGAGTCAAGCTTAGCGACTCGAAATAAACAAGCGCTTCGTGGGTGGCAACCCATGCTTATCATTCTATCTTCTTTCTTATTTCTAACACTAAGTGTGGGGGAGTTCCTCTACTTGTGCTTTGTTGTTGTTTGTTTGCCTTTGTTTTCAGGATTCCCGTAGATCGAGATTATTGATGCGCCTGTTTTCAATCCAGCCGCCCAATATCCGATCTTTATGTTTATGTTTATCCAGGGATATCTTATTAATCCTTTTTTGTGAAAAAAAAGATTTCGTTTCCACACTTAGCTTGTAGTATTACCTTTTTACGTTCTATAGTGTCGGCTTAGGCCGGTACTTTGAATATTGAGGGCAATATTCAATTCTAAGTGTGGGGGGGAATTCTTGCGAATTTGACCAAATTTTAAAAAAATTTCACATTTTGTACCTACTAGTCCCCTAGCACCCCCGTTTTGACCAAAAATTTTTAAAATTTTTATCGTATTTTTCGTCTAAAAGAAGTGCTTGGCACAATAAAAATAATTTGCTATACATTAATGCTTCGGTATTAGTGGAAGTTTAGACTTGATTAGGCTAGAACAAGGGGAATCCCGACTCTGCTAGAGTGTTGATCTAGCTGCTACCCTTAACGTTTAGGCTATGTTTTTACGAATTGTGCAAATGAAAATGCTAAGCATGGAGTAGTTGGTTCTCTTTAGAGCTTATATAAGTAATCTATGGCTTTTCCTCCCAGGAGCTCCTAATCTGACTAAAATAAGTGCTATTTTCAAACTTTTGAACGCAAAAAACCGTTTTTGTTAAGCAAATAAATTTTTATACAATCTTGATTTAGAATACTAGTTCAAAGTTTTATTTAAATTTCGGAACAAGCATACTTTCTTAAAAACATAATAAGAATGCAAAATGAAAGTGAGACGTTGCTTGAAAGTTGCAAAAGTTAAAGTTTTAAGTATGAATAAATAAGTCCTAACCTTCGGTTCGAGATCGGTCATTGGATCCTTATTACCAAAAGGCGTTTAGGTCTTGGCTACCCTCTTGCACCGGCCCTTGGACCCTTAATTCTGAAAGGCGTTAAGGTCTTGGAACTCTCCGTTGTAACGGCCCTTGGATCCTTTATTCCGAAAGGTGTAAGGTCTTGGAATTTCCCCGTGAAGCTCCGTAGTTTATGGTACAAGAATGAGTTAAGTAAAAAAAAAAAAAAAAAAAAGAAAAAAAAAAGTGATGAAAAATGAAAAAAAATGTTTATGTTTGTTTATGAATAAGTGTGAGAAACTTGCTTCTTCTCAAATTTAAATCGAAAGTTGAACTAGTGTTCGTCAAAATTGTCTAAAAGTTGGACGGTGATTTAGAAATTGTTGACTTCAAAGATCCCGTGAGCTCCGATACTATTCTCGAGGGTGTAAAAACCTAGCCTCCTAAGTTTACTAAGGACAAGCTGAGAAGAAAGTCGCTACATGGAGTGATCTCACCTTTGAATCTCTAATTTCTAAATCATTGTCGGTTTTTAACCCTAATAAATGTCGATTTTTACGATCAAAACTTTGAAAACAAGCACACACACCTAACTTATGAATAATTGTGGGAGCGAAAAGTTAAGTCTCGGCTTACACAGATTACTAATATAAGTAATGTTATCATTTTACAAAAACATTTGCACAAGGGTTTTAGACTTAGTTGGGGAGTATAAAAAGAGGATGACGATTACAATTCCCCGGAATCAACCAATTTGTGTGATTCCCGTTCCATGATGCCATTTTTGAAAATCAAGCATGCTATTTACGTTTTGTCTCATTTTTATCTACTTGCATTTTATAATAAAGTCAAAACGGGATATCCTTGACATTTTTTGATCCTTTCATTACTTCATATGATCGGATTGCTAGGGACTAGCAATTGCTTAGTGTGGGGGATTGATGAGTGGCCTTTTACTCATCATTTTACACCCGAAAAACCCCACAAAAATGACCAAAAAACACCCAAATGGACCATATATTGTTGCATATATCCTTGGATTATGTTTTATGTGTTTCAGGTACAAAAGGATTGGAAACGGGGCAAAAATGGACAAAATCAAGCTTAATTTGGAAAAGTGTTCAAAAGCCGATGCCGGGAAGACATTATTTATTCGGATTTGATTCAAGCTCAAGAAATCCCAAAACGGCCCTTGGATTATTTTCACTTGGCAAAATTGGCCCCTTGATTTATTTTACAAAATTGACAGAATGGTCCCCACAGTTTCATGATTTACACCTATGGTCCTTGTGTTTAACAAATTTTATCCATACCTAAACCATATCCGGATCTTTAAAACATTAAACCCAACCCACTTTATCCCACCAGCCCATTACACCCACTTAAGCCCAAAACCCAAACCTTTCTTAGCTAAAAAATCAAACCGGGGTCAAACTCACTCAAAATCCCTAGTCAAACCCCCAATCCCGTTTTTACCCACTATTCATCATCTCTTTAATCCCTTCTTCTCGCCTAAACACCTGCTAATCCCCTACCAGTCACTCTCACCCTCACTACCAGCCAAATACTTCACATGGCTGTGTCTCCCCACCTCCATTGCCACCTCATCGATCCCAAGGACAAACAAAAGGATCAACGGCCAAGATTTCATGTTGTGGGCACCAAGAAAGATCCAAGGGACAAGAAAGAAGCACAAGTAGCTCAGAAGGAACACACTCACAGAGAAAGCACAAAAACCCTAATAGGAGTATTATAAATAGAATAGGATAGCAGTAGTTCGAGTTAGGTTTTATTTAGCTTAAAATTTTAAGGTATTTTGTATTTTGTTTCAGCTTATTTTAATTAAAAGCATTGTAATTTACATTTGTTTTAATTTAAATTTAGTTTTTATGTTAAATTTCAAGTTTTACTGTTTAGCTTATTACTGTGCTTATGCTTATTACTTGGCTTATTAGTTCTTCTTCTGTGCTTATTGGATCTGTTTAAGGCTAATGTAGGTTAGTTTAATAGCTTTAGTAGCTTAGTCTTGGTTTTACCTATTAGGAACCTTAAAATTACCCAATTTAGCTTATATAGGATAGCTTAGTCCAAGTGCTTATTTTCCAGTTCATTATAGTTTACATTGGCTTTATAATCATAGTTAGTGACCTATGGATAGAGAACATAGCTTATATCAGTATGCCTTAGTTTAAAATATTCCATAACAGTTTCTTAACTAGTGTTTGGCACAACACCAATTTTAGCTTAAAACTTTGTTTTGACCAATTTTCAAATTTCAATCAGCTTCAAACCTACATTAGTTGTAGTTTAGAAGAAGAATTTGGCATTTTCAAGTATTTTTAAAGCTTCTTAGTTAGGTTTCTGAAATTCTAGGGTCATAACTGTTTTGCAAAGTAGCTTAGAGTGGAAGTAGATTAGGCTTGTAATGTTGTTGTTTTTGGTTTGGAATTAGTCCTAAATAGGTGGATACTCTTGTTGCATATCTGGTAGTCAAGCTTACTTGTTTAATCAGTTAATCCCTTTTTGGTTTTCAAGTTATTTGTCAAAACTGTTAAGGATTTATAGCCTGTTCCAGCTTATTTTTGTGTTTAAAGATTATTTCCCTTTCTCAAATTTGCTTATTTTTAAGCCATTTAAAAGTTTGCAAAAGAAAAACAAACAAAAAAATTAAAAACAAAAAAAGTGCATACCTGGGACTCGAACCCAGGTCTGCTAGCACACAACACCAACAACCCAACCACCATGCCCTTGGGTCTTTTTCAAAATACTCTTGCACAATTATTCTTACAACCCTTGTTCCATTTTAGCTTATCCGAGCTTAATTGATTTTTCCCAGCTTATTACAATAAGCTGGGACCTTTTTCAGATTTTTCCTAGCTTCTTCATACCTTAAAGTATTTTTATAAAAAATTCAGATTTTTCCTTTTACGTTTAGTATTTTTAATTAATTATTTTCTTTTAATTCGTTTTTGATTCATAATTAATTATTAAAAAGTCAAAAAAATCTAATTCTTTTTTCTAAAATTTTCTTTTGTCATTTAGAATGTAGGAAAATTATTTTGGTACCCGTAGGTTCATTTTTCATAGATTTTTACGTTTGGGCTCGTCCGTAGTTTCCCGGTTACGTTTTTAATTTTCGTTTTTGTAGATCTTAGTTACCAAACGACCCTCGTTCTTTCAAGCATTTTAATACCGAACCGAAAACGATATCCTCAATTTCACACCTCGTTGGGACCTCGACCCGGGTATATTCACTTATCCGGTTATTTATAATCGATTTTTGCGTTAAATCGTCGCACGTTGACTTTTCTTCGTGAGAGGTTGACTTGTGATCTATTTTAACCAACTATCACTCTGGATCACTTGAAATATAAGCTTATAATTATATGATCATAGGGTTTTTGAAGATATGAAATAAGATCTAAATCAGAAAGTTTTTAGTGCAAAAGGTGAGGAAAAAGTTCAGGAATAGTCCAGTATTTATAGGCAAAGCTGGGGACTGGAGGAGCGTGGCCGGTCCCCTTAATTATTAAAGGGGCCGCCTTGTTAATTAAGGGGCCGCCCAATGTATCCGTTGCCCAGCTTTGTCTTTTTGTAGGGAATGTTTTTCTGAAACATTTTTGCCATTTTTGGTTGAAAATTTGAATTCATATATTTATAATGGATTTAATATATTTACTTAATACCAAAAATGATTTTCTAAAAGATATAAAATGTTTGTGACATTTTATAAAAAATCTAGTGATTAAGAAAATATTTCTTTGATCATATAATGCATTAGGCATTTGTTTATTCATACCTTAAGTGATTAAGTTGTTAAAATAGATATTTACAACTAAATACTTGTTTGCGTCATAATCTTTTGTTTAATGATTTTACATTTTGTGATTATCAAAACGTAGAGGTATCGAAAAATATTAATAACGTTTTTAGGCATTATTTATATCAACATTATGGTCACCTTCTACAATGATGTACCATAGATCTATATCCTTTGACTTCACATAAGTTTCAAAGCGATTTTTCTAGTATATAAAACTATTTGCTTCAAATAGTGATGGTCTTTGCATAGATTGCCCTTCTTTGTAGTTTTCAAAATCTATTGATTGTTTCAAGTTTTTAAAATACAATATATTTTGAAAATATTGAGTAACGTCGCTCTGATGCCAATTGTGGAAAACTAAAAGGGGGGTTGAATAGTTTTTACCATTTTTTAAAATTAATTCGCTTTGAATACTTGACGTGATTTCAACTTAATGTAAACAATCAAACAATATAAATAAAGTAAGTAAGGAAAGAAACAATCAAACCACAACACGGATGTTTATAGTGGTTCGGTCTACAAGGACTCTCTTCCTTGCTCTACTCCACTCCTCGAGCCATTAACTCGAGAGTTTTTCTTCACTAAGAAACAAGCTCCCTTCTCGGCGGAGAAAACCTTTATACACGTCGCTTACACTTTATCCAGTACAAAGCTAAATATTGAGTTCTAGTTCGAGGTAGAACCAACCTAACGTCGCTTACACTTTTTTCGGTACTAAGCTAGATACCGAGTTCTTTTACAAGAGTACAACCACTCCCGACACTCTATGTGTTTTGAGGACTAAAATACTACTGAATGTTTGGTATAACAATGATGTGTGATAAACTACAAAATCACACAGTATCTAAACTAACAAGTCTTGCAACAGTATGTTGAAGCTTGTGATGCTTGATCTCTTTGCTACAAAAGAAATATCACTACAAATGAAATGAATGAATGAATGAATGAATGAATGGGTTAGTAATGTATGAAAGAATGTATAATGTAGTTTATGCTATGTGAGTGATGAGTGAACATGAATGATCAGCTTGCTATTTATAGGCAAACTGATGAAACAGTTCACGAATTTGGCGAACCCAAATTCTGGGGTCCGTCTCTTATGCTGTCTGGTTCCGCCAGAACCTGACAGCAAATCTTTACATATCTTTCCAAAATCTTGCCAAGATCTTACACAATCCAATTCTTTGCTTGAAGATATTTCCAAGATATTTACTAAATCTTCAAGATATCCTAAAGATATCCAAATGACGTATGCAATGATGTCATGTACTAATTTCTATTTTAAGAATGAAAATGTAAACATGTAAATGTATATATGTATGTCCTATGTATATTCTAGTGATCATGTAGCATGTTATGATGAGTTTTTAAAGCTTATTACTATAAATATAAAAGACTTTAACTTATAATTATGTTTTGCTAAAGATAAACTTTATAATTGTCATTAACAAAATATAGCAAATATCGTAAAATATAAATAACGTTTTTAGGACGATATTTGTATTAACACATTGTATTGTTCCCTATGTTGTTAATCTCGCCGAGATCTCGGATATCGCCCCTAGAAATAATCTCGGATCAAAATATCGCCCCCAAATCTCGGATCCGATAATATCGGCGAGATTTGCCGATATTTTCCCGATATTTTGAAATCGGCGATATTCCGATATTTCCGATATTGCGGTTTGTGATGGATCTACAACACGAAGAACAGACCCGATCGAAATAGATGGCCAAAGGTTTTTAATGTTAACATTTACGGGTAATTTTTGAAAGATATTTTGATCTTGATCTTGAGGTTTGATGTGATCTTTTCTTTTTTGTTAGGATAGAAAGAAGGATTTTTTTTTTTTTTTTATTTTTTTTTTTTTGGAAGTAAGAGAGATGTAAATGAGATTTGGGAGGATGGTTAAAAAGTGAGATCTGGAAATGAAATGGGATATGACCATGGTTTAAAAAAACGAGAAAGATGGTGAAAGGAGCAGACTTTGTGGCTGCAAGAGATAAGTGGTATAATAAGTAGTAACCCTAAAAGGCCTTGTTTTTTTATTGGGCCTATTTACAAAATGGGCCTATTAAAACTCTTTATCTTAATTAAGAGTGAGCTTTACTCATAATGTAAATTTAAAATTTTGCAACATGTATATAAAATATATAATTCAAAATATTAAATAAAATAAAGAAATTAATAAAAGTTTATAAATATGTATATAAAATATATAAATACCTATTAAAACTATATGAACATATATATATATATATATATATATATATATATATAATATATATATATATATATATATATATATATATATATATATATATATATATATATAAACCGATATCTCACCGCGAAAACCGCTATTTCAAATATCGGACCTTGAACGATACGAGATTTTTGGCGAGATTAACAACATAGATTGTTCCATGACAGGTCTAGAATCGACCATTTTGTAATTGTTAAAATTACTTACAAGGAACTTCTTACTTAATGCATCCTCAGCCATATATTTGGCTTCCAAGGAATCTCATAGTTCTTTACCAGATTCCACATTTTGATAAATATCAAACAAAGGATCAGACATACCATTGAGGATTAAACCTCTGCAAATGTAGTCGTCATTCTCCCATTTGCTCCTTTTCCTCATGTCTTCCACAGTAGCATCATCCCCATCATCAGGAATAGGAGTGCTCAAAACATACACCACACTCATGCTTGACAACAAGAAGTGCATCTTCTTTTGCCATCTTCTGAAATCGAAACCTTCAAACTTTTCCAATTTGGAAAAGTTAGCAGCCATTTGCCTCATAGCAGCAGCCATTGATTATCACTAAATAGTTTCTATTGATTGTTGGTTTCTTTAGATCAGTTCCCAGCAGGGTGAAGATAATCAATGGTACCGGATATCACTTGAAATCGTGTTATCACTTTCCAATAGAAACTATTCGACCCTATGCCTGGGTTACACGAATATCTCTATGGGATAAGACCAAGTGGTGTTCTTGTTTTAGGCACAAATAAAAAACCAATTCGCTTTCAAGTGTTTATGTTCCGTCCTTTCTTCTATGCATATGAGTATCCTATTTATAGGATTGAATCACTCTTAGTCAACTGAATTATGAGAATTAATCTCCTCATAATGTTCCTCCATCATAGCCATAGTGGTTACAAGACCAAGTTATTATGGTCTTAATTACGAGTTTGAAACTGCCCATAAATAGGTCAAAGTAGTTACAAACTCATTCCAACAGTACTAACTTATGCCAACAGTAGTAACTTGCTCCAGCAGTACTAACTTAAGGCAGCAGTAGTAACATTGCTCCAGCAGTACTAACTTAGTACTAGCAGTAGTAACTCTGCTCCAGCAGTACTAGCAGTAGTAACTCTGCTCCAGCAGTACTAACTTAGTACTAGCAGTAGTAACTCTGCTCCAGCAGTACTAATTTAGTACTAGCAGTAGTAACTTAAACCATTATAAGAGTCAGGGTAATCAGGGACTTAATGAGTGTACACTCCGTACCTCCAAACCCATTTCCAAGTATGATCAAATCCCTCAAGTGAACTAAATTTCCAACAAGTGGTTATTCGGTTACATCTGCAGATTCTAGTTTGTTCGTCAAAGCTACCGAAGGGAAGCTCGCTGTTGTGCTAGTGTATGTCGACGATTTAATTATCACAGGAGATTGTGAAGAAGAGGTGCTGCAAATAAAGAAGAATTTGTCAGTTCGTTTCCAAATGAAGGAGTTTGGGCACTTGAAGCACTTTCTTGGTTTGGAGGTTGATCACAGTGAAGAGGGAATAGTTCTTCATCAACAAAAGTACTCTCGAGATCTTCTAAAGAAGTTTGGAATGACTAACAGTAAACCAATCTCGACACCTATGGAGCCGAAAGCAAAGATGTGTGCTCATGAAGGACATGATCTGGAAGATGCAACGATGTATCGACAATTAGTAGGTAGTCTTATCTACTTAACTATAACAAGGCCCGATATCTCCTTTGCCGTTGGAGTGATGAGTCGATATATGCAAAATCCGAAGAAGTCTCATTTGGAAGCGGTCCGACGAATTCTAAGATATGTGAAAAGTACACTTGGCTATGGTATTATGTTTAAAAAGGGTGGAGATTGCAGATTAGTTGGCTATTGTGACGCTGATTATGCAGGTGATCATGACACGCGGCGTTCAACTTCTGGATATGTGTATCAGCTTGGGTCAGGAGCAATTTCATGGTGCAGCAAAAGACAACAACCAACTATGTCTTTATCAACCACCGAGGCCGAGTACAGGGCAGCAGCTATGACAGCTCAAGAAATCACCTGGATAATGCAACTGTTGAAGGAGCTGCATCAACCAACTAATTATAGTGTTACGTTATATTGTGACAACTTGTCGGCAATAAGGTTGGCAGAAAATCCGGTCTTTCATGCGAGAACTAAACATGTGGAGGTGCATTATCATTTCATCATAGAGAAGGTTTTGCAAGGAGAAATTAACTTGAAGCATGTTGGAACAGATGGTCAAGTTGCGGACGTGTTTACAAAAGGCCTGCATGCTAACAAGTTGGAGAATTTGAATCAGCAGCTTGGCATGGTGGAAGTAATAAAAGTTGGTGTTGAGAGGGAGTGTTAAAGTATACAACACCATCACGTGGGCTTCTATTTTACCAAGTCAGTTTAGTCTTATTTATATTTATGTTTTATTTTTCAAAATGGCTAGAGTTACCTGTTACCTAGTCTTATGAGTTGTCCTAGTTTCAAGCTTAGTAGAGTCATGGTAGTGGTCACCAAATCACCAAAGTTTGCCAAATTTTCACATCATCAATAACCAATAAAAACCTTCCAACTAACACTTCACCAATTCACCCCAATTTTCACCAATTTGGTTGCGGCGGTTTCACCAATTTGCCACATCACTTTTTTTTTTTTTTTTTTTTTTTTTTAATTCATAAAATCCCACAAAAATTATATAAAATTAAAAACATAACATTTTATTAATAACAAAAAAAAACATTACATAATACTTAAAAATAAACAAACAATTACATAATACTTAAAAAACCAAAACAAAACACTACATAATACTTTAAAAAAAAAAAAAAAAAAAAAAATCTCCACTAACTTTATCAGTACATAAATAAGTAACACCAAATTCACCTCTACCTAAGTCCTTACCTAAAACATAAGTCTCCTCAATTTGATTCGATTCGCAGTTGGGTTCTCTAAAACATAAGGTTTGTACTTACTTGCAGGTGGAATTAACCCATCATAATCTAATGAAAAAGGGTTTGGTTTATTTTACCTTTCTTGTTACTATCAAGATCATCTGTAGTTGATGGTACTGCACAACAATTACCCAACATTCAACTCTCACTTTCAATCGGTAATACTTACCGAATTTTGAGTTTGCCGAAGTTCACCGATCGGTGCCGAGTTTTGCCGAGTCCTAACCGACTCCCACTCCCTCCACTCTTAGTTGAGTAAGTCATGGAGTCATGGAGACATGCTTTCCTATTTGTTCTCGTTTGTAAGCCTATAAAAGGCACTAGTTTGCATTGAATAATCATCATAGAAAAAGCTCACTTGAGCAAAAATCGAGTCTTAAACTTTTTCATTATTTTTCCTTTGTCAAGTTTCTTATATCAGATAGTTGTAGTTTGTTCAACAGTTCTTACCTTTACTGCTGAACTATTGTGCTTCTGCCATTTTAAGTAAGATATAATATATCCAATGAATGGAATCAAATGAGGTTCAGGAGCCACTTTTGGAAGTTCAAGATCTTTCGTCACAATTAACCATATACACATGAGGTCAAAAGGCCAAAAAATAAATGGTCATCACAAATTATACATGCAAAACAACCACATACTTAATTTCAAAATTAAGTTCAGACTTCAAACATTAGTCACTTATAAAAAGGAAACAGAAACCCCATTGTCTTATTTTGACAAAAACTAGCTACTTGCAGAATCAAACGACTTGTTAGCAAAATGAATCTCACAATACCTTGAAGCCCTTGGGCACTTCAACAGCTTAGCACACAACCTCATTTCTTCCTCCAGACGTTCACTTTTGCACGTAATTGTTAGCGTCTTCAAAACCTCTGCATTCCGCAACATGTATTCTAAAAATTGTATATCGTCTTCCCGCCCCTTGCAATTTTTGTATTCAATTGTTCTGAGGTTGTTTAAAATACATGTAGGTACTGAAGGCGGCTCATTCCAGCAAGACTGTGGCGCCTTTTGTTTAAACACAAGCAAGATAAAAAGAATCTAAATTAGTTAAACCTAAACAATAGAAGTAAGAAAGATTGCATAAAACTCGTCAAACCTTTAGAAAGACTGCGTACCTCCTCAAGAGACAAATGTTCCAACTCGGAACAACTTTCAAGAAACTCAAAGATTAATGTAATACAATAACCACTCTTCAACTCCAAATGTTTTAAATTTTGGAATCTGGGCAAAGGTGCATTTGGAGAATCCTTAAAAGAAAAACAAAATTATAGTTCAAATTTTTTGAAGAAGTATACATAATATGTAACAAAATCAGCACATTGATGTCTACAAATAAAAACTTACAGAATACGGCAAAAACGATAGCGACTTAGCTTCAATTATTCCTTTGAAAAACTCAACCCACAGATTACTATATCTTAGATAAAAATCTGAAAATGTTACCGAAACCAAAGATGGAAAATCTTCCATCACAAAAAGTGAGCGCCACCAACCACCAACAACAAGGTCTTCAAGCTTAGGGACATTTAACACAATCTTGTTGACGTCTGTAAGTGCACAACATTTCCATACTTTTAGTTTTAAATGCTTCAGTGTAGGGATATTGAATCTGTACTCTTCTTCATTATTGCGTTCATCTATATAAAAGGATAGACTTTCAAGAAATGGGCAGCCACGTATGAGTCTGAATGCAGTGAGAGAAGGGTTATCATAAATACTAATGTCCAAGGTTTTTACACAAGGAAGATTGAAAGGAGTTTGCCACTCAAAACCTTTAGCGGAATTAATAGTTTCTATCGTTAACTTTGTTAGTGTATTGCAATTGAGCAAGCTCAAAGGCCAGTCGAGCAAGACAAACTGTACGTCAAGTTCCTTGACCTTTAACCTAACAGCCTCATTTATCCACTTAGTCATTCTTGACTTTTCAACCCATAAATTACTGAAACGTAACCGAAATAGCTTAATTTCAGTTGTTTTGCAGAGATCCAAAACGCGATCCACAAACGCACAACAGTTCAGTAAACCATGGAAGGGGAGGACATCGATGTCAATGTTGGTGACCAACGTCCACTTGTACCTCCATTTTTTAGATAAAATGCTAGTTCGCACAGCAAATTTGGTAGGCATTAAAGAGAGTATTTCTGAAAGAACCTCATCAGTCATGTTACTAAGCCTATCGACATGATTGGAACCCATTAAATAGACGGGACCTGCTTTATAAAATTCACGTCAAATTTCAAACATACATTTAACCATATTAAGTAACTCTATAAATTTATATCATCAATTTAACTACTATAATAGGAGGTCAACAGTGAAATTTGCTTATAATTAGAGTTAAAGGGTGTTTGGGATTGCTTATGCCTGTAAGCACAAGCACATTTTTATTAAAACCACCTTATTGTTCTTCTTTGCAGAATCCATTTATTTTATAAAAATATAACGATTAACTAAACTGTAACTGAAATTAAACATAATATTTTACCTGATGCAATTTCAGTAGTAACTCTCAGGTAGAATTAATTAGGGTTCCGATTGACTTCATTTCCGATTTGGGGATTTTCTTTTAACCTCTCAAGAAAAACAATTGTGTATGGTCAAAGTTGTTTTTAATGGCTGAAAAGTATTTAAACTAAATTACACTATTAGTCCCTCACCTATTTCAAAAAGATGAAATGACATAAATAATATGGAGATTTACATGTAGATCCTTTTTAAAATTCAATATTACGTAAATATCCTTCTCATTTACATAAATTCCCTTCCCACTTTTATAATTACATCAATATACTTCTCAAACTTTTGTAATTACATCAATATCTTTCCCGAAATTTTAAATTCTCATATATATCCAGAAATCAATTAAATTATAATTATATTGATTTTAAATTAAAGAACAATTATTTATCTCTGATATTCATCATAATTATATTGTTCATATATACTTTTGTGCATATTTGAAAGAACATATTGTGGATATTTATTTATTTGTTCATATATACTTTTTAGACTCGAGTGATTAAAGAACATGTTGATTTGAGATATACACGAGAATTAAAAGTTTGAGAATGATATTGATGTAATTACAAAACTTTGAGAAAGATATTAACGTGATTATAAAAGTGAGAAGGACATTGATTTAATATTGAACTTTAGTAAGAATATAATGTAATTGCCCCTAAATAATACTGTAGTAATTCTTAACACTATAACTTAAAAATCCATAAAAGAATTAGCTACTACCACCAGACACAAACTACCGCCATCTACACTTTAAATCGAAAATTGTTGCAACTCAAAGTACACAACTTATAAAACACGACAATAATGTTGCACAAAAGATGTGAATTGGTGGGAACACCCTGACCCCGGGTGACTTCTCACAAGAAATAGCTTCGGCAACTCTGCTAGCCTAGTGGGGCACCAACTGGAGTGAGCAAGATCCGAGACTCGAACCCTTGACCTTTTATCCACAAAAATCTTTCCAGTAGGCCCATGAATTTTTCAAAGGTGGGTACCAACTAAGCAAAAACCCTTTGGTAACATCAGATATCATAGTCATAACTTGATTCCGACACCCCATACCAAACGCATCCTTAGTCGTTTTATCTCACTAGCACTTCATTGGTTCATATAATTCTCTTTCTCTCTCGCTCGATTGTAAAATCCCTTTCGAATATTAAAATTGACACTCAAAACTTGCAATGACAGACCATTGTTGCAAGATATGTTAATATTCATGTTACGTAGTAGTTAATTTATTGATTTTATAAACGACATTGACGGTAAATGGTAAAAAGCAAATTCGTTCCGGAAAAAGAATCTTATGTGTGTATATGAAGACAAATTTTGAAAGCTTGTAACAGATAATGTAACAATTTTTAGTTCAGTATATAAGGTTGGTAGCTAATTACTGACTTAAACCCTTAGATAAACTCAAGCCAAAAATCCATACAATTGGAAAACAATCCGTACAACGAATCCATGCTATGTTATTCCAAGTTTGTGTTGTACCAATTAAAGAAACTACTTGGACCAAGAGTAGTGTTGCAATTTTTGGGTGTGGGTTACCTTGGTTACTTTGAACTTTTTCTTAAGCTTGGCAGACTAGCTCCTAACTTCCTTGACAGAGCGATGAGCTTGGGCAAATGTCGACAAGTGTCAGTGAGAGAAAGTTGGGTGTTGAAGCTAAAATAGAGGTAATGGTTCAACGCCCGTTTTATATCTTTGCAATAAAAAAAAAAAAAAAAAAAGTAACCTGCTAGGTGTCAAGCTTTGAGAGAGAGAGAGATATATAACTTGTCAGTGGTTTATTGACTTTAACCAATGAGAGAGAGTTAACTTGTCAGTGATTTATTGACTTTAACCCATGAGAGAGAGTTAACTTGTCAGGAGCAAATAAAGAAACGTCCGTTGTTCAATCAACGGGCGTTATTTTTTTAGTTTTCAACGGGCTTCAAAGGTTGATGGGGTGGTCCAACGAGCGTTGAAAGGGCAACTGAGGGGATTCAACGCCCCACTACTCTTGGTCTTAAAAACACAAACAAGTCCTAGTTAGTACCTATTAAATTAAACTTGATATAAAGCGTTTTGAATGGTTAAGACTTAAGAACTGATTACACCTAAAAGTATCAATTATAAGATCAAAATTAGTAATAAGAAGGTAGGCAGCTAATTGTTTTCATAAACCTAGTACGTCTGGTTTAAATGGTAAAATTAGACCGAGCTAGATTGTTTGCTACTTTTGGTTAAACCATTGTTCTTTTGACATAATAAGCAAGAAAGATTCTATCAAAATAATCGAATCAAGGAGCCTAACGAGCCAGATTTTGGAACCTTGTGTACTTGATGCAAGTTACAATTGCTAAACTATTAATCTCTGTCATAGAAGAAAGATGCTTGATTTATACACACAAGAGATCAAAAAGCCAAAAGATGATGGTCTGCAATGTTAATCAATATTCATAATGGTCAAGAAAAACAAACCACAAAGTTATTTTCAGACATGAAACATTCACTAAGAGAACATTAAAAACCCCCTTAGTCTTCTTAAGACGAAAACTAGCAATTTGCAGCAGAATCAATCGATTTCCCAACAAAATGAATCACACAAAACCTTGAAGCCCTTGGACACTTCAACAGCTTAGCACACAACCGATTTTCTTCCTCCATGGGTACACTTTTACATGTGATAGTTAGCGTCTTTAGAACTTCTGCATTCCGCAACATGTATTCCAAAAACTGTATATCATCCTCCCGACCCTCGCAATTTTCATATTTCATGGTTCTAAGGTTCGTTAGAATACAAGTGGGTACTGAATGCGGCTCAATCCAACATGATTGTTTCGTCTTTTGTTCGAACAAACAAGATAAGAGAACTCAAAGTTAAATTTGAAACAACGAAGTTAGAAAGCGTAGAATAAAACATGTATAAGATTTAGAAACAGCACAATACCTGGTAGAAAGATAAATATTCCAACTCAGAACAGCTTTCAAGATATTGAAAGATAATGGTGTTAGAGTTGTGAAAAAATATTAAAATGTGTACAACTAGAATCGAACACGGGACCGAGGGATTGCAGATTGCACATTTTACGTATGAATGATCGATGAAATAATTAATATATATATATATGTTATGTATTTAATTATTTAGACACGAAATAACGACTAACGGACGTTAAGTAATTAACAGAATTGACTAACGACCGTTAAGTAAATAAAGGAAGGACCATATGTGAAAATGGAGGTCGAGAAGATTCTAGAATAGCCTTTGGGAAGGCATGGCCGATCGGCCCTAGGGTTATAGTTTCCTAATTCTAGTCTAACTTCTCTTCCAAGATTTGTAGCCTATAAATACAAACCCAAGGGTTATTAGTTTTTCACCTTGTGCATTACTATAACCCTAAAAGTTTGTTTCTCCCCTCCTTGCTAGAAAATCCGATCGTACAACCCTAAGGGGTGTCGATCCTTTGTGGTTTAATAAAACAAATCGTTTGGTTTTACGTGTTCTTTCACTAGCATCAAACTTTGATCGGTTATAGTACGTGTGTAGAAGAACTCGGTAATAACTTACTTTAGTTATTACATCTTGGATTGTGAAACAAAACGGTAAGGGTTTCACGTTAATCCTATTTGTTCAATTAAGAAGAAGTATTCAAGTTCGATCCTTGTTTTGCGAGGATCAAAGGTACGTTTACTTTTATTATTCGGTAATCTTTATACGTGTTAAATATATTATCCTTGCTTCCGCTATGCTCTTTGATGTGTGTTTATTTATTTAGATGATTGTCATGTTATTTAAATTCCAACAGTGGCATCACGAGTCGTTTAACATGTAATTGTATTACCGAAACATATAAAAAATCAAATCTTGATTTGGATTATACATGTTTAGTCGATTTTTCTAGGGTTTTTTTAACATACAAAAATCGAATCATAATTTAGGGGGTGGGGGGTTCGACCCTCTCTTAATAAAAAGTTAGTTTTATAACCCTAAATTAGGAACATGTGTGTTTATGTGTTTATATGAATAAGGGTTACATTCCTGGATTAATCCATGATACTTCATGCAAGGTTATCATGGATTAGGGTTTGTTTTATGTGCTACATGTTTTAGATAAATCTAAAATTAGGGAAGACCTAATTATTAAATTAATGAATCCGTTATGTGCAACGTGGTATATAATTATTAAGGCTTACGCGACCAACTTGTTGGTGTCTGTGGTCCATTGGGTACAATGCGCTCGAAAACCAATGGGAGGCTTAGTAATTATATACATATTAATTCCCTTAAAGATTATTAATTGATTTATCAAAAGGTTTGCATGTGGCTATATGATTTAATGGTTAAGATTATATGCATTATTATGTGTTTATTTTTTATTTTATTTTTTTTGTTAAATTACTTGTCTTCTTTGTTTAAACTATTATTGAATTTTAAGCAAAAAGAGGGTAATTTTTTGTATAAAAAATAAATTGACCTAATAACTATGAAACCTTGATGTGGTAAATTATTTATTACCAAGTCTTATATGACGACAGTGGTTCGCTTCGCACGGTAATTTGCTCCTAGGTGAGACTAGCAATTTTATAATTTACAACATAAATTTTATAAGACTTAGAATCATAAACTTTTAATTGAATGACGACTTTTGCACCAATAGTTGAACGGCGGACCTAGTTTGACAAACTATAAGGTGGGTATAAGGTTGGTTTCGCATTAAATTGTGGCCTTAAAGAGACTCCATTATGTCTCTCCGCTTGCTTGTGCGTCAAATTGAACTTACCAAGTACCATTATTATATGTGCAAAACCATCTTCAGGGTGAATTGACCTCAATTCCACGCGCCACTTTTGTGGTAATTATCCGAATAACTTGAGTCTTTTGACTCATGCAGTAGTAGGATATAGTGGGTGATAATTGTATGTAATTCTTTGATTGGTGAACCCAATACCTCAATTAAAACTTTGTTGATTTAACTCTTAGTGAATTGGTAATTAAAAATTGTTTTGAAAACTTATGATACGAAGATGAGTGCATGCTTCTTCGTACATATTTTGATTGTCACATCAAAATAAATACCCTAAAATTTAAGTCTATGCTATCTAATTATAAGAAACACTTGGAGTTATTATTTAGTGTAAGTGAGACCTTAACCTACATATTAATGACAAGGTAAATTTCCATGACTACGTGAGACCGTGACATAGAGTATTTACTGTTTCTAAATTAGACGACTTAATTAAGTTGTAAGTGAGACCATGAGACTTAAAGCATGAGATGGGAAGAAACATGCTTACATTGCAAATTGTTTGGCAAATGTAATTCCCATAATGGTCTAGGAGTCGAAAATTGTTTTGCCGATTATTGTGCGACAAGTTACCATCTTTGTTACTTTCACTACTAGCAGATCAACTGATGTAGTGGAACTATGGAAAGTTGGATCCTAGTTTTCAAGAAAATTAAATGGTTATATTATATTTCCTGGGTAATTTTCTTTTCTTGAAAAATTGTATTATTGGAATACTAATATTTGAACTTTTTCTGTAGAAATGGCTCAACCCGACAACACTATACTGAGTTCCGCTTTCAAAGCTCATTTTGAAAGGGAAAAACTGACTGGCCCAAATTTCAATGATTGGCATCGGTCACTGAGGATTGTCCTGCGTGTGTCCAAGAAGCTAGATTATTTGACTAAGCCTTGCCCTACACAGCCAGCTGAGACTGAATCTGATCAGGTCAAAGCAGACTGGCAAAAGGAGTATGATACGCATAACGAGGTAGCATGTAAATAGCATGATTCCTAAGTTGCAAAAGCAATTTGAGAATTACTTTCCTAAAGATATGCTAGAGGAACTCCAAAAGACCTATGAAACACTCCAGCTGTCGAACTGTATGATTTGATCGATCAATTCCATAGCTGTAGGCAAGGGGAAGGTAAACCCGTTCGCGATCATGTGTTGGAGATGAAAGGTTACATCGATCGTCTCCAACAGATGAACTATGTCTATGCTGAGAATGTTTATGTGAACTTAATCAATAGGTCCTTGAACAAGGACTTTAAGGGTTTTGTTCAAAATTACAACATGCATTGCTCAGGGAAGACAATAACGGAATTGCTCGCAATGCTCGTTGATTATGAAATGGGTTTACTAGGCAAGGACAAGGCTCCTGCTCCTCAAGTACTAGCAATACAAGGGGGTAGGGTTCAGAAGCCAAGACCGCAAGCGAACAAGAAGAGGAAAAGTAAATTTGACAAGGGCAAACAATTTGTGACCTATCAGCCTGCACCTAAGAAGGAACCTCAGAAGAACAAGCCAACTCCCAATAAGAAGGATCAGGGTTGTCATCACTGCCACGAGATGGGACATTGGAAGGGGAACTGTCCTCTCTATCTCGAGGATTTGCGAGTGAAAAAGATGAAGGGTGAGACTCGGAAAGCCAGTACTTCAAGTACCTTTTTTCATGATTGAATTATTTTCATTAACTCGTAAATTAAATTCCTGTGTATATGATATTGGATGTGGTATTCACATTTGTAATACGCTGCAGGGATTTAGAGTGGAAAGGAGACTCGCCTATGGGGAGCAATATCTGCATGTGAGCAATGGAGCACAACCACCTGTTGAAGCCATAGGAGTAGTATTTAGATTAGTTTTGCCTTAGGGCTTAGTACTGAATTTGAATAATTGTCATTATGAACCTTTTATTGTTAGAGGTGTCATTTCCTTTTCGTGTTTGTTAGATATGGGATTTCATCATACTATTACCGGAAATAAAATTTCTGTTTCATTAAATAATGTTTTTTATTTTGATGTTATTGCTGTGAATGGTGTTTTCGAGATTGATATGAATGAACATAGTGATTATAATTCGATGTATAACATCAACAATAAGAGAGTCAAGAATGTCTTGGATTCATCTTATCTTTTGCATTATCGACTTGCTCACATAGGCAAGACTCGCATGCAAAAGCTGCAACGCGATGGGCTTTTGCAGAATATCAATGATGAGTCATTTGATAAGTGTGAATCTTGTATATTTGGGAAGATGACTAAGAAACCTTTTAATAACCGTATTGAAAAGGCTGGTGATCTACTTAGTTTAATATATATTGATGTGTGCGGACCACTTAGACATGTGTCAATGAGAGGTGCTAGCTACTTCTTAACCTTCACTGATGATTTCAGCCGTTATGGATATGTTTATTTACTTAAACATAAACATGAGGTATTTGAAACATTTAAGGTGTTCAAAGCTGAAGTAAAACTGCAACTAGGAAAGAAGATTAAAGCTCTTCGATCCGACAGAGGTGGTGAATGCCTAAGTCAGAAGTTTAAAGATTATCTAAGTGAGAATGGAATTGTTCAGCATCTCACATCTCCATATACTCCACAGCAAAATGGTGTATCTGAGAGAAGGAATCGTACATTATTAGATATGGCACAATCTATGTTTAATCTTACTACTCTACCATTATCCATTTGGGATTATGCCTTGGAATCTGTGATTCGCATATTAAATATGGTTCCGAACAAGAAGGTTGATAAGACACCTTATGAGTTATGGTTTGGGAAAACGCCTAACTTGTCTTATTTAAAGGTCTGGGGTTGCGAGACATTCGTTAAACGTGACTCAGCAGATAAACTCCACCAGAGATCTGTTAAATGTTTGGATATATCAAAATGTTTAACACTTGAAAGTTTCAATTGATAAAATATCACATAAAAACAGTTGCGAGAAAAAAAAACACCCCTTTAACATATGCCAATAAAGTATTTAAACATGAGTTAAAATGCAAAAATGTGGACATAGTATAGTGAAATGAAAATCTTCTTGAATTTTCAATATTTTCAATCTTTTTCAAAAATGATCTTTGAATTTTCCTTTTCTGTGGACATAGTATGGTGAAATGAAAATCTTCTTTAACGTATTTAAGATGGGAGCTTCTTGAAGGTCAATCATTTTTCAAAAACATTGTTGCATTTTTTAGGGTGCGTTTGGTTCACAAATGGTATTAGGATTTGGGAATGGTTTGAAAGATTGGGGAAAGGTTTGAGAAAAATTATGTATTTATTTTTAAAAATTATATATATTTTATTCTAAGAGAAATAAAACGTGTGGTTAAAAAACAATGTTGGAATAATAGGTTGACTAAATGAGTGGTGTCTAGAAAAAGGTGTCAGACCTTTGGAGGAAAACCGGCCACTTTAGTGTGGTATCACTTTATCGGTATTGTTTCATTCCTTTCCTTCATTTAGAGTTACCAAACAACTTTTTATCACCTCAAATCCAATCCTACAGTTCCATACCTCCGAACCAAACTGCACCTTAGTCTTTATTTGAGGACATTTCATTCTAAACGTGAGTATAATGACATTTGACGAATGTGTAAGCGTCTTTTTGAGATTTCAAGTTTGAGATTTCAGCACAATCATTAAAAATCTAAAATTAAGAAATATTTTTAAGGTTTCATACTTGAGCCTTGTTAAAAGATTTCTTTCAATTTAAAAATGGGTCCTACTCTAAAATGAGCAAAAACATTAGTTTGAAGTCCGAGTCACAATCTGAAATGATTGTAAGTCATTACATTGAAGAAAGGGTGTTAATCTCAAGTAATAATAACCATTAAGTTTAAGCGCGGGTGTTGATCTTAAATAACTAACAACCAACTGAACATCAAACTAGACAACAACCACTTTTGGTACATATTAAACCATAGTACTAGCAAGTTTATAACTTTTAGAAAACCATTCTAATTTGTGTCAATTTGATGTAAAGACGTTGCATTCCAAAGTGATTTAAAACTCGGTGTTTCATTTTCAAAAAAGCTATTGAATCAAGGGAGATTTTAAATCTTTAAATTTTTTCATCTTGATTTGAAACTTGATGTTTCGTTAGGAGTTTTAAATCTTGAAGAAGAAGATTTCTATAATCATTTCGAAAACCTTTTTTTTTTGAAATAAACGGTGTGGAAACCGTAGAAGGGGGGTCAATACGTTTCCATTTAAAAACTTAAAACTTTTCGTATCAAACATCCGATCAAGTGTGACGTAATATGAAAAGTGTCAACTATGATTATATGTCATCTTGAGATGAATATAGTAAACTACAACATATGCACAATCAAACCATGGAACATACATAATCAATCACGACATAAGCAACTAGCCACACAAACATATACGCAATGTAAATATAAATATAAAGCGATAACGAATGAAATGAAAGTAAAGAGATAAGTAAGAAGGCGCAAACCAGACATGGTGATTTATAGTGGTTCGTTCACGAAGCTCCTCTTCACCCTACTCCACTCCCCGAGTACCCAACTCGAGAGTTACTTCACTAATCAACAAACTCCCTTCAGGCGGAGAAAACCGTACACGTCGCTTAACTTGTTTTCCGACACTAAGCTAGATGTCGAGTTCTAATCTTAGCTAACACCAATCTACCACGATCTACCCGATCTACACCATACACGTCGCTTATCCTATTTCCGACACTAAGCTAGATGTCGAGTGCTAATCTTAGCTAGCAACAATCTACCACGATCTACCCGATCTACCCTTGATCCACATGATCAATCACACAAGCCTAATGGCTTCAAGAGATCTTCACTATCTCTTAAGATCACAATGATCTTGACTCATTCTCTCACAAAAGAAAAGTAATCTTGATGTATGCTATGATACAATCAAGAGTGTAACACATGTTACAAGACCTAACAACTCCAACTCTTGTATCTTCTTGGATACCTTGAGTTCTTCTCTTGCTAATGAAGAGGAATGATAACACTTTGTATCTACTTGGATACTTTGTGTTCTTCTCTTGCTAATCAAGAGGGATGACAACACTTTGTATCTACTTGGATACTTTGTGTTCTTCTCTTGCTAATCAAGAGGGATGACAACACTTTGTATCTACTTGGATACTTTGTGTTCTTCTCTTGCTAATCAAGAGGAATGAAGAGGATCACTTGAATGGATGATTGGATCACTCTTAAACAAACTAAGACTCTCCAAATGATCAAAGAAAGTCATCTAAGTGAGGAGGGATTAAACCAGAGAAAAAAGACTGGAAAAATCAAGTTGGAAGTGTGGAATGGTCCACTATTTATAGGCAAGGGAAAATCTGACCGTTACAGACCCACGGCTCCACTAAATTTAGTGGAGCCGTCCCTATTTAAAGGTGCCGTGGACGCTCCTTCGTTTGTCTTTAGTGGGGAAGGTTTATTTGGGGATGTTAGGAGCTGTTTTGGGGGGAAATTTGACTGTTGGGATTTTCAAACATATTTTTCAAAATAAAACATTTCTTTTTAATTCAAAAATGATTTGTGAAATATATTTTTTTGAAAAAATGTTTTGTCACATTAAAAATGTGAAGTTTAGAAAAAATAAAATCCTTTGATCATTTGTCAAGTAGTAGATTTGTTTTTCCATACCTTGAGTGATTTATGTCGGGATGGAAATCTACGACTTCGTTGAAGCATACTTGAGACGTCGGGAGGTGTTGATGTAAGTATGCATTGATGATTTGTGTTTACAAGTAACTTGCACATTTTACGTTATGTATTACAAGTTACATGTTTGTCATTATCAAAACCGAATAAATCGTTTAGTTTAAATATCGTAACACTTGCACTAACAATCTCCCCCTTTTTGATGATGAAAAATATGTAAACTGTAACACATAGTAAAATGTAAAAGTTACCTGTTTACACTCCCCTTCTCCCCCTTTTGTCGAATCAAAAAGGTAGTTGCCTCGAGCGCTCCCTTGAATTCATTCCCTACTCCCCCTTATTGAACTACATTCATTTCTTCCCAAAAGGGCGAATTTGCATCATCCTAGTGAAGTCTTCTATTACCATCATTAGAAGAACTCCATGCTATGTATTCTGATTGCGTGGTTTTGCGACCTTACAACAGGTTTTACCTCTCGAGGGATCTCAAGAGGCTTACAACCCCACCAGGCAGTGTACCTGACCGATGTAGTATAGTGTAGTGGTAAGTACGGGGGATTGATCGTTCTCCACAGGGAATAGTGTTCGTTAGGTGTGAAAGGCTACTCTAATTAGGTCTAAGGGTTGAGGAAGATTCTTTTTATGTTTTTATAGTTTTTATGAAAGCAAGTAAAATCTCGGGTTTTGAAGGAGTGGGCGGAATTAGTTGCTAGTCAACTAACCCAAATTACTACAAATGCAATAAAATAAATAACTGAAATGAAAAGTGGTGAGAAACTTATGTGTAGAGAAATGTGTTTACTTAGATTTCCTTACTCCCTAACTATCTTTTACCGGTTAATTAGTGTGCATTAGTCGCGTGGATGACGGGTGTATTCCTTAATACCATTCGTGGGGTGGCGTACTTACTTCCCCAAACTCTACAAGCTCCTACTTCACTCCTATGTCGAGCCGGCTAGGAAGCTCCTAACATGGGATCACTAGAATTCGCTTGTGCATTAAATACAACCATAAAAACCTTTAGTACGCGTTTGGTTCATGTTTCTTAAGACGTTCAAGCAAGTTACCGAATAGGAAGTTAGCCAGTTTTCTTAAGCCTAACATAGATAAACAATCATCCAATACAACTAACAACACACTAACAACCAATAATCAATAGCTAGGTTTCATTAGATCTAAGCAAACACAAGATAAATTTAGCCTAACATGTTAAACAAAAGACAAGCATAAGATAGAATCAAACAACACATAGACATATTGAATGATTAATTGATAACTTATCTTTCAATGAAACATGGAAGATCTCAAGGCAAAAAGCCCTGAAAAAGTAGCTAAAATCGTCCTAGGGTTTTATCCCAAAATTCCACACACTAAGCTCTCCCTTAATGACAAAAGATTAGAAAACTATATATAGATTTTTGGATCTGACGGCGTCACCTTATGGAGTGTGACGCCGTCACCTCGCCGCTTTTAGGGTTCCCGGATGACCATCTTGACGCCGTCCCTCTTTAGCTCTTCAAAAATCCATTCTGGCTTATCAAGGCTTGACGCCGTCTAACAATGAACGTGACGCCGTCCCCTTATGATTTAAGCCGTGACGCCCTCGATCAAGTTAAAGAGTGACGCCGTCAGAATTCACATGCTATTTTCACTGGCTTATCATGAGTAAATTTCACGTCCAACTTTTCTTGCCAAAGCATGACGCCATCCAGAGTAAATTGTGACGCCGTCAAGAGTAACTTTTAGCCGATTTTTGAGACTTTGCCGTTTTCTTCACTTTAATGCTCCAAAAACGTCCAAAATGCCTCCTTTTCCAGATTTCTCCTCAAAAGTACCTAAAATGACAAAAGGAACAATTTAGGGCAATATTTGATCAAATAAATACGATTTCGGGCTTAAATGACCCCTTAAAAGCGGTACACTTTTCGCCTCATCAAATACCCTTACACTTGAGATTTGCTTGTCCTCAAGCAAATGCGCTTTTATTCTAATCAAAATACAAGTTAGGGGTCATTTAATGCAAACATAAAAGTAATTACAACAAATATTCGTTCCACTTCAATCATAATAAGCACGGAGATTATAAACTAGCACCTCACAAGTAGTGTTTAGATACTCACATCTCTCAAGTGTCATCAAAATAAATCTCATAAATGAAAACAGAAAATATCTCTCACTACCTGTCATAGCAAATAGATTACCATAGGCTTGGGAAAGGATCGAAAACCTCCTCCACTAGGCGTAAGCACCTAAGATAAACTATCAAAGAGGGCTTTTAAGTGGGTTATAACGTTAGGTGTAGGGAAAAGGAAAACACGGTTTTGTTGGATACGGGATATTTTACTGGTGGCGAGTTAAAGATCTTGGTCAATTACATGTACTATACAATGTTGCTAAGCCAAGACTCGACTCGATCTTAAGCTAGAAACGAAATAACAAAATAACAAAAATATAAAACAAACATAAAATAAAACGGGATGGTAGTCCGTATGTTTTTTCTATTTTTCATTTTCTCATTTTTTTGTGTTTTTCTTGATTTTTTTTTTTTTTTTTTTTTTTTTTTTTTTTTTTTTTTGCATACACTTTTACCCTACCATCCAAAATAATACATCATAGGGGCGTTGCATTCCCCTTACACTTAAATTTTTACATAACTTTACAAATACTAATCTAATGACTCGAATTAAGAGAATTGAAAAACTTGGAGTACTTTTAAAACATTTAGCACATATGGGGGTAATAAATGATGTTCTTCCCCATTACTCCATTACACTAGTACTTTACCCATGAGTCCCAATCGTCCCAAAACAATATGTACAAGGATATGACTCGACTTAGCAACCATGTAATCAACTAGATAATTAACTTGGGTTTAAACAAATGTTGTAACAATAATGCACTAAAAATGAGTGCATACAAGGTAGGCTAAGGCGATTTGGGTGTACATTTTAGTGGGGTGTAACAAATTCTTCCTTTAAGTAAAATGCTTAAAGGTCGAAACGAAAAGATAGGCTCTGAGGGGTGTACTAGGGGTATCGTGTACTAAAAATGAGTACAACGCAAAGGGTGTGGGAGAATTACTTGACCAATGTAGCCAAAGTAATTATAACAAAAACACAGGTGTAAAACAATGGGTTAATCCTAATGCCTCTTATCATGTAGTAAATCTAACTACACGAATGTAGTCTCACTTGTGGCCTCGGAATGGTCCTAACGCAAGTTCTAGAATCTAAGTGCTACCGGTACACACATCATAGCATAAATGCTTTTCCTACCAATTCTAGGGGCGAACCTCACATATTTGGGGGTGGAAAATTTTTTAGTGGTACGGTTTTTGTGCTAGTCATATAACTCCTATCCGTGAGACGCTCATTAGAACTAAAGTTTCACTCCTATATGTTGTAAAAAAATTTTAAATTTGGCACTAAAATTACCTTAACAAGTATTTCTCTCAGTTTTATTACACATCTACCATCAAACAAACAAAAATCAAGCGTAATAGCATTCTCTAAAATCGTACTTTTACCCTCCCCTTACACTTAAGATGAACATTGTCCCCAATGTTCAAATAACAAGATGTAAAAGCATAAAGTAAAAGAATGAAATCAAATACTCCCCTGATTCGCTCGGTGGATAATGAAATTACACGGTTAAATCTTCCTCCAAAGTAATGTAGAAGCTCCATGACTAATGCATCGCCACAAGCTTGATTCAAAACATTTCCTTGTCCAAAATAACCTGTTAAACCTGAGAAAACAAACACGAAAACCTGCATAACATCGGCGGGAAAAAATCTATATATAAGGATATAATGCTTGTGGAATGATAATTTTGCAGATTCCTGGAGATTATAAGTTGGAGATTTTAATAAAAACTTTTTATGAAAACAAAACTTTCAAAAATTTCTGGAAATTAAATCTGACGCCGTCAGGTTATAACCCCTGACGCCGTCAGAAATGATCTGACAAAAATTTTCATTTTAAGTTTCCGGAAAATTTCTGGAAAAACCTTTACCTTACTTCCTGGAAATCCTGTAAAACATCATTATGACTCGATACAAGCATTTGACTCAAACAAACACTAATATGTATGCTAATTTAATATTATTATGATTCATGTTCATTTGTGTTCTAATAAACCGATTTAGATTTCCCTTACACTTATCTTTTGCAAAATACCTTTATATGTAGTTAAGACGAAGTTAAAAACAAAATAAAGCATTTTCACAATTTACTTTTGAACATGAATCAATAATGATAAAAATTAAACACACATACGGAAAATAAAATCAAACAAACAAATAAACAAACACAAAACAAATAAAATAACAATCAAATGAGGCTAGCATGCGATAAATAAAATCAATGTAACAAATGTTTTAAGGCAAACAGATGCCTTCCCTAAATTATTACAGACCATATTGTTTCAACACATACAACCAAATATCAAATTGTTCAAACAACAAAACATCAAATCACAACATCACTGGTGAGGGGGTCCTTGGCGATAGTCATAGCCAGGAGGAAGATGCCCGTAGTACCCGTATGGAGGGTAATCCTGCTCACGACCCGGGAAAGGGTCAATCTGCAGATGCGGGTCCAACTGATCACGTGTGGATAGATGCTGCATCTGACGAACCGTGTGATCATACATCCAGTCGAACCTCTCGTCCGCCCTGGTCCTCCAAGCATCAACCTGGCCCATCCAGGTCCCCTGGTGAGCCTGCCAGTCCCCCCTGCTCATATGCCGGTAGTAATCAGCTGTACCGGCCTCATACCCCTCATGCTGCTGCTGCTGGGGCTCCTCCTCCTCCTCATCATCCTCATCATCATCATCCTCAGCTCCAACTGGGTGATACCACATAAAGGACCCGTCATGCATCTCCATGATCACCTCCATCTGCTTCAGGGACCTCTCCTTCACCGTCCTGCATTTATCACCACTCAAATACCTCATGACCTCGGGCCTGAGGACTCCATAAGACTGGGCCAGTCGGGTGATGAACATCCCACCATAGATCCTGTCTCCTTCCCTCTCCCCAACTCCACCATGCATAAAGCTAGCAACCCAAAACGGGATGTTGCAGTAAACATCATTAGAGTAGATGGTGTACAGGTAGAAGAGATCAGAAGCTGTAACACGGTGGTGAGAGCTGTGACGCCCTGTCAAGCTGTAGGTGAGGCAACGATGAGTCAACCGAACCCTAGGATCCCTGATTTGGGATGCTACAGTGGTCGAGGTATACACCCCATCCCCAATAGTCTGCCAGAAAATAGAGCATCTAAAATCATTCTTCATCGACTCCCCATGCAACAACCTCTGCATGAACCCTGCCTGAATGGTATCATGCTGATCATATAACCCCAGTCTCCACCCAAACTCAGTAACAGAACACGTCCTTAGCTCACCCCCCAGCCTGAAATAGATCGTGGTACCGCCCACATCGGTCCTTGCCTCAGCCATATCAAAATGAAAGGTGGCAAAGAACTCCCGTACCAACTCCTCATATACTGGCTCCTGAATCTTAAACAGTCTTTCCCACTGGGGGCCGGTAAACCCATCCGTCTGAAAACTTTGGAGAAAAGTCTGCTCAAGACCTACTCTCCTCAGAAAGCCCCAGTCAACCACTGCTCCATTCTCGACCTTGTGTAGTAACAATTGTGCATATTTGCTTGTAGCAGCATCGTTGTCAAAGACACCCCAACTGAGGACCGTATCCCCAAAGTTTTCTTGTTGAGATCGGGAAGAACTTCCTCGGCTGGGTCTTTGACGCTTACTCATTATCTGGAACAAAACAGGAGGAATACAAGTGTTAATATGTGAATTAAAGATTTGGTGGCGCATCAGACAGGTCTGACGCCGTCACGCTTTGATATGTGACGCCGTCAGATTCGACCAGTGTTCAAATCCATAATTACGAGGGAAAAATCAATATTCAAACTTCAGGCTCAATAACCACACACCACTTTTTGCAGAAAAATGGGTGATTGGATCACAGGTTATGGTTCAAATTCGTGGCCACCCTATTAATAAATTAACCCATTTGATTGCTAATAATCACATGCTTTTAATCATTGCTAAAATAAACACTAATTAAAAGACATTATGAGTTCTAAGCATGAATCAACCCTAGGATATCATGAGTAGAGGGTTTTCGAAATTGACAAATCCTATGAGTAATTGAAACGAAAAGAATGAATAAAAATTACTTACCACGTGGAAATTGATGACGAAAGTCGGTGAATTTGATCCTGGAAATTCGAAGGTGGGGTTGGAGAGGATATGGTTTGTGGGGTTTGTGATGAAAGTGATGGAATTAAAGTTATTATTGCTGTGCAGACGGGGTGACGGCGTCACGTTCAAATTCTGACGCCGTCAGATTAGCGTATTTTGCTACTTTGTGCCAGTTTACAAATGAGCCCCTCGTACTTTAAGAGAGCAGCTAGTCAGGGTCAATAACCCTGATAGCTAGTCTCGTTAACAAGTTCCTCCTGGGTCAAATGTTTTGTTACTGTCACGGGGTGTAGTAAAATGTTGAAAAGGGTTGGTTGACGTCTTATTCGGGTCCCAATTTCCATCAAGGCGAGTATTCAGGGAGTGAGAGGAACTTTTCCAGGGGGTTTTCGAAATGATGGTGTGTTTTAATTGAGTTCTTCCCACACCTGGCTTAAAGCCAAAAGATCGTTTCCTAGCTTCATGAAAGTTAGGGAGCGTGACAACCATGCTCCCCACGAAAATGCTACGATCTTGAGAATTCTTTTTCTCGCGAGAGGATCCAAATAGATAAGAGGGCTTTAAAAGTGAAGGCTCGGGGAGAGGGGTTTCATCATCCCATTCGTTGTATGGTTCATTAGGGACCGGGAGTTCAAAGATCTTCTCGATCTTTTTGTGTGCGGCTTCTTTCTTAATTTTCTCTTTTATTCTCGAGATGAATTTTTCAGCTAGTTCCATGAACATATCTTGGGTGTTTTTCAAGTGGGTTTCTAATTCCTTGATGCGTCTCTCTTGGTTGTTCACGAAAGTTAGCATTATCCCTTCAAATTCATCTTGTCGTGAGAATTGGTGAAACGTATGTTTACCAATTGTGTTCACGCACTCATCGGGATTTTTATCAGCCGTAGGTATCTCAGCTTTCATTAAGCTCTCAACCTGCCTTTTTATGTTTGCGAACAGCTGTTCTTGGGTTGCACCCATGCAATTTAAAATCCCTTCTTCCGAGAATGCTAAGTCATCCCATTCTTCTTCTTCGTACTGTGCTAAGTCCTCAATGACTTCCCAGCACTTATCGACACTGAGCCTGCTCAATCTCCCATTGGCGGCGTAATCTATGGCTCTTCTAGTTTGATGATTGACACCATCATAGAAGATTTGGATTTGTAGCCAAGGATCCATGCCATGGTGAGGGACCTTTCGGAGTAAGTCCTTGAATCGAGTCCATGCCTCGTAGAGAGTTTCGCCTTGACGTTGTTGGAACATCAAGATATCATTCCTTAGCTTGGTAGTTCTTCCCGGTGGGAAAAACTGAGCAAGGAAACGAGTGGTGAGATCATCCCAAGAGGTAATGGATCCTGCGGGTTGACGTTCTAGCCACTGACTAGCTTGGTCCCGCAAAGAGAATTGGAAGAGACGCAATCGGGTCGTCTCTCGAGTGGCAACATCAAGGTCTATAGAATCAACGATTTTAAGAAAGTCCTTGAGATGTTGATTAGGATCTTCAGAACGAAGTCCATGGAATGCGCATCCGCTTTGCACCAACCGGATGGTGTCGGATCGCAAGGGTGTGATATTGGCTCCTTGAGTGAGCTCAATGGTGTTTCGATAGCCATGGTGGCTAGGACGGGAATACTCTCCTAAAGTACGGGCTCTAGGAGGTGGTTGTGGTTGTTGTGGTGGTGGGTTGTGGGGGTTAAGGATATTACCATCTTCCATGATGTCGGATGGTATGGTTACGAACAACGACACGAAGAAAATAGATAGACTAAAGAAAACCTAGAAAAATAAAATAAAAATCTCACTAGAAAGGAATCTAGTGAGTAGACCTAATAGAAATAAAAATTCAACCTAAACAATAACTATTCCCCGGCAGCGGCGCCAAAAACTTGATTGCGTGGTTTTGCGACCTTACAACAGGTTTTACCTCTCGAGGGATCTCAAGAGGCTTACAACCCCACCAGGCAGTGTACCTGACCGATGTAGTATAGTGTAGTGGTAAGTACGGGGGATTGATCGTTCTCCACAGGGAATAGTGTTCGTTAGGTGTGAAAGGCTACTCTAATTAGGTCTAAGGGTTGAGGAAGATTCTTTTTATGTTTTTATAGTTTTTATGAAAGCAAGTAAAATCTCGGGTTTTGAAGGAGTGGGCGGAATTAGTTGCTAGTCAACTAACCCAAATTACTACAAATGCAATAAAATAAATAACTGAAATGAAAAGTGGTGAGAAACTTATGTGTAGAGAAATGTGTTTACTTAGATTTCCTTACTCCCTAACTATCTTTTACCGGTTAATTAGTGTGCATTAGTCGCGTGGATGACGGGTGTATTCCTTAATACCATTCGTGGGGTGGCGTACTTACTTCCCCAAACTCTACAAGCTCCTACTTCACTCCTATGTCGAGCCGGCTAGGAAGCTCCTAACATGGGATCACTAGAATTCGCTTGTGCATTAAATACAACCATAAAAACCTTTAGTACGCGTTTGGTTCATGTTTCTTAAGACGTTCAAGCAAGTTACCGAATAGGAAGTTAGCCAGTTTTCTTAAGCCTAACATAGATAAACAATCATCCAATACAACTAACAACACACTAACAACCAATAATCAATAGCTAGGTTTCATTAGATCTAAGCAAACACAAGATAAATTTAGCCTAACATGTTAAACAAAAGACAAGCATAAGATAGAATCAAACAACACATAGACATATTGAATGATTAATTGATAACTTATCTTTCAATGAAACATGGAAGATCTCAAGGCAAAAAGCCCTGAAAAAGTAGCTAAAATCGTCCTAGGGTTTTATCCCAAAATTCCACACACTAAGCTCTCCCTTAATGACAAAAGATTAGAAAACTATATATAGATTTTTGGATCTGACGGCGTCACCTTATGGAGTGTGACGCCGTCACCTCGCCGCTTTTAGGGTTCCCGGATGACCATCTTGACGCCGTCCCTCTTTAGCTCTTCAAAAATCCATTCTGGCTTATCAAGGCTTGACGCCGTCTAACAATGAACGTGACGCCGTCCCCTTATGATTTAAGCCGTGACGCCCTCGATCAAGTTAAAGAGTGACGCCGTCAGAATTCACATGCTATTTTCACTGGCTTATCATGAGTAAATTTCACGTCCAACTTTTCTTGCCAAAGCATGACGCCGTCCAGAGTAAATTGTGACGCCGTCAAGAGTAACTTTTAGCCGATTTTTGAGACTTTGCCGTTTTCTTCACTTTAATGCTCCAAAAACGTCCAAAATGCCTCCTTTTCCAGATTTCTCCTCAAAAGTACCTAAAATGACAAAAGGAACGATTTAGGGCAATATTTGATCAAATAAATACGATTTCGGGCTTAAATGACCCCTTAAAAGCGGTACACTTTTCGCCTCATCATATTCAAATTTTCCCGAGCTCCCCCTAGCTCAATGCTCCCCTATGGTGACTTAATACCCTCGTTTATTTACCTTAGTATCTAGCGGATCCATGGATCAAATTTATACGAAGACTTTTCCTAAATCAAGGGTTAGCTTCGTGCAACATAATATATAATAGTATAGGAGAATATAGGGATAGAATACACATAGCAAGACATGCAAGGGTTAAACTATGTTAACACGTAAGTGTCACAACCCGACTAACAACCTAAGGTGTAATTGTTCAATTAATCACACTAATCAAGAATGAGATTCGTTCATTGACTGACACACTAAATGACTTCTTCCAAGTTGTCATTGGGAAGGAAAGTTCTAACAAACCTTTTGAACAACATAATCATCTACCTAAGATGATTGATGTTAAGCATAGTTTGTTGATAAGATATACTCTAAATGATTACTACTATGACAAGTCGTGCCATAAAGTAGACTCGATGGAGGTTATACCTAAATGATTCCATAAGGTGGGAGAGTGTTGGTTGTGGTGACAACAAGGACAACTTGGGTTATGTGGTTGTAGGGGATAAATAACGGGATGACCCATTAGATGGTTGTGGTGATGGTGATAATGATAAGGATGATATGTTGGTGCCAAGTCCAAAGACGTTTGATGGTGATAGGGTTAGTGTGATAGCTAAAGGTTGTGGTGGACTTGGTGATGGTGATGATGTGGAAATCCTAAAGGTGGAGGATGATGATGATGTGGTTGGAGATGTTGGTTTTGCCCTTTGAGGAAAGGTGGGAAAGGATGGTTTAGGTTAATATATCGTTTGCACTGACAATGAGATGCATGATATATTTCAAAAGGGAAAAAGGAAAGGTGTATGTGATGCTAATAGGATTGTTGATGGATATCTCTAACGGGGTTAAGGTAACGAAGTTCTAGGTTTCTAGGTTGGATGATCCTAGTTGTGTGTTAGAGATAATTTGGTGCATGAAGGGGTTTCATGTGTTTGTGAGGATTGAAGGTTGTTGAACTAACTATCACTTATCCAAAGTGAGGAGTAGTTGTAAGGTTTTAGTGTGATGAGTTGAAGGTTATAAGGTTTTAGTGTGATGTTCTATGGGTTGAAGGTTCTTAGACTATCACTGTCAAAAGTGAAGTGTATCTAAAAGGTTTGAGTGAGATTGATATAAGGGTTGAAGGTTGTAAGGTTTGAGTGTGATGATCGATGAATTGAAGGTTGTAAGGTTTGAGTGTGATGATCTATGGGTTAAGGTTCTTATACTAACTATCACTGTCAAGAGTGAAGTGTAGCTATAAGGGTTGAGTGTGATGGTGAAAGATGTTAATGTGAGGTTTGAAGATGAGATGCAAGATAAGCTTGCAATAGTGAGGCCTTATATAGGCAAGAGTTGTGGGATTCAAACTAAAGTTGGTGATGGTGTCCTATGGTGTAGTGAGGAAATGTTGGGGTGGGTGTGAGTTTGCAAAACTTTGCAGGTTTGAGGTTAGGGATGCAGGGATCAGGAGGGAACAGTGAAAATTCGTCAAACATAGGCACGGTACCACTAAATACCACACAGTACCGTTAAATTTAATGGTACCGTGGCCTATTTAACGGTACCGTGACCTGGAAGTCACGAATTTTCCTGTGTGGCCTAGTTCTGGGCAGCTAAAGGAAAGTATTCTAGGGAATAAGAACCACATTTGTGTGTTCTTGAGAGTGTTTGGTGAAGGACTATATGAGTGTGTTTTCGCTCCCCCTTAATCTATGACCATCCGGACAAGATGTGAAAATAAAAACTAAAGAGGAGAACAGACGTTGACGGAAGCGATGAGCTTAGTAACGTCATGACTAGTGGTGGATAGCATACAATAAACTTCACCTTTGAAGTCACGTAGCTCTTCTCAATCATTGTGAATATTCATAGAATATTATGATGAGGCATGTGATCACGTGGAGATATCCTAAGGGTTAAGAAGATAAAATCTTCAAGGTTGTGAGGTTGGTGACAAGGTTCTAATGGGGTTATCTCAACTTATCCTAGCGGTTCTTTGCTAGAGGTGTGTGGAAGGTGAGTGGGATGCGGAAGCATTGGTAGTGTTTAGTACCATGCGGAAGTGAAAGGGAAAAGGCTAAGGAATCAGATGATAGATACAATCTATTCTGATAGGAGACGGTTTTAGGTTCAAGACTACATCGAGTGGGTTTTGATGGTGTTGGTGAGAATTGAAAGCAAGATTTTTGACAAAGAAATTTCACATATGTTGTGATTTTTCTGGACTTTAGATTAAAAGA
Organism: Artemisia tridentata subsp. tridentata; assembly: GCA_021014915.2. Classification (NCBI taxonomy): domain Eukaryota; kingdom Viridiplantae; phylum Streptophyta; class Magnoliopsida; order Asterales; family Asteraceae; genus Artemisia; species Artemisia tridentata. The sequence goes on along the minus strand of CP139502.1, from coordinate 114,341,764 downwards.
ATTTATACCGAATAAATTCTATTATGAATGAATCCAACGGGATTCGATGAACGTTGATCGAGAACGAGAAATGACATTTAATTGCATTTCGCAAATTTAAATACACTTTAAATATTTCGGATGAAATATTTAAGTTGTCATTAGAATTCAAGAGGATTTTACAAATAAATCTCGCTGATTTAGTGAGACTTTTCGACATAAGGAGAGAATTTATACTTAATAAATTCTTTGAACGGTATTGGACGAGAAGAGATGACTTTTATATTTCCAAGGAAATACATAGGTAGTCATTAGAACGATGTAAAGGATGACTCAATATTTCCAGTGAAATATTTAAAGAGTCATGAGACGAGACACACGCGATGACTTCAATATTTCCAGTGAAATATTTAAATAGTCATAAGATTTATGGAATATGTTCCATCATTCCTAGACCTAGACGAAGATGGTTAAGGGATTCTCGGTTGAGAGGTTTGGTTGATTTACGGATTTTGATGTGCTTCGCACGTGAGTGTTTCACGGGGTTTTGAGAGACGTGAAGCTAGGCCTATGGTGCTGATTTGCAGCAGGGTTTGGGATCTTAAGACGTGTATATTCACACGAGGATGAAAGGAACTACTAATCACTTATGTAGTAACTCGTGAGTCCTTTGTCATCCGAGGGTTGATGTTAGCTTTTAGCTTTTGGATGAGCGTTTTAACATATGTTGTTAAAAGGCTTGAGTATGATGTTTCGGATATGACATTTAACAATTGCGATCGCAAGTTAAACTTACTTGAATATTTCGGATGAAATAATTAAGTTGTCAACCCTACTCCGAGTTCTACTAGGTTTGTTCCTATCCTTCCCATGACAAATGGGTGTATTACTTGGAAGAAGGCGAAATAATAACTAGGGAATTTGGACAACTTCGCGACTACTCTAACTTATAGGCTTTGACACTAGTGTATAACTCTATGACTTCTAAGGGTTCATAGTGATGGGCATACCTAATTCCTAATGTGTCAAAATGACATAGTGTGGGTGCAAACTTTACAAGCAAATCATATAAAATGCACATAAGGAATAAATGCAAACATCATGCAAAACATGATAATCATTTAGCATTTAAGATCACGAAGACATTTAATCATATCTACGAGAACGTGTTATCATTTTGAAACACGTATGTGGGATGCAAGCAATCTAGGTTTGCTAAGGAAGATCCTAGTTACTACTTGTTCAAAATGAGATCCTAACGGGAGATAGAGTTCATCAATGTAAACTATCTCTAGTCAAATGTAGGAATGAAAAATTTTCAAGTTAGAGAATGAGTATGAGACTATCACTAGTGGTGCTCAATTAAGGCTAAACACAACCATTTTTACGGGTTATACACGAACCCAACTTCTCTCCTGGAAGCAATCCAACCGTTAGGTCAAATTGAATTTCTAGTGCGATAGGTTCTCCAGTAGTCATTCTCATGTTAGAAGAATTTAAATTCCTATATTTGCCTATCGAAGTATAGCAAAGATGATGTTATCTTGTTTTGCTTATACATGGCCTAATATGACTCAATTAACCATACTTTGAAAGTCGGTTAAGAAAATGACATGTCTTACACAACTCCTAACAAAGGCAAGCGAAATGTTTTAATTTCGTGTTTGAGATTTAGGGGTTATTTTATGGAGATGGTGTATTTTATGATCTCTTGGATGACATCTTTGTTTCTTGAGTTTTACATGTTATTTTAACACGATTTGGTTTCCTAGAACCAAGAGACACTCTAATGTGATACAATATAGAATCTACTACATCGTGTGTGTTTCAAGAATGCTCCTTTGCATATCTTGAGTGAGAATCTAGTAAAGGTTATTTACCTCAATAGATCTTGTGAGCATTTTATTTGAAATGAGACATACTGTTTATTTCAACAAGTATGCTTTTCTGAGGAAACTTATCACTCTTACGAATGCTTTGTGAAACAAGTATTTTAGTGTATGACCAATTTTACTTGTTTATGCAATGACACATGTTGTATTAGGTTATTATTCAACTCTAATATCCTATATTTGTTAACAGGATGCAATGTATTCTCTTGTAACATAACCATTCATGTTACAAAGAAAATAAGATGCATAGGATATAAGTTATCCTTTGTCAATCTTTTGATAAGAGAAATACATGTGATATTCTCAAAGATTGATGACTTACATAATAGTTAATAACATATTATGTGTGACACTTTTACTAGACATGTGACTTTGAGTGTTGAGTTGTTCATGAGCAAAGTTTACATATGTTGTTTGTTTGCTCGTGTTTGGTTTTTCGGAAATGACACATTTACTAATTGCATTGCAATGTAAATTACTTGTATATTTCGGATGAAACATCCAAGTTGTCAATCCTACTTAGTTGTGTATTTTATGCATCTTTTAAACATATTAGTTTAAAGTTTGGAACACAACCATTGGACAAGAAGACTCAATATGGCATCTTCAACACAAGTGTGAGTTATGATCCGATGCATATTATTTTCGTCTTGAGAGGACGTCATTATTTTCATAACAATCGAGTGTGATTGAGTATGTAGATTCAAGATAATATGTTTCATCATGTTTTGATGTTATCTTGAAGCTAGACAAATAATGACTCCAATTTCATGTCCACACTCGATAACTTGTCATTTATTTTTATTTGAGAAAAACTATTTATATTATTAAGTATAATATTCTTAGTTTTTCGACACCTCATTAGTATAAAAATAATTATCTTAACTATTTTTATACAACATACGTAAAATACTAAATGTTTAAAACATTTTGTATGTGTGTTAAATCAATGCAAGTTTAATACATTTTCTTTTACTTAAATACTAATGTATTAAAATGACCTTTTATCTTGTTTAGACAACCCATGGTCAAACAAGACAAAATGATGTAATGTTTTAAAGATCATGTTACGGATTTTATGAAAGTGTTAAGTATTTTGGGGTGATATACTTTTTACACTTAAACCTTTGGAAAAATAATTGTGTAAGACAATATCTTTCGACACACATGATCTACCAACTTAGTTTCTATTCCTAAGAAGGTTTGGTTTTTAAAAGCTTGCAACAAATTCAAGAAAAATGGTCTATGCCTATATGAAATGCAAAATCAATTACGCAACTTAGTGCAGGAAGTCTAGCCTAAGTCCTATTGACGCATAAGCCGAAAAACTAATATTCGACACATAGAAACAAGGCATGAAAGACACTTATGCTTATAGATAAAATTAGCTCAACTAATGATAGCAATAAGCATACAAAATTATTGACTAACAATACTAAGACACAAAGATAAGCAAATAGTCATTTAGCAAAACACACAAAAATACTTATCGTCATTTTGTGTATTAAGTATAACAATGTACACTTAGCTTGACTTTATTTGAAAATGAATTATTTTCCACCCCATTTAAAAATTTGATCAAGTTCAACACTTTGAAATCATGAATGCATCAACGTGTGATGTTCACTTTGTGATTTGACAAAAAGATTTGTGCAATCGGCATGACTGGAAAAGACTCTCTGTTACGAATTAAAAACATTCCCAAATTTTAATTTACAATCACTTTCTAAAAATATTTTTAAGTGAAAGTAGACTCAATTGCATTTAAAACGATAGGTGGCACGACTCCTACAGACTTACGGTTGATTTTATACGAATTTTTGAAAATTACCGAATTCTGAAAAACAGACGAAGGTACAGTTAAATTTAGCGGTACCGTCCATATTTAATGGAGCCGTCCGTTATATTTAACGGTGTCGTACGTGTTACTTCAGTTTTTGAACAGAACCAACTTTTATCAATTTAAGAAAACCTTCAAGCTAGTATGACAACATATACTTAACAACAAAACTTGTAAGTATTAAGCAACTAAATACTTTTCATATTTTTATCACCTTCATGGGTAATTTGATACATGGATCGTACTCAATTTTGAAAACCATTTGTTTTAAAAATTTGAGCGACGTGGCTCTGGTACCAATTGTGGAAACCGTAGAGGGGGGTGAATACGTTTCCATTTAAAAACTTAAAACTTTTTGTATCAAACATCCGATCAAGTGTGACGTAATATGAAAAGTGTCAACTATGATTATATAGCATCTATAGATGAATATAGTAAACCACAACATATGCACAATCAAACCATGGAACATACATAATCAATCACGACATAAGCAACTAGCCACACAAACATATACGCAATGCAAATATAAATATAAAGCGATAACGAATGAAATGAAAGTAAAAAGATAAGTAAGAAGGCGCAAACCGGACACGGTGATTTATAATGGTTCGGTCACGAAGCTCCTCTTCGCCCTACTCCACTCCCCGAGTACCCAACTCGAGAGTTACTACACTAATCAACAAACTCCCTTCAGGCGGAGAAAACCGTACACATCGCTTAACTTGTTTTCCGACACTAAGCTAGATGTCAAGTGCTAATCTTAGCTAACACCAATCTACCACGATCTACCCGATCTACACCATACACGTCACTTATCCTATTTCCGACACTAAGCTAGATGTCGAGTGCTAATCTTAGCTAGCAACAATCTACCACGATCTACCCGATCTACCCTTGATCCACATGATCAATCACACAAGCCTAATGGCTTCAAGAGATCTTCACTATCTCTTAAGATCACAATGATCTTGACTCACTCTCTCACAAAAGAAAAATAATCTTGATGTATGCTATGATACAATCAAGAGTGTAACACATGTTACAAGACCTAACAACTCCAACTCTTGTATCTTCTTGGATACCTTGAGTTCTTCTCTTGCTAATGAAGAAGAATGATGACACTTTGTATCTACTTGGATACTTTGTGTTCTTCTCTTGCTAATCAAGAGGGATGACAACACTTTGTATCTACTTGGATACTTTGTGTTCTTCTCTTGCTAATCAAGAGGGATGACAACACTTTGTATCTACTTGGATACTTTGTGTTCTTCTCTTGCTAATCAAGAGGAATGAAGAGGATCACTTGAATGGATGATTGGATCACTCTTAAACAAACTAAGACTCTCCAAATGATCAAAGAAAGTCATCTAAGTGAGGAGGGATTAAACCAGAGAAAAAAGACAGGAAAAATCAAGTTGGAAGTGTGGAATGGTCCACTATTTATAGGCAAAGGAAAATCTGACCGTTACAGACCCACGGCTCCACTAAATTTAATGGAGCCGTCCCTATTTAAAGGAACCATGGACGCTCCTTCGTTTGTCTTTAGTGGGAAAGGTTTATTTGGGGAAGTTAGGAGCTGTTTTGGGGGTAAATTTGACTGTTGGGATTTTCAAACATATTTTTCAAAATAAAACATTTCTTTTTAATTCAAAAATAATTTGTGAAATATATTTTTTTTGAAAAAATGTTTTGTCACATTAAAAATGTGAAGTTTAGAAAAAATAAAATCCTTTGATCATTTGTCAAGTAGTAGATTTGTTTGTCCATACCTTGAGTGATTTATGTCGGAATGGAAATCTACGACTTCGTTGAAGCATACTTGAGACGTCGGGAGGTGTTGATGTAAGTATGCATTGATGATTTGTGTTTACAAGTAACTTGCACATTTTACGTTATGTTTACAAGTTACATGTTTGTCATTATCAAAACCGAAGAAGTCATTTAGTTTAAATATCGTAATATTTGCACTAACAAATGAAAATCTTGCATTATTGGGGATGTTCAAAACAAGATTCTTTACTTTTTGTATTGATAACATTTCATTTCTCGAATACTTGAATGATTTGGAAATGTTTTGCTTAGTTTTCCACTCTTGTTTTGAACTTGAATTTTGAAATTGAAGTTTATCGTTATCAAAATTATATGAATCATGAAAATGATTTTGAGAAGTAAATGTTCCATTTGCATGTTGGTTTTTGGAATATTTCTTATCTTTTTGCATAGAGTAAGTAGTTAACTAAGAAACCTTTCTCGAAAACGACTTTGAAGATCCACCCATGTAAATCTTTTTGAGAACATTCACTTTGGCGTAGAGGTTTTGGAATTTTGATAATCAATCTTTTTCTGCTTAAACTAAATCAAACAATCTTTTGTAAGACATTTTCCAGTCATTGCTTTGTAAAGTATTTTGTGATGCCAATTTGTACGCTAAAGAAACATTTTCTTTTTCAAGTTTTTTGAAATGCGTCTCTTATTTCTTAGTTCTTCTTGAATGCTCATATTTGACATTATCAAAATCTTTGGTTTGTTGTGTTAAAACATTTTCCAACTTACCAATCTTAGTCTCAAACACGCTTTTTGCATCTTCAAAATATTTCACTTTTTATCCCATTTCCTTTACAAGTTCTAGATTTTTAATCTCAAAAGTTGAATTTCAATGGAAATCTTTGAAACATTTGAATCAATTTCTTCCTCAATCTTATCAAACATTTTCTCAAGAGAAGTTTTATGTTGTAGAAAAACAAACTTTTTCTCAATTCTTTGTCTCAAAATATCATTTGAAATCATCAAATCATTATACTCTTTTTGCACCAAGGAAGAAACTCTTTCAATAAATTAATTTTTAGTAAAAAAAAACATATGTTTTTTTGCTTCAAAGACATTGATTTGATGTTTCTTCTCTTGTTCGGAAATATGAAGTTTCTCTGATAATTTCAAAACTTGATATTTCAGTTAATCAATCTTTTCTAAAAACTCAAATTCTTTAACATGGAATTCTTTTTCCAAAATTTTATATGTCATGTCATGGTCTAAAATTTGAAGATTGTATTTCTGAATTTGTTTTTCATAATAATCTATTAAATTTCTTACATCCATCATTTTCTCTAAAAATCCTGGTATGTGATACCCTTGATCTTTTAGACTTTCTACCATCCATGTTAACCATCCCTTGACCTTGTTAATTTTTTTTTGAGTAAACTGCAAAATACATCCCTGTGGTTTACACCGTTTGGCACTTTACATCCCTGTCAGAAACTATTGGCAATATACATCCCCCGTTAGGCAAACGTTTGCCACATTACATCCCTGAGTTGGATGGGCGTTATCTTTCTCCGTTAAGTGTTTGCATCGTTAGTCCTTCTGTTAAAATGTTTGCACCGTTAGTCCTATGGGTTAAGTCTATTTGCACCGTTAGTCCTTCGTTACGTTTTCGTCTAGTTTTTTACGTTTTCGTCCGGTTTTTTACGTTTTCGTCCGATTTTTTACGTTTTCGTCCGATTTTTTACGTTTTCGTCCCTTTTTTTACGTTTTCGTCTAGTTTTTTACGTTTTCGTCCGGTTTTTTACGTTTTCGTCCGATTTTTTACGTTTTAGTCTGTTTTTTTACGTTTTCATCAGATTTTTTACGTTTTCGTCCAATTTTTTTCGTTTTCGTCCATTTTTTTACGTTTTCGTCTGTTTTTTTATATTTTTGTCCGATTTTTTACGTTTTCGTTTGTTTTTTTACGTTTTCGTCTGATTTTTTACATTTTCGTTGTTTTTTTTAAGTTTTCATCCATTTTTCACGTTTTCGTCTGTTTTTTTACGTTTTCGTCTGTTTTTTTACGTTTTCGTCTGTTTTTTAGTTTTCGTCGTTTTATTACGTTTTCGTCCTTTTTTTACGTTTTCGTCTAGTTTTTTACGTTTTCGTCCGATTTTTTACGTTTTCGTCTGTTTTTTTACGTTTTCATCCGATTTTTTACGTTTCGTTCGATTTTTTTCGTTTTCGTCCATTTTTTTACGTTTTTGTCTGTTTTTTTACGTTTTTGTCCGATTTTTTACGTTTTTGTTTGTTTTTTTTACGTTTTCGTCTGATTTTTTACATTTTCGTCTGTTTTTTTAAGTTTTCATCCATTTTTTACGTTTTCGTCTATTTTTTTACGTAAAAAAAACAGACGAAAATGTAAAAAATCAGACAAAAACGTAAAAAACAGACGAAAACGAAAAAAATCGGACAAAAACTTAAAAAAATAGACGAAATCGTAAAAAATCGGACGAAAACGTAAAAAAACAGACGAAAACGTAAAAATATGGATGAAAACTTAAAAAAACAGACGAAAATGTAAAAAATCGGACGAAAACGTAAAAAAACAGACGAAAACGTAAAAAAATGGATGAAAACGTAAAAAAACAGACGAAAAGGTAAAAAATCGGACGAAAACGAAAAAAATCGGACTAAAACGTAAAAAATTGGACGAAAACGTAAAAAAACAGACGAAAACGTAAAAAATCGGACGAAAACGTAAAAAAATCGGACGAAAACTTTAAAAAACAGACGAAAACGTAAAAAATCGGACGAAAACGTAAAAAATCAGACGAAAACGTAAAAAACCGGACGAAAACGTAAAAAACTAAACGAAAACGTAACGAAGGACTAACGGTGCAAATAGACTTAACCCATAGGACTAACGGTGCAAACATTTTAACAGAAGGACTAACGATGCAAACACTTAACGGAGAAAGATAACGCCCATCCAACTCAGGGATGTAATGTGGCAAACGTTTGCCTAACGGGGGATGTATATTGCCAATAGTTTCTGACAGGGATGTAAAGTGCCAAAAGGTGTAAACCACAGGGATGTATTTTGCAGTTTACTCTTCTTCTTTTTTTGTTTTTTCGACTAATTTCATTAAACAAGCAAGGAGCTAGAAAAGAACAATTACAAAATGGAAAATGAATTACATGGACTACATAGCCACTCTAACCAACTAGGAGACACTTTCTTTGTTGGGTCTGAAAAATCAACTCAATTGTCTCTGACAAGTATTTACACATAAAATAGCCTAATTCACCTTCTGAAGGTCAGTGAGCATCAAGTCTCTGATAACGATCAGAGACTATGTCACTCCATAACTATCAAAGTGAACCTGATAGTTATCAAAAGTGATATACTCCCTGAGAGTTATCAGATAACATATCTCTCTAATTATTATTCAGAAGATGACTCACTGATAAAGAAATCAGTGAGTGTTGTATAAAGATCAAATAGCCTGAATGACTTCAGGGAATTTGAAGACCAGCTAAAGAAAGCAACCTCACAACCTGATGCGGTGTCAGGGAATGAAGTTACAAGGAGCTAAAGACAACACCTAAGTCAATGAGATCTGAAAAATGTCTCCGTGACCCTGAAGACTTAACTCTGATTACAACCTAAATCTCAGGAAGAGAAGGGACAAGCTTACACAAGAAGATAAGCTCAAGTACTTATCGATATACGTGAAACAAGCATTGGAACTCTAAGTTGTCAATTTAGAAGAGCCGAAAGTAAGGTTCATACTAGCTTAATAGGCACGTGCCTACCTATAGCAAGTGGACAACTTACTATGCAACCCACATGCAAACATTGTTTCCCTTCCTATATAAACTCAGGTCGTAAACTAAGTTAAGTAGAGATTCCTACAAAGAAAATAATACAAAGTATTATGGTTAGAATCCTCCTCTCCTAGGAACAACAAAGCAGCTAGCAGTTTTTGTTGTTTGATTGTGGAGAGTTTATTTGTCAAAAAATCAGGGGTAGTTTTCCGTATGCTACTCTTTGTAAATATTGTGGATTTATTCATTAATAAAGATTTATAATAGGTGAAAATGACAATGGAATTATTAGCATGTCTTTGTCGTTCTCAAACAAACCCTACATCCAAGATTTTGATGTTCATTAGTTTTCGTCACTTGCTAAAACTCTTGTTCATATCTTTCATGGTTGCATGAACGGGCAGCCGGGACCCAACAAGTGGTATAAAAGCGGGTGGGTTTTTATTAATCCAGATCCGTTCTTGATTAACTGCTAATAAATCTTAGCCGTTCTTGAATGATGGCTAATAACACTTAACCACAACCGTACACAATCCCCACCCAAATATGCCTCTCCGAAGGTTTCTTTAGCCTTTTCTTGACAAGATCTAGTTCAATGTAACTGCTCTTGTTCAGGAAATAATTCCCTCAGCCTCCCTTTTTAGAGGAAGATAACTACGGGAAAATTATGGGCTAGAAGATCCGAGGAGATTAAGGGGTAGTATGAAGATGTCTTCATGTTCTTAAATAAAGGGATTATCAGGAAATACACTGTAAACCTAACAGTCCCTGATCTTCCAATATACTCAATGAAGACATAAACAACAAAGAATCATGCATAAATGATGCTATATTTCATTCTTTGTTGTAAATCAGTAAGTAAGAAGAAGCCATCTTGCTCACTTACTATTGATAAAGCTAGATTATTCTCGTTCTATAAACAGGAGGAAACTCTTGGAAGAAAAAGCCACCCAAGAGATTCTGGAACATGTATAGAATAGTCTAGACTTAAACTTAAAATGCTGATAAAGTCTCTGAACCTTTGAACCTGATGTCGTTAAATATGAGATCTTTTCGAGGATGCTTTTAAGAGAAGGACACATTGTTTCGGAAACACCATAAGTGCCAAACTGTAGTGCGAATCATCACATCAAAATATTGATGAAATTTGGTTTCAAGAGGGACACGATCAGCCAATGATAAAACGTCCTCAAGGTAAGTGATGGTGATACATGGGATGTGCCACCAAAGAAGAGCATCCCTCCAAGTATCCATTTCAAGGAAAAACTTGGCGAAGATGTTGTCTTCTGATTCCAAATCATTATCACATACTAGACAACAAAAGGTATCGAAATCAATGCTACACCTGTCTAGGTTAATTCTGGTTGGAATCCTTATGTTCATTACTCTCCAAATAAGGATGTTTACCTTAGAAGGTAGCATTTTTTTCCAGTGTGTAGGTTGGGATGGTAGAAAAGAGGTCGAGAGGGCTATGTGGTTGCGAGTGGCCTTTACAGAAAACTTTCTTGATGGATCTATGATAAACTCCCATGAGTCATGTTCATCAGATAGATTAAGGTGTGATAGGAGGCTCGTTAACTCAGCGAGCTCACATGACTCATGGCCAGAACGAATTGGCCTCGACCAAGACCAGTTAATGATTGGCCCGATAGGCCTAGATCGCCTCTCAAAAGAAGGCCCTTGAACAAGGTTAGAGTCATAAAGCCCCGTCTGATGGGACCAGAGGGAAGATGCGCTCCTATCAGAAACCAAGCAATGAGGATTCAAGTCTAGACGATACAATCTCGGGTAAGAAACGTGAAAGGGTGATCCACCTAGAAACTTGTCATGCCAAAAACTTGTGTTACGCCCATTTCCGACATTCTTTTTGAAAAGCAATAGAAGGTTAATTCCAGTTGTACTAAGATCAAACTTCAGCTTCTTTATTTGTGACCAAAACCTGAGGAAAATTGATGCGTGGTTTTGCGACCTTACAACAGGTTTTACCTCTCGAGGGATCTCAAGAGGCTTGCAATCCCCACCAGGCAGTGTACCTGACCGATGTAGTATAGTGTAGTGGCAAGTACCGGGGGATTGATCGTTCTCTAAGGGAATAGTGTCGTTAGGATTGAAAAACTACTCTAATAGGTCTAAGGGTGAGGGAAGATTCTTTTTGTATTTTTTATATTTTTATAAAAGCAAGTAAAATCTCGGGTTTGAAGGAGTGGGCGGAATTAGTTGCTAGTCAACTAACCCAAATAACTACAATTGCAAATAAAATAAAATAACTGAAAATAAAAAGGTTGTGGAACTTATATGGAGAGAAATGTGTTTACTTAGATATCCTTACTCCTTAACTATCTTTTACCGGTTGATTAGTGTGTATTAATTGCGTGGATGACGGGTGTATTCCTTAATATCAATCGTGGGGTGGCGTACGTACTTCCCCAACTCTATAAGCTCCTACTTCACTCCTATGTCGAGCCGGCTAAGAAGCTCCTAACATGGGATCACTAGAATTCGCTCATGCATTAAATACAACCATAAAAACCTTAGTACGCATTGGTTCATGTTTCTTAAGACGTTCAAGCAAGTTACCGTATAGGAGGTTAGCCAGTTTTCTTAAGCCTAACATAGATAAACAATCATCCAATACAATTAATAACACACCAACAACCAATAATCAATAGTTAGGTTTCATTAGATCTAAGCAAACACAAGATAAATCTAGCCTAGCATGCTAAATAAAAGACAAGAACAAGATATAATCAAACAACACATAGACATATTGAATGATTAATTGATTACTTATCTTCAATTAAACATGGGAGATCCAAGGGGATAAAACCCTTAAAAATGGCAGAAAAATCGACTTAGGGTTTCTCCTCACAAAGTTGCACACTAATAACTAAAAATTATGAGAATATATATAGAAAATCAGATCTGACGGCGTCACGTTATAGAGCTGACGCCGTCACCTCGCCGCGGTTAGGGTTTCTTGATGGCCTTCTTGACGCCGTCCCTTTTTAATCATCCAAAATCCTCTCTAGCGCGTCAAGGGTTGACGGCGTCACAATGGTGCTTGACGCCGTCACAGGTACTTTTCCAGCCGATTTTGAGACTTTGTCGTTTTCTTCACTTTTATGCTCCAAAAACGTCCAAAATGCTTCCTTTTCCAGATTTTTTTCTCCAAAGTACCTAAAATGACAAAAGGAACGATTTAGGGCAATATTTGATCAAATAAATACGATTTAGGGCTTAAATGACCCCCTAAAAGCGGTACACTTTTCGCTTCATCAAATACCCTTACACTTGAGATTTGCTTGTCCTCAAGCAAATGCGCTTTTATTCTAATCAAAATACAAGTTAGGGGTCATTTAACGCTAATATAAAAGTAATTACAACAAATAGTCGTTCCACTTTAATCATAATAAGCACGGAGATTACAAACTAGCACCTCACAAGTAGTGTTTAGATACTCACATCTCTCAGGTGTCATAAAAGTATATCTCATAAATGAAAATGAATAATATCTCTCACTACCTGTCATAGCAAATAGATTACCATAGGCTTGGGAAAGGATCAAAAACCTCCTCCACTAGGCGTAAGCACCTAAGATAAACTATCAAAGAGGGATTTTAAACGGGTTATAACGTTAGGTGTAGGGATATGATAAACACGGTTTTGTTGGATAAAGGATATTTTACTGGTGGCGAGTTAAAGATCTTGATTAATTACATGTACAATATGGCGTTGCTAAGCCAAGACTAGACTCGACTTAAGCTAATGAAAAAAAAATAACAAAAAGATAAAATAAACATAAAATGAAACGGGATGGTAGTCCGTATGTTTTTTCTACTTTTTTTTTTTTTTTTTTTTTTTTTTTTTTTTTTTTTTTTTTTTTTGCATACACTCTTGCCCTACCATCCAAAATAATACATCGTAGGGGGGTTGTATCCCCCTTACACTTGAACTTTTACATAACTTTACAATTAACTATTCTAATGACTCGAATTAAGATAATCGAAACACTTGGAGTACTTTTAAAATATTTAGCACATATGGGGGTAATAATGTTGTTCTTCCCCATTACTCCATTACACTAGTACTTTACCCATGAGTCCCAATCATCCCAAAACAATATGTACAAGGATATGACTCGACTTAGCAACCATGTAATCAATTAGATAATTAACTTGGGGTTTAAACAAATGTTGTCACAATAATGCACTAAAAATGAGTGCATACAAGGTAGGCTAAGGCGATTTGGGTGTACATTTAAGTGGGGTGTAAACAAATTCTTTCTTTAAGTAAAATGCTTAAAGTTAGAAACGAAAAGATAGGCTCTGAGGGGTGTACTAGGGGTATCGTGTACTAAAAATGAGTACAACGCAAAGGGTGTGGGAGAATTACTTGACCAATGTAGCCAATGTAATTATAACAAAAACACAGGTGTAAAACAATGGGTTAATCCTAATGCCTCTTATCATGTAGTAAATCTAACTACACGAATGTAGTCTCACTTGTGGCCTCGGAATGGTCCTAACGCAAGTTCTAGAATCTAAGTGCTACCGGTACACACATCATAGCATAAATGCTTTTCCTACCAATTCTAGGGGCGAACCTCACATATTTGGGGGTGGAAAATTTTTTAGTGGTACGGTTTTGTGCTAGTCATATAACTCCTATCCGTGAGACGCTCATTAAGATCAAAGTTTCACTCCTATATGTTGTAAAAAAATTTAAATTTGGCACTAAAATTGCCTTAACAGGTATTTCTCTCAGTTTTATTACACATCTACCATTAAACAAACAAAAATCAAGCGTAATAGCATTCTCTAAGGTATCGTACTTTACCCCCCCTTACACTTAAGATGAACATTGTCCCCAATGTTCAAATAACAAGATGTAAAAGTAAATAAGGTAAAAGAATGAAATCAAATACTCCCCTGATTCGCTCGGTGGATAAAGAGGTAACATGGTTAGATCTTCTTCCAAGGTAATGTTGAAACTTCAAGATTAAAGCAGCGCCAAAAGCTAGATTCCACATACATCTCCTTGTCCAAAATAACCTGTTAAACCTGAGAAAACAAACACGAAAACCTGCATAACATCGGTGGGATAAATCTGTATAAGGATATAATGCTTGTTGAATGATTATTTTGCAGATTCCTGGAGTTTATAAGTTAGAGATTTAATAAAGCATTTTATGATTCCGGAAGAAAAACAAAACTTTCAAAAAAAAATTCCAGAAAACTGTTCCTGACGCCGTCAGACTGGGGTCTGACGCCGTCAGAAGTGATCTGACAGATTTTTCATGTTAAGTTTCCGGAAAATTTCTGGAAAAACTCAATCCTTATTTCCTGGAAATCCTGCAAAATATCATTATGACTCGATACAAGCATTTGACTCAAACAATTACTAATATGTATGTTAATTTAATATTGTTATGATTCATGTTCATTTGTTCTAATAAACCGATTTGGATTTCCCTTACACTTATCTTTTGCAAAATACCTTTATATGTAGTTAAGACGAAGTTAAAAACAAGATAAAGCATTTTCACAATTTAGTTTCGAACATGAATCAATAACAATAAAAATAAAACACACATACGGAAATAAAAAAAAATAAACAAACAAACAAAACAAATAAAGCAAATAAAGCTTGGGTTGCCTCCCAATAAGCGCTTGTTTTTGTTCGAGTCACGAGCCTGACTCTACCCTTATTTAACAGAAATAGGGGAGGTTTTCCCTACACTTAGGATTAAGTGTGGGTGAAAGTAGCGATACACACCCTTAGGGTGGAAATATGCCACGTGAGGAAAGAGTGACGGGTGAATTATATGCTCAAAGGTGCGGGATCCTATCATCATAACCTTACCTAATTCAATTGGGTTAGTGGGCGGATTAAGATTTTCTCCTAGAAAGGGATCATCTTCTATCAACTTCGAGAGACTCCAAGTTAAGAATCCACTTTGACCTAATAAACCCGGTTTAAACCCATAATGTTTCTTGTGATCAATCATAAATGGGTGATGTAAGTATGTAAGGTCATGGTTCACTCCTATGTTAGCTTCCTCTCTACAAGGCTTAGAGTCTAATACCTTCAGCGTAACACTACCCGGACTATATGGTTTGATGGGTGGATCGGGACCTTTTTCAATTCCTAAATTCACATCAAAGGATGGAAGATTAGGTAACGGTTTTGGTTGAGGCTCCGGTTCATTAAAACTAGGAAATTCCCTAGAACTAAGAGTAAGGTCGTTGGTATGTGCTTAAACACATACTTTTATTTGACCAAAACCGGACCCAAATAGACCAAAAACTAACCATAAATGCCAAAGATACTGTGTTTTTGTGTTTATTTCTATGCAGGTACGGATATCATGAAAAAGGGACAAAATCAAGCAAAATCCGAGAAAATGAGCACGAGACGTGGAAAAGATATTTATAGAGCCGAAGCCGGGGAAAATTTCGTCAAAGATAATATTTTTGAAGAATGACCCTTGGATTATTTAATATTGGCAAAATTGGTCCGTCGATGAAATTTGAAGACTGGGCAGAAATGGTCCTTGAGGTTTCATAAATTACACCTATGGTCCTTGTGTTAAACCAAATATATCCTAATCCTAAACTTAAATCTACCCTATTTTCTTAATACTACAACCGGATCCACCAAAAAAAACCACCACCCACTTTACTAAACCCAAAGTAATCCCTACAACCCAACTAAACATTTAACCCTTACAACCCCACAGCCCACCACACACTAAACTTAAGCCCACAACCCACAATTAATTAAAACCGGCCCACATCTTAACCTAAAACCCGACCCACCCATCAACTATAACTAAATACGGGGTAGAAGGATAGTCAAAATCCCCAATCTTTAGTCAAAATCCCTAATTCCCTAATAAAACCACCACACCACTTCATCTTCTTCCCTAAAATACCGCCCACTAACCTTCGCTAATCTCCCCTCTCCACCTCACCACAACCAGACAAACATTCACATGGGTTTGTTCTTGGTCCCCTCCCCTCCACCTCATCAATCCGAGGCACCAAAAGGAAATCAACGGTTCAAGATTAAAGATGTAGGCTCCAAGTTTAATCCAAGGGTCCAAGAAGAAGCACAAACCGCATCAAGGGAACACTCTCACACAACAAGCACACTCGTATTAGGGTTTTTATATTTTTTCTATATAAATAGTAGTAGCAGCCGAGCATTTCTTTTTTTTTTTCTAGGTTTATTTTAGCAATTTTTTTAAAGGTATTTTGTAATTTTAATTTCAGTTGTATTTTTTTCTCTTAATTAATATAAGTCCTTTTTTTATATATTGCTGTTTTAGATACTGCTTTAGTTTCTGCTTATTAAGTTATTGTTGTTGATTCTATTTAAGTTTTGATATTGTTAAAAGTTTGGTTGGACTGCTATTGTTTGCTGCTCTTGTTTTTCTATTTTTTCTGCTTGTTGGAAGTTAAAATGTTGATAAAAGTTAGCTCTTGTGTTGGTGTTTAAGCTTAAGCTTATTATTTTTCTACTACTGATTAGTATAAATTGCTGAGTTACTTTTTTGTGGTTGAAAGGAAAATTGTTTGAGCTTATTTTTGTGTGGTTGAAGGAAACAAAAGCTGCTGAGCTTATTTTGTGTTTCTGATGAGCTTATTTTGTGTTTCTGTTTGAACTTATTTTTCTGTGGAGCTTATTTTTTGGTTGTAACAAAGATATATATATATATATATATATATATATATATATATAAAAAAAAAATGCAAAAAAAGGTCAGAAGTGGGATTCGAACCCCTGACCTCCTGCTAATAACACCACACAACACAAGCAACCTTACCACCGCACCATTTTATTTTATTTGTTAAACTTTGCAACAATTAATCTATAAGCCCTTTTTCTTTTTCTTTTACCTTTTTAGCTAATCCGAACTAGAGTGCTTATTCCCAGCTTATTGAAATAAGCTGGGACATTTTTTGTATTTTTCACAGCTTCATTTTAGTATAAAGTATTTTAGAAAAAAATTTCAGATTTTTAAAATTAGTTTTAGTATTTTTAGAAATTTAAAATAGTTTAAATAGTTTTTAATTTATAAAAAATTATTAAAAAGTCAAAAAAATATTTTTCTTTTTTCCAAAATTTTCTTTTTATATTTAGAGTTTAGAAAAATTATTTTTATATTTTTAGCTTTTAAAATTTAGAAAATCACTTTTATTTACGTTTTTTTAAAATTCGTAACGTACGTTTTTAATTTAAATGTTCGTTTTAGATTTCGTATGCTTAGATTATTTGTACTCGTAGCTTTATTAGTTGTTTTTATTTGATATTCGATCATTCGTAGTGTAAAAATCAAAATCTCTCACTTTTTATCACATTCACAACACGTATCACGTTCCGAAAACACGAAATTCCATTCACACCTTCACGGGAAAACGAACACCGGGGTTTTCACATTACTTCCCTTTTGTGAATTCCTTTTGAGATATAAATTGCTACAAATCAGTCGTGATCACTAAAAGCATTCAAACCTATTTCTTATAGTTGTGTTTGGTCCAAGGGCTCTACCTCTATTGGGGTTCCTATAGTCTCTTCTACTTTTTTCGGGTAAGTTACGGGCGGTGTGTTAACCTCAAATGATGGTAGGATTTGTGGGGTATTTAGTGGTCATGTATTTCTAACCTCATTCTCCATAGTACCTAAATCACCTATATGTTCATCATGTGTTTTGGTAGGATCTAACCCAAACACATTCCTAAGTATCTCAAATCCTTCTCTAGCCATTTGAAATTCTAAGTCCGATTCATAGTAATATTCAACTTGATTACTATGTTCCAATTGCCTAAAGGATTCCTCATGCGTGTCATATGTTTTGGTGAAATCTATCCCACTCATGCAACTAGGTAGTTCAACACTAACCATCTCACAATCTTGGTCCAATTCAAGGTCCATGTTCTTAAAAACTAGGTCTTTTTGCTCATGGTACCTATAGTCGGATAAATCCTCCTCATTTGTTTCCTCAAGTTGTGATGTATATAAACCCATCAATTCATTCAACTTATGGTTCACGGTTAGGAAGCTTTCCTCAAATTTTTTCCAAAGGGTTTCACTAAAAGAAGTTGATCCTAACAATGATTGTTTAATAGAAGCCGCACATGCACATAATTCATCAAACCTATCAAACTTTACACCCATCTCCTCTTGTATATATCTAAGATCACTTAAAAATTCATTGGAACAACAGGAAGCAAATCTATCCGTGTAAAGTAATTGTTCCTCTATTGTTAATGATCTAAATGGAATTTCATCCGCCATGGTGACAAATGAAAATGGTTTTACAAACAAAGGGCACAAAGAAAAAGATAGACTAAAGAAATCCTAGAAAAATAAAATAAAAATCCCACTAGAAAGGAATCTAGTGAGTAGACCTAATAAAATAAAAATTCAACCTAAACAATAACTATTCCCCGGCAACGGCGCCAAAAAATTGATGCGTGGTTTTGCGGCCTTACAACAGGTTTTACGTCTCGAGGGATCTCAAGAGGCTTGCAATCCCCACCAGGCAGTGTACCTGACCGATGTAGTATAGTGTAGTGGCAAGTACTGGGGGATTGATCGTTCTCTAGGGGAATAGTGTCGTTAGGATTGAAAAACTACTCTAATAGGTCTAAGGGTGAGGGAAGATTCTTTTTGTATTTTTTATATTTTTATAAAAGCAAGTAAAATCTCGGGTTTGAAGGAGTGGGCGGAATTAGTTGCTAGTCAACTAACCCAAATAACTACAATTGTAAATAAAATAAAATAACTGAAAATAAAAAGGTTGTGGAACTTATATGGAGAGAAATGTGTTTACTTAGATTTCCTTACTCCCTAACTATCTTTTATCGGTTGATTAGTGTGTATTAATTGCGTGGATGACGGGTGTATTCCTTAATACCAATCGTGGGGTGGCGTACGTACTTCCCCAACTCTATAAGCTCCTACTTCACTCCTATGTCGAGCCGGCTAAGAAGCTCCTAACATGGGATCACTAGAATTCGCTCATGCATTAAATACAACCATAAAAACCTTAGTACGCATTGGTTCATGTTTCTTAAGACGTTCAAGCAAGTTACCGTATAGGAGGTTAGCCAGTTTTCTTAAGCCTAACATCGATAAACAATCATCCAATACAATTAATAACACACCAACAACCAATAATCAATAGTTAGGTTTCATTAGATCTAAGCAAACACAAGATAAATCTAGCCTAGCATGTTAAATAAAAGACAAGAACAAGATATAATCAAACAACACATAGACATATTGAATGATTAATTGATTACTTATCTTCAATTGAACATGGGAGATCCAAGGGTATAAAACCCTTAAAAATGGCAGAAAAATCGTCTTAGGGTTTCTCCTCACAAAGTTGCACACTAATGACTAAAAATTATGAGAATATATATAGAAAATCAGATCTGACGGCGTCAGCTATAGAGTTGACGCCGTCACCTCGCCGCGGTTAGGGTTTCTTGATGGCCTTCTTGACGCCGTCCCCTTTTAATCATCCAAAATCCTCTCTGGCGCGTCAAGGGTTGACGGCGTCACAATGGTGCTTGACGCCGTCACAGGTACTTTTCCAGCCGATTTTGAGACTTTGTCGTTTTCTTCACTTTTATGCTCCAAAAACGTCCAAAATGCTTCCTTTTCCAGATTTCTTCTCCAAAGTACCTAAAATGACAAAAGGAACGATTTAGGGCAATATTTGATCAAATAAATACGATTTAGGGCTTAAATGACCCCCTAAAAGCGGTACACTTTTCGCTTCATCAAAAATGTAGAAGTGGAATCCTCGACTAAGCCTCCCATAGGACCATGTAAAGAGCGGATGACTTTACTCCATAGAGCATGCTCTTCATTACGGATTCTCCACCACCATTTAGCTAACAAAGATTGATTACTTACCTTGAGGCTGCCAATTCCTAGACCTCCCTTGCTACGAGGAGAGATCACTTTGTCCCAAGCAATCCACGATGTTTTATTTTCATTAGAGCTTCTACCCCAAAAAAATCGTCTCCTAATACCTTCAAGGTACAAAATAATATTTTTTTGAGCTTTGCAGGTTGAGAAGTAGTAGATTCCCAAGCTACCAAGAACGGATCTAATAAGAGTGAGAAGACCACCAAAGGAAAGAGATTTAGCTTTCCAATTAGAGAGCCTTTTAAGAAATCGTTCAACAAGTGGGTTCCAATTCGAACACGATGTTATTTTTGCACCAATAGGGAGGACTAAGTAAGTACATGGGAACTGAGAGGAAAGACACCAATGGAAGAAGCAATGGTGTTGAGATCCAAGCAATGGTTACACTCAATGCTCTTATTTTCATTGTTAAGGCCCATGGGAAACTGAACTTGATTCAACAAAACTGGTTACACTCAATGCTCTCATTGTCGTTGTCAAGGCCATTGGGAAACTGAACTTGATGTCATCACCAGCATCATAGTAAACATAGTAAAATACACGGTGCATGTCACTAAAAATTATTGAACCTACAAACAATGGGACTTCAACTCCTTATATATTATGACCTTGACATTTTTACACATACAAATAAATATAGACTTGCACTTCACTCTAATAATTTGTAAATACGCAAATATTGTGGATCAAAAAAATTATTGAACTTAAATAATACATTTGTAAATCGCACAAATATAAATTGTAAAGGCAAATCGCTAACATCGGGTAAGAAAAAACTTCAAGTTCACTCACTTTTAACTTATCATCTGCATATTTTTATCAAATTTTAAACACAAACAAAATCACAGTTGTTATATGTTAAAACTGAGTATGCATAATAAAGTCAATAGAAATTTTATGCCACTATCGACCTGGTTCGATTTTTGAACCACCAAAAACACTAAACACCAACGACTCCCTCAAATCTAACTCAAACCAACATACAAAACCCCTAAACATTTAAGAACAAAACCATAATCTTAACTCCCAAAAACACAGTTTTAATAAGAAGTACCTTCATTACCTACGAAAGATAGCTAATCAAGCACCAAAATCTGTAAGACCATTATCACGACAACACCCATCGAATAAAACGACACTCTTCCCCCTGTACGACGTCGCATGCACGCCTATCCTCTTCATCTTTGTTTTGAGGCAACAAAATAACCCAAGCTCACCATCGTCACACACCCATCACGATCGTCACACACCATGAATGGCAACAACAAATGAAACGACGACATTGAAATATGTGCGTGTTTTGTGATACGCAGTGAGTTGAGAGAGAGAGGAGGTGAGATCAAAGAGAAGATGATATGTAATGCGTGTAGCAACTTCTAGACGTGTATCAGTTTTTGTTAGACACGTAGCCACATTTTAATACTTTTGTAGGACCTTAGATCTAACTTATCACACTAAACACTAAGCTCGGTTGGTGATGCAAGAGTAGAATGTGGCGTTAGATTCTAGAGAGAGAAACTAGAAAGAGAAAGTTTATTAATAAAACAGACACACACTCAAGCACACTCTCCAAATGAGGAGGAGTGTGCCTTTTATAGTTCACTGCAAATAAGCCTTATGGGCTTGCTATGGACTCGTTATGGACTTGGATTGGATTATCTTATACATAACTTTCAACCTATTAGCTTAGTCCACGAGCCCTTTGACTATTCTACTATATTATCTACGACTCATTACAAAGTTATAAATACATAAACGACCATCACTTTCTATTAATGCTAACAATCTCCCCCTAAGGGATGGTCATTCAAAAGATGCACCATGTGATTAGGTCTTTAGTGTTGTTCTTGAACTTTGTGTGTCGTTGTAGAATAGTCTTGAATCTTTGTTCCTTCATGCTTTGTGATCTTTAATGTAACATCTTTTGGTCTTTCTTGCCTTTGATCAACATCTTTACATGTTTTATGTGTCATCTCTTCCAACATACTCATACTTTTTATGATACTTTGAACTTCATACTTATTTCTTCCTCATTTGATACATCAACTTATTCTTTGACATCTTGATTAGCTCTTTGACTTTGACATAAATATTTGTCTTTAACTTGATCTCTTTGTCTAGAATATTATTCACTTGAGCTTGTTGAGGATGTACTTCATAAGTATGAGTATGAGGAGATGTAGATGTTGAAATATATTGTGATGGATAATGGCCTTTCCTCCAGGGGGACTTTCATCAGCACCTGCATAAAAACAGTTAGTAATAAAGTATCCAACACTTACAGGTTCAGACTTCGAGATTGTTAACAGCATAGTGTGAAAACTTTCTCTAATCTTTTCCAAGGCCGTTCCTGAATCGGATGCCCCCGAGAGAGCTAACTCAGATACACCGAAGTATATCAACAATTCAGGTGAGCTGCTGAAGTATACCGGAGTATCACTTCACAACTGTAGACCGTTTGAAGCAAATAACCACCATAATATGTAAGGCAAGATCTGTAGATCACATTAAGACTCTTGTACACTTTGTGTCCTTTTAGGCAAACACAAGTGTATTATATTGGAAGTATTTCCTAAGAGATCTTTCAATGAATCTCATGGCTCTAGACTTGATTATGTGCGTTTCGGTTTTAGTCGTCGAAGGCATGGAGCAGAGTGCCACCTTTTCAATATCAACACATCTCAGAGTGAGAGGCCGATAGATTATTCCAGGTTCTCCGTGAGAAATGAAACGAATATATTTTAAGAGATACCTGAGTGGCTAGGAGGGGTTGTGCAGCGCGTCGCTGGGTCCATGACGTCTTGTCTTCAATATCAGTATCATCTTTGTGATAACTAGCAGATGTATTGACCCAGTTTCTGCCCAAGTTTTCATGGAGGGCTATTTCTTTTCACCCTTTCATAAACTTTTCTTTTTAATTATTCAACCCCTTCTTTCTCCTTTCTCATTTACTCCTTTTTTCAATCATACATAAGGACTTCTAATTCTAATCTATTGGAATTATCCTTGGGTAGATCCCTCCGGCTCTGGTGGATCATAGGACATAATGTAGGACCGATAATACAAGTGATTTATGTGATTCGGGGGGTCGGGGAAGCTCAAAGTAAAGGTTAAACATGGTAATTTTAGATTAAAGAAAGGGGAAGGTGTGTGTGTTTTCTAGAGAGAAGGAGGAGAAACACACACACACCTTTGTTACAAATGATACTATCCAACCTTCCTTGTTGAGACAAGGAAGGTATTTATACAAGAATACTAGTCTAACTATCCACTATTTGCTAAACTAGTCCCTGTACTTAAATACTATGCAATTCCCGAATATAACATTACTTTTAAGTCTAACACATAAACCTAACCATAATCACCTTATTACTCCATGATTATCCTAGGTTCATAGATCACTTGCCATAAAACCTTTTGTGAAAATCTCTCAAAGTGTTTGTGAAATAAAACGTATTTTTTATAACACTTCGAGAGTTTTGCATTTTCTGAATTACTCCCCCTTCACATGTGCTTATGCGTTTGAAGATAGATTTACACATGTTGGGTAGAGTTCACACATTTGTATTTATTGATTTTCATTGAATATGACCGTTGCGAGACACGTTTACATCATTAGTTAGACTAGCTTGAAATTATTACCCGTCCTGGACATATTCAAAGAGAATCTCTTGAATTGGTACACTCTACTCAGACAAGTCCTTTGCGAGACACGCTTACATCACTGGATAAACCAGCTTGAAATTATTAACCGTCCAGGACAAGTCTTTTCGATTAATGACATTTAGCTTTCGTAAATTCGAGCTACTATTTGAGTCAAGCTCTTTTGAGATTCAACCATGATCTTTAAACATTTTGATCGCATTTTAATCACGTCTTCTCCACCTCAAAAATAGCATGTCATGAAATTTTTATATTAACTGATTAAAAGAAAAGCTTTTTGGAGAGATAGACGGATTTGGTTTAGCATGAAATTGGAACATTTTGTTTTTGATCTTATATACTCCCCCTTAAATAAAGCATATTTTGTAAACATAGAGTTTAAAATCAATTTTACGGGTTTGGAGGGAGTTATCTTGAGCACAGAATAATTTGAAAGATTTTGAAAATTCTTGATCATGTGCTCAAGGATTCTTTATTTTGACTTTGTAATTACGAGTCCTGATATGAAATAATCAGAAGTCATCATTTAAAGCTCGGGTTTCATATAGAAGTATACGAAAGCCATAGAGATTTTAAGGATAAGTGTTTGAAAAATATTTAAAACCTTTGTTTTGAATAAGCACTTTCCTTTCTTTGAAGCATGGGTCCTGAACTGATGTGTCTAGAAGCCATTGTGAAGAAATTTTTGAGAAACGACATGTTTTGAAAATAATTTTAGAGAACTCTCGCTCAAGCATCTGTACATGTCTGTATCATTGTTGAATGACATTTCTAGATACGTACAGAATATCGATTATACGAGAGACATGTCGTGAGAAGAATATTTTTATATTTTTTCATTTTTATATTGTTTTTGTATTTTTGAAATTTTGTATTTTTGTATTTTGTTTTTGATTTTATAAAAGAAATGAAAAAAAAATCAAAAATAGAAGATTGAAAGAATGATTTTGAAGAATTTACAGAATGAGAACCCTCTGATGAACCGAGTTCTGAGATAGTTGAATCACCTGCAACCAAAGACGAAGAGTTTTCACAAATAACAGTATTAGAAGTACATGAATCATCACTCTGAGGGTGTTAACTATCAACGGTTGTAATGGTTTCTACTTCCTTTTGGTGATTATCACTATTATTTATCTTGGTGCAAGTATCAAAAATCTTCCCTGTGGGAATCCATCTAAGACCAACTGTTTTAAAAACTTTTCCCGTGGGAATCCACCTAAAGTAAGATCTAGTAGTTGTTTTCTTTTCAGATGCAGCAGAAGTCTCATTTTGAGAAAAACTACGTCCTGTAGAGATCCACCTATTAGGTTTCTTAGCCTCTTGCTTCTTATCAACGGGTTTGTTTCTTAGCCTCTTGCTTCTTATCAACGGGTTTGCTTCTTATCAACGGGTTTGTTTTTATTTGACATGTAGGACAGACAAATTCAACATTCTTGTTTAAAACGGCAACCTTAATTTTCTCACTACTGTCATTTGGGAATTGTTTCTTGTTCGAAGAGGAATTTGAATTCTTAGTGTTGCATTCTGCGTGCATAGCATTTTCATTTGGGCAACTAATCTTAGATGCAAGCCAATCCCTAGTCTTTTGTTGAGTGTTCCTAGGTAATGGTTTACTACTACTAGCAATGCCTTGTAATGTTGTAGAATTCATCACCTTATGTTTTGTACCTGAAATTCCGTCTTTTCGAATCTGTGTCTTTTTCCTAGCTTCTTTTAGATAATGATTGTGGACCATGTCGTTAGAACCAACAAATTATTTAACAATTTTTGTGGTCACATTCGGTGAGCTATTCTTAGAAAGATCAGGTGTAATGACTTGTGGTACCTCGACAAACGCTTTTTCGTTTTCAACACCTTTTTCATCAATCTTTAATATTCTCCTCTTGATGGGCAAGGAATGTGGAGTGACTGGTTTTGACAAATCATTTTTCTCATCAACTTTTGGAACAACCTGAGAAATAGACATTTATGGTTTTTCAACCGGTTTTGAAGCATTTGGTTTCACCGGAGTCGATGGTTTTGCAAACTTAGTATCCACACCCTTCCTTTTTAGATTTTCTAGCTGAGCCTTCAAAAGATTATTTTTCTCTTTCATGTCCTTGTAGGCACGCTCATATGACAGTTTGTTATACTTGCATTCCTCGGTTTTTTGATCAAGTTGTTTAAAATATGAGACTTTTTCGTTTTCAAGTTTAATAAGAGTATTTTCATATTTTGAAACAATTGCAGAGGTCTCAGCTCGCAGTCTTTCATCGTCTTTAATAGAATATGTTTGTAAAATGATGGACATAATATCGGTCGACATAACTGTTTCGAAGAGAGAGTCATTTAGGTTTTCCAAAACTTTGATGTTTTCAATATTTTCATTAGCTTCCTTTACTAGTGATTTGTGGTCCTTGACAAAGTCGGCTGTTTCTTTCAAAAATGCTTGTTCAAAGTGACTTACTCTTGCATGAATTGCATTCAATGGAGTAGTAATTTCTGTTTCAAACACCTTTTTCATTTCTGCATGAAAACTTGAATGCCAGCTGTTGATACTGATAGTAGTTTTAGATTCAACAATATTTTGAAGTGTCTCAGTTTTCTTTTTTAAAATCATCTAAATATCCTCTAGCAGCACTTGTGTTAAAAGGATTGTTTGAGGACATTTGTTCCAAGTTTGAAAGAGTTTTAGAAACAACTTTGTATTTTGCAACTGGTGTCGTAACAACTTTTTTGGAAAACTTTGGTGTTTATTTTTGAACAAAATTTACTCCAGAAAGTATGTTGAGTTTGTTATAATCAATTGGTTTTATCTCTGGGTTCTTTTGTTTCATTTTAATTCGACTCTCTTCAGCAAGCTCAATCGTTTCATCAGAATCCCGAACAGTGGGAGGATCATGTTTAGCATATATCACATTACCATTGTAAAAAACATTCTGTTGTTTCTGAGCTTTCTTGAGAGTATAAGGTTTTTCACAACCGATAGCCATTTTCTTCATTATGTGCAAAAGCGGGTTTGGATCTTTAAATAGCATATGAATTGTTTGAGCGGAATGACCCGTTTTCACAAGCAAATCTTTCAACTTTTTGATTGTTTCTTGTTTCTGAATGATTTATCAAGAAGATCATTTTCTCGTTTTGAAAAATCTGCTTTCAACTGTTTCTTTTCTTTTTCAAGATCAGACCAAGTCAATTTTTGTTTAGAAAGTTGGTTTTTCAAATCAGAAATTTCCATGTTTAAGAATTTTATTTTCATGTTTAAATTAACATTAAGTGTGCCAAACTTGATTTGCGATTGTTTTTCTCTTAAAACGGAATTTTGATAACCAGTTTCTAATTCTGACTGTAGTTTTTTATGAAACTTAAAAGCTTTTTCGTTTTCCTTATACCTCTCAAGCTCAGCGGTCATTTTCTCATTTGCGGCCTTAAAATCGTGATTGAACTTTTTCACTTTTTCAATCTCAATGCTACAATTATTCAGTAATGATTTAAAGAAAGCACGGGTTTCCTCATCATTAGCACCATTTTGTGCATCTTGAACTTCATTAGGATTCATATATGGAGATTCACAATTAACATTGCTATTAACTTGCTCCCCCATATATGTATCATAATTAGGTTCAAGAGGTACAGAATGTGGCTTCTCATGAGCAAACAGATTAGCATCATTACTATAATTTTGTACCTCATGGAGTGGTTCTGTGTCATAAGTAGGAGGTGTTTCAGAATCACTACTTGATGTTGGTGCCTGCTGATTAGCCATAAATATGTAGTTTCCATTGAGATCTGCTGCATTCTCCGCTGCACTTGCTGTAACCATGAAGTCGTATTCCTCAGCGGTCAACAGTATTCTCGACTCTTCTTTATTAGCTAGCATCAATATGTACTGGAGCTTTTGTACCTTTGTCATTGTAATCTCTGCCAATATCACTACTGTGAATGTCAGATGTAGGTTTCTGAATCGTATTCATAGAACAATCATTCCCATTTTGAGTAACCACATTATGATTCACAATCTGATCCATTTGATTTCCAACATACTGCCCTGCATTTTGCATCTGATTCCCCATCTGTATACCCGTAGCATTTCCTTGCTGATTCTCAATAACTTCAACCATTTGTCCTTCTTGACCCATATATATACTTGGTTGAGCAAACTGCGTATTGTCAGTGTACGATGAAATCCATTGGTTGTTGTTATGTGGTTTGATGTTTAATGCCCTAGAGAATTAAGCAAAAACATTTGTTAAAGCAGTTGTGATACTGTCCTGCTGAGTTTCCATTGATGAAGTTATGTATGATAAAAGTTGATCTTGGATCGTTTCAATGATATAGGAGTTGTGTTTGTTGTTGGTTAAGGTTCAAATGTTATGTTCGTTTGAAGTTATGTCCTTACTCGAAGTTTGCTTACTTGAAGGATCTTACTTGAAGGATTCTAAGTTGAAGGATTCTAAGTTGAAGGATTCTTAGTTGAAGGATTCTTAGTTGAAGGATTCTTGCTTGAAGGATTCTTAGTTGAAGGATTCTTACTTGAAGAAAGCCAGCTTACTCGAAGGTTTCTGCTTACTCGAAAAATATAACCCGCCTGCTGATTAGCCATAAATATGGAGTTTCCAATGAGATCTGTTGCATTCTTCGCTGCACTTGCTGTAACCATGAAGTCGTATTCCTTAGCGGTCAACAGTGTTCCCGACTCTTCTTTATTAGCAAGCATCAACATGTACTGGAGCTTTTGTACCTTCATCATTGTGTTTACATTTTAATATCTGCCAATATCACTACTGTGAATGTCAGATGTAGGTTTCTGAATCGTAGTCATAAAACAATCATTCCCATTTTGAGTAACCACATTATGATTCACAGTCTGATCCATTTGATTTCCAGCATACTGCCCTGCATTTTGTATCTAATTCCCCATCTGTATACCCGTAGCATTTCCTTGCTGATTCTCAATAACTTCAACCATTTGTCCTTCTTGACCCATATATATTACTTGGTTGATCAAACCGCGTATTGTCAGTGTACGATGAAATCCATTGTTTGTTGTTATGTGGTTTGATGTTTAATGCCCTGGAGAATGAAGCTAAAGCATTTATCAAAGCAGTTGTGATACTGTCTTGCTGAGTTGCCATTGATGAAGTTATGTGTGATAAAAGTTGATCTTGGATCGTTTCAACGATATAGGAGTTGTGTTTGTTGTTGGTTAAGGTTCAAATGTTATGTTCGTTTGAAGTTGTGTCCTTACTCGAAGTTTGCTTACTTGAAGGATTCTAAGTTGAAGGATTCTTAGTTGAAGGATTCCTAGTTGAAGGATTCAAAGTTGAAGGATTCTTACTTGAAGGATTCTTAGTTGAAGGACTCTTACTTGAAGGATTCTTAGTTGAAGGTTTCCTAGTTGAAGGATTCTTACTTGAAGGATTCTTAGTTGAAGGATTCTTACTTGAAGGATTCTTAGTTGAAGAATTTTTACTTGAAGAAAGCTAGCTTACTCGAAGGTTTCTGCTTACTCAAAGAATATAACCCCTAAGTTGAAGAAACTCTTCTTACTCGAAGAAATCAACCCTTACTTGAAGAAATTCTTCTTACTCAAAGAAATCAACCCTTACTTGAAGAAATTCTTCTTACTCGAAGAAATCAACCCTTACTTGAAGAAATTCTTCTTACTCAAAGAAATCAACCCTTACTTGAAGAAATTCTTCTAACTTGAAGAAATCAACCCTTACTTGAAGAAATTCTTCTTACTCGAAGAAATCAACCCTTACTTGAAGAAATTCAAATCCTTACTTGAAGAAATTCTTCTAACTCGAAGAAAATCAAATCCTTACTAGGAGAAAGTCTTCTTACTTGAAGAAAATCAAGTCCTTACTAGGAGAAAGTCTCCTTACTTGGAGAAAATCAAGTCCATACTAGGAGAAAGTCTCCTTACTTGGAGAAAATCAAGTCCTTACTTGGAGAAATGCAACTCCTTACTAGGAGAAAGTACACGTTAACACACAAACACACACCTAGATCATTGTTTGGCTCTGATACCACTTGTAGGACCTTAGATCTAACTTATCAAACTAAACACTAAACTCGGTTGGTGATGCAAGAGTAGAATGTTGCGTTAGATTCTAGAGAGAGAAACTAGAAAGAGAAAGTTTATTAATAAAAAACACACTACACACTCAAGCACACTCTCCAAATAAGGATGAGTGTGCCTTTTATAGTTCACTACAAATAAGCCTTGTGGGCTTGCTATGGACTCGTTATAGGCTTGGATTGGATTATCTTATACATAACTTTCAACCTATTAGCTTAGTCCATGAGCCCTTTGACTATTCTACTATATTATCTACGACACGTTACAAAGTTATAAATACGTAAATGATCATCACTTTCTATTAATGCTAACAATTTTGTTGGACTTTCATAGCCCAAATCACAGCACATACAATCATTTATGAAACGACCTCATCCGCAATGGGTAAAACTATCAAAAGCTTTTTACTATTCTATCAAGTCTTTGTAAGAGCTTTTTTGCACTGTGGTATAAGGTTTTGCAATAACTTTTTAAGAAGTTTTAAAACATACTTGGCAAACTCAAGCTATTACAAAAACTACAAGTCTTTAAATGGGTTATACATTAAATGCATTAAATATATCAAGTCTTTAAAAGACTTGATGCATTGTAGATGCTCTTATACGACGTCGCACACATGCCTTATGTAATATAGAGAAATAAAGGGTGTGGGACCAAAGGAGATAACATGACAACTCTACCCTCATGTGATGTGAACATGATGGGCTTTAACGATTCTTTTTAACGGTCGTTAGTATAAGGGACCAATAATGTTAGTTTTTGCAAAATTAAAGACTGTCAATGCAATATGAAACTATGAGGGACGGTAGATGCAATTTTGGACAAACTACAAGGACGATCCATGTAATTTACTCTTATATCAAAGTTAAAAGCATTGTCAGCAAGTAGCTTTTGATTGGTAACAATAACAAGCGAATTAATTATTCTTTCACTTTCACTCCTTTCATTAAACGTATCTAGATTTTTTTATAGATTTTAATTTCTAAAAATGTCATCATCATCAACATCAGATAATTGCAATTCCCGACACTTTTCATGGCTTATGAAATCATGTTTCCCAGACTCACGACCGAACCCAATCACCACTCTCCACTACTCTCCTCCACGCGCCACCAAAACCAGCGTATCATCTCTCCCTAACGACCTACTTGTCGAGATCCTGTCACGGGTGTCTCAGACCTCATTGCCAGCAGTATCTTCTGTCTGCCGCAGGTGGTCGGAGTTGATAGACTCTGACGAGTTCTATAAACTCCGTCGCCAACGTGGGCTTCTTCGTTTCGGTGTTTTTGCTGTGTCTTTTAATGATTATGGATTGTTGGGCGGTAGTTATGAAGTGGGTCATGATAGTTATTGGAGGATGTCTTCGTTAACTGGAGATGCTTATGATGGTTTGAGTTCTCACGCGCGGCTTGCTGCGATTGGGAGATGGGTTTATATTATTGGGAAGACGGCTA